>CM061349.1:203709335-204244335 GCA_030867105.1 Liasis olivaceus
AGGTAGATCAATTCCAGAAAGGTGTTTCATTGTTTCTTTCCTCAAAATCTGCCACAGGGAGGAAGATCTGAGTCGATCCATTGGGCCTCAGAATGAATTAATCGCAGGAAAGTATTGCTTATCATCATTACATGTTATTTGACAGGTAGAGCAATGCAATAAACCTCAGCCAGGCAGAGTGTGCTCATCAGGACACATTAAAGAGACGTATTTTGTAGCAGAGCCGCGTGAAGGTATTTAAATTAGATGGGAATAGAGCAGATGCAAGATTAAAAGCATTCCCTCCTCCAGCTGCACGTCTGCACAAAACACACATCCTAATGTCCCAGAGAGCGCCTCTGAACATGACAGCTGTTTTCACCTTCAGGTGTGTAAGCTGTCTGAAGTGACTAAAGACATCAAAATCAATTTAGTGCAACCGTATTTTACAAATGTTCCTTTTCTCCTCCAAAGAATGTGCTTTTTCCAGAAGCATAATATATAGAGATTCCCTCTTTCTGGGCCAGAGCTAGTGTTTGTGAGCATGAGATTAAGCATATAGGCTTCTCCTTATTCATCGAGATTAAACCAAGATAGGAAATAGGGTGCACTCCAAATGTCGCTTTGCTTAAATAAGCTTTAGCTCAGTTTGTTGGACGCTTACCCTATGAAAAGTAAATGGGCTTGCATCCAAGGAAGTAGAATTGCAACTTGAAGCCTCCCCAGAGAATTCTGCCTATGGAATACTTTATGCTATGCTGCTGCTGGTCTTTCAAATAGGAATGTCCAGCATGCACATTCAAGATCAAACCTGCTGCTCGGGGTTGACGAGGATTTCTGAACAGCAACAAGACCAAGGAGGTTGTGCTGGTTAAGAAATGACTTCTCGAGCCTCCAGAGAATGAAAGTGTGAGCGTGTCTCTAATTGGATGGAGCCTTTCCAATAATTTTGGAAAATGCCACAGTAAAGGTGCTGCAGAGTTAGGAACTCATCTAAAGGGAACAAAAACGCCACATTTTTCAGCTTTCCAGTTTGTCAACACGATCTGGACATGTTATCCCATCAAGATAATCAAAACTCCATTTCCCCTTATATCTTTTTTCGCCCTGCCTTTTGTTATTTATTTATTTAGCAAATTTACGTAGCCGCCCATCTCACCAAAAGCGACTCTGGGTGGCATACAACAATCAGATACAAAAGGAATATAAAAACAACATGAAAAATATAAAAACCGCATGAATAAATATATTAAAAAAACCAAGATACAAACCTTAGGGGAGGGAGAATAAAAACTGCCCCCCTCAGCAATGGAGCCATCCAAGCAGGTCTCTGGTTCCCTGGGAACCCCAGGCCTGATCATGTAACCAGGTCTTGAGGGCCTTCCAGAATAGCAAAAGAGATGGCGCTAGTCTAATCTCGGGAGGAAGAATATTCCATAAGGCAGGCACCACAGCAGAGAAGGCACGTCTCCTGGGACCCACCAAATGCATGTCACTTGCCGATGGTACCTGCAACACACCACCTCTGCGAGATCTGATGGGGCGTTCTGATATAACCAAGGAGAGGTGGTCCCTCAGATAGCCCATCCCATGCCATGTTGTTCTATCATCTCCAAGGAAATGCTTATTTTGAAACTTGCAAACTTAACTCTTTTGATGCAATGCTTGCCACACACTTACCCACCCGCACTCAAAGCTGCAAGTAGTACTCTTGTTGCAACGACTCATTAAAGATGAAAAACAATGCTTGAAGTTCTTCTCCATCTGGCCAAAGTGATCCTACATCTATACAGATGAAATGTAGTTTAGGCCTATATTGTTCTGAAGGGAAATAGAGGGATCAGATTTGTTCAGCTCCAGCTGCTTATATATAATTGAAGCCTTGCTCAGCATCCATTTTTAGAACAATCCTCTTGTGTTGAATTACTTTCACAGTAGTTGTATCAAAAAAGAAAGCTGAATGCTGCATTTGTAGAATCAGGTAAGAATAGTAATTACAGGCAAAACCAGAAAAAGTTGATTTTAGTTGAAACACGCGCATGCATACTCAGACATACCCTCCTTGTGGCCTTGGTGGCTTTTGCTCCCTCTTTTTTTTTTTTGCAAAAGCTGCTGTGGGATGTTAGTAGTCACATAACCCCTCAGCCTCTTCCCATTGCAAAGGAAGCAAAATGAGTAACCTTTGACAATTTACGTTTCCTCAGTTTAGTAAACTGAATAAGAAAAAAAAATCTTTGAGATAGGAGTATAGGGTGACTATGGTTTCCACAGATGCTTTAAAACCGCAACAATATAATAATGCTGACTTATAGTCCATGCCATCTAAACTGTAAAGACTCATATATGATGTTGGCTTTAAAAGTTGGAGGTCATGAACTCTGAGTTTGCTGGGGTCTTTCACAACAACATTGTGCTGGGAAAAATGTGTCCGGGGACACATTTGAATGATGAAGCTCCCCAGGGAGTTGCTAAAGATGCCCCTGTGCCTGCTATATCTATACAAGATCTTCCCCAAGGTTTTACCTAGTATAGTGATAGGTCAGGTAGAAATTTAGAAATTATTTATAAATGCGTCTAAGGAAGCAGGAATTGGAAACCTGTGCCCATCTTGATCTTACTGAACTATAATCAGCAACAACTTTCACCACTCACTAATTTTACTGGAATTTGCTACTGTAGTTCAATAATATTTGAAGATTCTCTGTATTATATTATATCAGTATCAGTATAGGAATCTGGGCTCAAGTCCAGCCTCAGCTATAGAAATCACTGGTGACTTTGGCCAGTCACTCTTTGTGCACCCAACCTCTTCTACAGGGTTGTTTGTGCTACATATGCTGCATTGAGCTCCTGGAGAAAAAGCAAGATATAAATCTTACAGATAAATAAATAAATAATCAATCTAAGTGGATTCATTCGGTTACTGTCATTAGGGCATGCTACGACAGTGTACTTGAGTGTTCATGTGACTGGACTACTCACAGAAACATATGAAGATAGTGCCTTCTCAAGGAAGACCTGCACAGACGTTCTAGGAGTCTCCTCCCTTATGCAAGCAGATGATCTGTAACGAATGTCACTGGCAAGAGAAAATCAGCTGCAGTCAAGTCTATATTGAGCTGGTTATATTGGCAGTGTCACTGTTCCTTGTAAAACATGAAGCCATTCTGAAGAGAACAGAGGAAAGGCTAAAGCACACTTGAGAATTTATAAGATCTCTGTCATTCATTTGCTGAATCCTCTCTGGATTGTTGACTTAAAATTTAATCCCTTCTTCTCCATTGGAAAGCAGACAGAATTGTAGGCTTCTGGCTGCAAAGCCATACAAACTATTAGAATGATAGTTAAGGACATTGCATGATGCTTCTGGGAAACTTTTCCATACCTCTGCACTGCAAAATTAAGGCTCTTATGAGAGTTGAGTTATATTAACTGATGGGCTATAATGAGACAAAGAGCTAACTTATGTACATTTCCTGATTAACATGATCATGTCACTTGTCCAGATCTGTAGTAAAGCAAGACTTGGATTTGACCTAAGACTAACATGGCATTTGGCACGTACATTTGTACCGGAGATTAATCAACCTAGTATTGGGAAGAGGTAGAATTAATGGCTCCTTAGATCTCTTTTATCTGCATTTCAATATTTTTAAGGGGTTAGTACTCTAGACTGTTGGTTTCTTCTACTTAGAATGACTTAAAGTGTTCAAAAAAGTAAAAATGCTCAAATATTCTGTAACTTAACCATAATTACTTAAAAACCGATTACATGGAATTTAACACCAGGTAGTGATGCGTTCAGTATGTCCTGAACATAGTTAAACATTTTGATTGAAAGCAATTGTGAAAAATGAATACATTTTGGAAGGTATGATTGTAGGTCTTTTTAAAAAAATGTTTATGAAAAGTAGGCTTCCTGTAAACATTTCTTGTCTGTGTTTAGTCTTGTGTGCTTGGCACTAGTTTATTTATGCAGAGAATTATTTAAGCACTGCACATTTGATTTTAATATTATTAACTCTGTGCATCAAAATGAATGAATCATGAAAATTAAAAATAGTTAATTTTGGCTAGATTATGCTCATAGATTTATTTTCATTATTCTCTCCTAAAGACCGAGAACCTGTAACATAAATTTAAATCTGAAATGACTTCCACAGATTAAATCCTTACTGATGTTCACAACCTTAATCTTAGCTATTAAAATCTAATCTCATAGAGACCAGAACAACACACGTCTCACGACTAAAATTAGCACACCCCAGTTACAACCCCTATGCGTGCATCTAAGCAGCCTGGACTAAAAATATATTATTTGTTTGGGGCAATTAGTACATGCATGTTTATAGTCAGTCAAGTAGCACATTAAGTACAAAAGTTGAAGGTCAGAAGTAAAAGGCATACAGGTAACTATAGGCAACTCAAACTAAAAGGCACCAGATTTTGATGGACAGAAAAGAAAAGGGGTAATAGGGGCTATGGTGCAGAGTAAGAAATTGTCTCAGAAACAGAAGGCCTACATATGGGTAGTCCTTGTTTAGTGACCGCAATTGGGAACAGCAACTTGGTTGCTAAGTGATGCAATTGCTGAGTGAAAAACCATGTGACCGTGACTGTGCTTGCAATTTTACTTCAGTTTTCCTTTGTTTACAGCATCAGAAGAATACGACCCCAAACAGTCAGATGAGCCCAAATGGTGGGAAAGTTTTCTGGAACTCGACTCACAAAGATGTCGGGTAAAAGGGCAAATTTTATAGCTCTTTTTCCCCACTCCTCCACCTTTGGAATGCTCACCCTGGCGCTGGGATAATTAGCAAGAAGAGAATTAATGTTTGTGTTTACATTAATTGGAGAGGAAGGGATTACAAGAGAGTAAGCAGCACATGATGGGACTACACATCGAAAGGAATGCGCTGGTGCCAGCTGTTTGCCTAGCATGCTCACAGCTGTGAGCTGCCCACCACTGTGGAGGCAAAAAAGCCTTCAGTGTAGAATTGATTAGGGTCTTGTTAGTGTCAGGCAGCAACGTCAGCTGGCTGGAGGGTTTTAATCAACTAATTAAGGTCATATTGCTGAGCTTGTTAACTTGCTATTAGCACTTTTTAGGGACTTGCTGCACTGGGGAGGAAAGCCGCTCAGGAAGAGACCGCTTGTTTAGGTAATCTCTCCGCTCTGTGGGGGGTGGGGGGGGATGGGTCAGGCACAGGACAATATATACTAAATGACTGTAATGGCGAACCATGACTGAGAGAGAGACTCTGCAAAGGTCAAAAATGCGAGCATTTAGGCATTCCCAAAGTTACTTTTTTATCACTGTCATTAACTGAATGGTCACTGCCTGAGGCAGACGCTAAACAAGGTTTACCCCTATTTAGAAAGTACTGAGTCAAAGGGCAAGGAAGGGCTGCTCCCTTTAATCAATCAGAGCTTCCAATGGGCCAATTTAGAATCAGTGGTTGAAGGACTGAATATAAAAACTACTTCATGTGCTCCCCACCCTCTAGTACTTCAGCAATCTCAGTCTTTCAGAGTGTCCAACATTCCAGACTTTCCCCACAGATTTGCTCTGTTTGGGGGAACCTGCTAATCTATTGTTTCATAATCTGCTACTCTTTGTGAGAGAATCTCACCTCAGGCGCCCTAATGACATTCAAAGGAAAGTTTGGTCAACACAAGCACTTGGGGGAAGAGCGATGGCAGCTGGCTGGATGCTCTCTCTTGGACAGCATGGCATCTCTGAGGTGGCAGTCTCTGGTCTTCTTTGGGACAAATCTTCCTCTGGGACTCCAGTTCTGGATTCTCTCTGGAATAATCAGGAAAGAGTTATGGTTGGGCTGTGGGCAAACCTTGGCTTGGCTAAGCTATGATTGGAAGATTAACAGTTGGAGGGACAGTAGCTACAGTACATTCTTCCACCAAAGAATATAAAATACAGAGTTCCCTTACATTCTGATTACTGAATAGGACGTTTGGGTGAAAACAAAGGAAGAACAAATGTTTGGACAAATGCTTGACTTTTTAGAACTGATTTAGTAGCTTTACAAAGTGTTTTTGATGAGGCTACCCATATCTTTAGGTCATTTTGTACTGAAGTATGCTGCCAGGCAATTACTCAGACACATAAATGCATTAGCCTCCAAAGTGCTGTAATATCAATTACTAGTAAATGTCAAGAACTTGACTAAAATAAAATAAATGAAAATAAATGAAAATAGCTCAGATTATTTGGGGATAAAAAGGCAACACCTATTTGTACAATGCAATCTGTAAATCTGATCATATATACTGATTAACTATAGTGTAATACTTTAATCTGCAAATTGATCTTAAATTTATTTATTGCTCTGTATAATGGATCTGGATAAGTTGATCAATGAACAATGAACAAAAGCACACACAGTTTTAGCACTTTTTCTACCTGCTGCCCCTCCAGGCAGCTGGTCTGATAAATCTCTGGGTTCTGACTTTTCTTGTCTTCTGGAAAAGCATTAAGCATTAAGCATTCTTGTCTTCTGGAAAAGCATTAAGATCTGGCTCTGCCGACTAGCTTGGGGATCCAATGGGGGCTCCCAACACTGAAGGTGGTTAATGCCTTGAGGATGCTCTGTTTTTTAACTTTGTCTTGCAATCTTTTTAAACTTTGTTTTATATTTTTCTAACTGTTTTTATGCTTCTTATGTGTGAGCTGCCTAGAGTCACTTACATAGTGAGATGGGCAGCGTATAAATTTGATTTATAAATAAATACACTCTAGTTTTCTTAGTGAAGTGGTGTTAACAATCTATAAGAGAACTGGTAATATTTATGATGGACACTCATATATGCTTCATCAACTTTTAACAAGATCTCTTAAATTTTATTGATCACATTTGTGTCCCATTCTTCTTCTAAGAAACTCAAGGCAACTTCTTGGGACTTTACCATCACAATCCCCTTCAGAAGCAGATCCAGCCAAGATGGTAAATTAGATAAAGGTTATCTAATAAACTTCATGGCTAAAACAGAATTTGAATCCAAGCTTTTTCCATCCATATCTAACTCTTACAAATATGGCTCTTATATTCTCTTACAGTGGCGATGGCAGAAAAGTCTCTCCTCCTAGACCCACCAGCCAAGATTCTCTAGCCAACAGGGTCCAATAGAATCATTTATTTTTACCCTGTCTCCAAAGTTCTATATTGTTCAGTTTATTTTGCAAGTCCATAAGATAAAGGCAGAGGATATTGATTGCTTATCTACAGCTCTATTGCCCTAAATGAGGCTACCTATGGTGGCATTTTAGATGATTAGTTGTCATTGCCTACACTAAATGCTGCTTGGCGCTTCATGAGCTAGGCAGACCCATTATGTGGTCAGCCTTCACTTGCCAATAACTTCCTGCTTTAGGTAGTTACACTGACTTCTCAAGATTTCAGACTGGAGATTTCTGAGGTCCCATCTAAACACACTAGTGATTCAGTCTGGGTCTTTTTGCATACATAACACAGGTTGTATGAGCAATAACCTTTCTCTTAGGAAAGTGAATTTGATAATTTTGCCACGTAGAATATCTGGAATTTGTTGTATTCCACATCACCTGACTGGGGCCAGCTAGCAGATAGTAATCACCTTTGTATAGAGTATGAGACAGACAAATGGTTACATTTACACATAATGACAAGCCAGAATTGGTTTCTTATCTTGAGTTGTTATAAACAAGCAGCATGCTGGTTCATGCAGCTTGTTTGCTTCTGGTTTACTCCTTTCTTTGCAAAAGGTAAAATAATCTAGAAATTAAGTCTATACAGTGCTTCAGATTCAAATAGGTACTTCAGAGTGTGTGGGGCCATAAAAAAAATGCATTTAACAAAATGTATCTGCCCCCCACCCCCCCGATCACATGGCAGCCGTGTGATCCTGGGAAAAACAATGTCTGCTTTATAAAGTTGTAGATGGGTGTGCTATTTCTGCGTGTACCTTTTGACCTTTGAATCAAAGTGCTGCAGAGTCTTGCTAGAAATGAACAGTTGGTGTGAAATCTAAACCTTACTCCTAAAGGATGGTCACATAAATGGGGTTATACTGGCTTGTTTGGGAGCAATGAACCAGAAAACTGATGTCACATAAATATTTTTCATTTCTGGCTTGTTTTATTCATACATATACAAACTAAGCTGTTTGTGCCAGGAAGCCATGATCAGCCAGCAATCCTACATTATTGTTATGCAGAGATATGGCAAAATCTTTGCAGAATTACGTGTAGCGATGCTATATTTCTCCATTTGGAATAAAAAGCTCTCCCATTAATCTGGCTGTTGTGTATATTAGTCATTGATCCCCTTTAATTTTGCTTTATGGATTAGAAGCACCGTGATTGTTTGTCATGTCTGGTTGGTTCTAAAATGGTAGTGCTTTAGAGTAAACAAGAATAAATAGCTGTTGACTGATTGAAACAGTAACTTTGAGACATTTAATCAAACAGAAAAGGATTCATAGCCTGTAAAAGAATACAAATGAGTCCTAAGGAAGATGGTATGGTCCAACCATTGATTTAGAAAGTTTTATTGACAATCTCATGTGTTCCTGAGTTCAGGGTAAAGTATGGCAAACTGAAGACGGCTCTGCAAAAGCAGAGTCAATGACCACGTCAAAGACCAAGGAACCAGTGAGTAGACCAGTTCCTTCGGACCTCTCTGGATAAGGAGGGGACAGGAGATCACCCATGTGTGTTCTGGATGGCTGCTCCTCATGAGGAGACCACAGGACAGTGGTTTTCCACAGATTTGAGCACCAGGAGATGATGGGATTAGCCATTTTGCTCACATCGGCAGCGGAGACTTTTAAAGGACATGAGGTTCACAAATCTCACTTTCTAATCACTTTTGAAAATTGCTCATTAACTATTTCTAAGCTATTAGAGACCTTTGGAAAGACAAGTTTGAAAACACCAGGTGAGTTTGCCTTCAATCCTGAAAGAAAATTTTAATCATAAGCTTAAGAATTTAAAGAACCTGAAATTAACAGCAAAAAGCTAAATACGATTTTGATCTTAGATAACAGCTAACATTGCAATATTGAAACTTTTGCAATAAGATTTTGGAATTAATTATAAAGAACAAACAGCTTCTTGGGGGAAATAGATCCTACTTTGGTTTTTACAAGACATAACAAAGAAATCCAAATTGGATTTCAAAACCTGGACACTAGAGGGGACTAGAGATTTTAGGTAGAGGAAAGATATACAAACCTACAAAATGATGCAAAATGTTATAACAATAAAAATACTGAAGGAGACTTTTGAAGAATGGAATCAGAAAAGAGTAACCACAATATCAATGATGTCAGTAATTATGTCTGTGTTTATGGATAGACTAAAAAGATCTTATTGAAGAAATGACAGATGTAGAAAAAATTTTATTTAACAAGATAGAGGTGGTATCAAAAGTGGATTTACAATTGACAGACCAAGAGAATGATTTAGAAAAGGATGTTTTGTTGGATCTACAAAAGAAAAACTGGTTGAGGTTTTAAAATTTAAAAGGAAAATACAAATGACAAAACAGGAGAGTAACCTGGACAATTTTTTCCTATTGGAATTACAAAAGATTATTATTAATCTTGAAGAACTCTGTGCAATGGGATAAAGAAGAAATGAAAATAAATCAAATCCTACAACAATATTTGAATGAACTAAAGATTAAGACAGTTAGAAGTAAAAGGAAGGAATATAAAGTTGGTTTATTTGATCAAGGTTAAAACAGGATATGTTGTTACTTCTGGCAACCCTTTATGGACTTTCTGCTGACACTGGGACTGAAAAGATGGGTTTTTTTAATGGATTTATTTATAGATAAGAGATGGGATATGAGATGAAGAGATAAATATTTGTAACCTTAGAGGGGTTGAAGAGTCACTAAATTTCTTTATACTTGCTGTGATGAAGGTTGGAAGTTATTTTTTGTATATTTCTTTTCTCTTTATTATATTCTTACTTTTCTTTCTTCCTTCTTTTTTCTTTTTCCTTGCACTTTTTACTCCTTTCTATTCTCTTTTCTTTTAGTTTGTATTAGATTTTCTTAAAGATTTTTTTATCCCGCCTTTATTATTTTTATAAATAACTCAAGGCAGTGAACATATCTAATACCCCTTCCTCCTCCTATTTTCCCCACAACAACAACCCTTTGAGGTGAGTTGGTCTGAGAGAGGGTGACTGGCCCAAAGTCACCCAGCCGGCTTTCATGCCTACGGCAGGACTAGAACTCACAATATCTGGGTTTCTAGCCTGGTGCCTTAACCACTAGACCAAACTGGCTCTCAAATTTTACTATTATAATCAACATTGTTAATAAAAACATGTTCAAAACACAAATATATGTTCCTGCAAAGTTTACACTGAACCTTATATTAAAAAAAGAGAAAATCCCTGGAATTAGGTTATGTGTGATATAATGGAAATTAGTTTATTTCTTTCATGCCACTTAATTCAGATTTTTTTTCATGGTCTGCTCTGCTGTTTTGGTGTTCCTAATCTGTTTTTATTATGATGTTGCTTCACTTTATGATTACATTGTTTTCAAGGCATACAGTTTATGCGTCTGAAATACTTTTGATAGTTAAATGAACCTTTGCTCTTCAGAAAAGAGACAGGTATCTATTCTTCTACACCTTTAAAATGTATCAAAAGATAGGAGAAAATTTATCAAGTAAGATATGTCAGTGTAGTACAGACCTTGGAGTGGACAAATTTAGTTTATAACGCCATCCATCAAAGACATTTACTTGGTGGCCTTCAGCTGGCCACTGTTCTTCAACTCACCTACTTACAGAAATTTGTTTTCTCTGTGGTAGACCTTAAGCTTAGAAAGTTGTCAGTTGTCACTCAAGTGTTTATAATCATAAAATACAAAGGGTTAAAAGACAGTGAAACCAAACATCTGCAACATGTGTGAATCACACATATAACTTAGAAACTTCCTAGGAATTTTGTGGTGTGACATCTTAATTGAAAGAGCAGTGTGGCCGTCTTACCTGTACACATTTTGCTATCTTCTGGAAAGTGCCTTTGATGTTCACATATTTAGCAGAAGAGTGACATGGGAGATTGCCTTGGTTGTCACATTCATTGATGGTTGCAGAAACACATAATCCCATTATAAAAAGAAGTTGATGTCTTGAAGTTTGATCCTAAAATGCCTTGAAGAAGCCCACCAGGAGTAGTGATAGCAAGGACCAGCTTTTCTTGATTTGGCATCCTGCAGAGATATGGAGATGTAACTACCAGAATTCCTTAATATTGTAGAGGGAATTCTGGGAGAGGCACCCCCAACAGATGTGGGAAGTGCCAGGTTGGGGAAGGCCACGGTTGCATGTAGAGAGCATCTATGGTTAGCATTATCTCTACCTTATGTAATGGTCTCTCCCGGAGGCCAGACTATAATTAACATGGACGTCTTTTCACAAGGCAATTACAACTCAATGTTCTTCAGAGCCTTTGAAAACGAATGCCACCCAATATTTTTTGTTATATTGTGAGCCATCCAGAGTTGTTTGGAGTTACTGAATTATTCAGTTGGAGAACTGAATAAATTAAATTAAATTAAAATTAAATATTGGTTGGCATCATGGTTATGGGAATTAGCATTGCTTTAATTGATTTCTGTTCTGTTGTTATTTACGTTCCTTTTATTGTATGTTGGTTTTTGTGTTTTACTGCTATGAACTGCCATGAGTCATCAGGACTGAATGGTATATACATTCACCAAATCAATAAGGATGTGGAGAACCATTGCTTTTTTATCTGTGTTTTGTCATGCTTATAATCTATAAGTAATTTCTGGGTGAGAATTAAACGTAACCAAATAGGACAAAAGGCCATCTTGCTGGTCTGAACTGGCTTAAATCAGTTAGGGCTGTCTTAGTTACAGTTGCTGGAAGCGGGAGGCTATAAATTAATGATTTAGAAATGTAGAAGGGGAAGGTCAGCTGGTGGCTGTGATTACTGGCTGAAGCCAACTAACCTCAGACTGGAGAAGCAGCCTGGGGAGTTGAGAGCACCAGGCTGGAAAGGTTGCTGGTGGCTCAGAAGAGCAGGGAGCCGTACAGTACTATGGCAAAGCTTCACTGAAGATTTCCAGCAGAAACCAGGACAGTTTAGGCTCTTAGTTTTGGAGGTCCTATTTTTCTTTAGCATAAACCTGCCTGTACTGTTAATATTAATTCTATGTTTGTGCTCTAGGAATCATGCTGCAGATGCTTTATTTTGGTATCAACAGTGAACGTTTTTATAGCCAAGACAATATTTTCCATTTTGGGGGCCCATCTGAGAAATTTCTTAAATGGTATGCAGGAAGTCCCATGGAGGTCCAAGTCTTCTTTTTAAGAAAAGGAAAAGTATAGGTGGAGTAGCCATATTGTTTGTCCTGCAAGTTTCATTTAAAGCTTAGAGTTCATCCACAAATGAGATTGATTTCTATTCTGTCCAAAAAGATAAAATGAACTTATCAAAGCAATTAAAACTTGTGAACTTTCTCGCTTTACCTCAGTGGGAGGGCTACCGAAGATGTTCTGGAGATTCAGATTTTTCAGGCCGATTTATTTCAATTTGGCCGATTTTGGGTCTGGTATATCCTGTGGCTTATTCAGTATGGAATGTTATCCCACTATGTATCTTTCTACATCACTTTGGTGGCTCTGAGTATGAGGGGAAAAAGAGACCATCTCTACAGGGCAACATCCCAAGACAACGTAACAGAGAGGGGACTGTCAGTTTCTCTGCGCCTCTCATATCTGCAGCATAATATCTGCTCAGCCGGTTTTTATTCCTTGATTTATTTTTCATCTGCCTGACTGTATATGGAGAAAGGAGAACATGCTGTATAAACATACAGGAGACAAGTCAGGGCTTCCTACTGTATAAATTAATCTAAGATCTTTACAGAGAGTCTTTGATGGTTGTTTTTCTTCTTATTCTGTCAAGTCCCTTTATTGTTCTTTGTTTTCATACAGGAGATATACTGCAGCTTATTTTGTTTGTATGTGAACAATGTCTTGGAGAATAAATTACAGATTTATGCAACTTGCCCGTTCAGTTTGTTGTCAGAATATTACTCTGCTGAGAGGCAGGGAGAGTGTTATTATAACGCGATTAACACTTTTATATTTTGCATGGTATTTTGGTAGATAGAATATATGATGTGAATAAAAGAGAAAGTCACATTTCCCCCTCATATTGTCTAAATCCGTAGGCAAACGGATCAGGACACAACAATATCCCATGTGTCACAAATGACATAATGAGGTATACGATGCTATTTGCTCCCTTTCCTACAGCATTATCTGAATCACTTTCTCTTCTAAGAAATGTCGATAAGGCGGCTTAATAGAGAATCTATTGCATGCAAATGAATTCATCATCTATGGGGGTGTCTATCTGGATACAGTGGCTTATTAGAGAGTAATGTGAAGCTCTACAGAGATGCAGTACAATGAAATAAATTTGTGCAAGTTTGTCTTTTACAAGGTTGAGGATAAGAAGGTGTTTAGGAACAAGGAGGATGAATAATCTCAGAGCACAAAGGAGGAGGTATTTTGTTAACTTCTGAAAAGCCAAGCACCTCTGGCCTCGTTAAAGAATGTATGGGCCTTGCATTTTGCAAGCTGAAGTCAAACTCCTCCATCTTTCTTAGGACCAAACGTTTAAACAGAACTAAGTCCTAATAATGAACTTGATCCAAACTGCTTGTGGGACTCTTCCCTCCTTTAGGGATGGGCAATCCATCCACCCCATGCATTCTCTCCCCCACAATCATTCAGTCCTGCACAGCCAGTGCTCCACATGAGCCAGGAAAGCCAGCCTGCAGGCAGCCAGCCAACACCCCCACCCCAGAAGCCTGAGCAGGCAGCAGGCGTGATCGTGCTGGTTGCAACAGCCAAGGCTTAAGGGATGAGGGAGGAAGAAAGTTGCCTGGGCTGGCTCAAGAGGTTCTTCTCGGGGTCAGCCTTGCTGACATTTTTCTCTTGTCCCGAGCTAGAGGGAAGGAGATAGCTGGGGGATGTAAAAGGAAGCAGGTCTCTGGGAGGGGAAGAGAGGGGAAAAAAAGGTTGCTGGAAGAGGCAGACAAGGGGACTCGAAACAGCCACTTTGTTTTGGTGGGCAGATTTCCAGGAAAAGCAGAGAGCTAAGCTACCCACCCAAGACGGCTTAGCTCTCCCAGGGGGTGGAAACGGGAAGGGCACCAAATTAAAGCCGAGATCATCTTCAGGGCAGAGAGCGTAAGGGCTGCTTGAGTGGGGAGGAGGCAGGAACTCTACATGAAAAGGGCTGGGTACCTGCAAGCCCTGGCAAAGGCAGAGCTAAACGTCTCTGGGCTGGAGGTGGGTTCAGGCCCTGAATCACAACCCAGAAATCTCTAGGGGTCAACAGGAGCTAAGCAGAAGGGCTGCAGCCTAGGCTGAAGGCTGCAATCGACGGAAGTCAGGCACTGGGCAACCCCTCCTCTCTGGAATAAAGTAAAAGCTGAGGGTGAGGGTTTGCAATCAAATTGCCTTCTTTTAAGGCACGGTAATCTGCTTTGTGGATTCTGTTATTCTGAATATGTCTGTTAATTATTTCAAGAAATTTGCCTCTGATTTATCAATCGATCAATCAATCAATCACCCCATCTGGATCCGAATCCAATCTCACTGTGGCATTTTGTTATTGTGATCTTACCAGCTAAATGCCTTGTTCCATCCAAGTGTGATTATTTGGACATTTGACCACCTAAAGCTAAAAGAAAGTTCTGTTTCTTTCTTTTCTTATTTTTAATACAATCAGTTTTTAAAACATAAGATCAATGCTCTTGTTTTCATCTCCAAAGGGCAGCTGTTCTCTGGCCGTATGCCTTAAAGCTACTCAGGCCAAAAATTGTTGCTACAGTATTAGTAGTAGTGGCAGTATTGCCATTATTATTTCGCCCAGTATTTCTTTTCTCCAGGAAGACGGTTAGTGGTAGTGGGTCCTAACCAGAAGCTGGATCAAGGCAGGAAGGAGGCTGGGCCTGAAGAAATGATCAGGGGATTGAGACCTCTCCTCCACCACCAGACTGAGCCCCACAGTCACTCTCTGTGCTCCTGTTTCTCCTCACCTGCTTGAGATCCTTTTACTACAACACATCTTCTATAACACCATTATCTCATGACTGCAATAACCTGTAAAGTGTTTTAGTTCTTGTAAGAAATGCTAGGGGAGAAGTCTCTGCTCTTCAAAGATGGTTGTTTTTGTAAATGGATAAGGTTTTTTTTTTTTTTTTAAGTTTTAAATAGTAAAAGAGATCCTCCCACTGGCACTTCATTCGGACAAATCAGTGCAGCCCCATCAGACATGGATCAAATCTGGAAAATATCTTTAAGATTTTTAATGAGAAATTGATAGAAAAATCTGCAGGATTGGAAATCTTCCTCCTTCCAAGGAAACAGCTAAATAAAGTGATCCTTCCCTATGATCCCTATGTGTTTGTGAAATAGATTAAGTATCAATGAGATAAGTCTCTGAATCTACCCGAAAATGATGCTTCCTTTCTAATTTAGGGCAAGTAAAGTTTAATTATAATAATGGCAGTGCACACAAATGCTATGTAAGTGGCTACCAGAACTGTGGTGATATGATCACTTACGTGAAGCATATTTTGGACAAATTCAGCAATTTTATACTATCTCCCTTTTGTATTGCTTTCAATGGGGCACTCTTTGGGGTAGTTTCTGTGAATGGAGTACTCAAAGTACCATTTTTCGTGAGCATCACATTGCAACTTTCTATATTAATTAGCGAATGGCATTGTGCACATATACCCAGAGAGAAAATATGTGGCCTAGTAACTGAGAATTATGTGAAATGTCGTCTTCCAATCCCTAGTCCTTCACAATTTAACTGGTTTTCGCTCAATTGCTCATCCTAAGCCATATCACTGAACTGTATTGTTAAAATGGAGCTCCTTCATGAACAACTGGATTGAATGGTGACACATCATTCCTTTGCACTCCAACCAGCAGGAGTGTTTAGAGAAAAATAGTTTCTCTAAAAATAGTAAATGAGCTATTTTTTCTCTAAAAATAGTTAATGAGCTATGTTCATTCATCCAAAGCACTTTATAAACCATATTTTATTCAAACTGAAAACAAAGACAGTCATGTAGGTCTTAATGCCTTCTTCATATAATTATTAAGCAGTGAGAATATCCTTAGAGCAGTGTTGTCCAAACTTGGCCACTTTAAGTTGAGTGGACTTCAGTTCCCAGAATTCCCCAGCCAGCAACTTAAAGTGGCCAAGTTTGGACAACACTGCCTTAGAGCCATCTGAAGCCATTTCAGCTCTAGTTGGGAACTAATTTGTATGGCTGCAGTCTGCTCCAGCCTATGGTTATCTGCGGCTCAAATATATTTTTCTTCCCCCACTTTTTTTTTTTTTAATCAACTTGCCTGATGTGGAGTCCTTAGAAACTCAACAACTTAATTTTATTTACTTATTTTTATTTATTTATTAAATTTATATGCCACCCATCTCCCCCAGAGGGTGACTTAATGCAAGTCTGTGACCCTGAAGTGGCCTAGGAAAGATATTATCTTAATACAGATGTTGAAATCATATTTTCCTTTGTGTTTTCCCAACTGTGCAATTCAAGCAAACAAAAGTCTGGCCAAAAGACAAAATCCACACACATCACAGGATGGAAAAAAAGGGTCTTTCCTTACTGTTACTATTACTTACGGTTCCATATTCCTCTACATCCAAGAAAACAATATAGCAAGGTGTGAGCAAAAGGAGTGTAGCATCAGATTTTTGTTTTTCACCAGAGAAATTTAAACAGAATTGTGTCCCTTTTTCTGTTACAAGATCCCAAGACAAAGACCTGGACTTAAACATAGAGAATCAGGCTGAATCCCATTTCTCTTCCTACTAACTAAATCTCCTAAATGTTCCTTGAAGTAAGTTGTATGCTCTCAAAGGGCATTAAAGCATCTTATTTTGTCATGCTTAAGTTGCTTCCTGCAACTAAAGAGACTAGAAATGTTCATGCGATTAATTCATGGGTCTATGAAGTCCCCTGGAGATGGGTGCCTTCAACTCCTACAATCCTGGTCATAGCAGAAGATAATATAGGTAGTGAATTTTGAAGCAAGTGATCAGCCCCAGTTTTTGAGAAATAACCAGAACTAAGAAAGGAATGCTCTGTCAAACCCCAAGGGATGAAGAGCTTCAGTCACACAGATATCAAGCTATTTCCAGGTGAATTATCTAGATTATTCTTCTATAAGTCTATGTAGTGTTGTTCATTTAATTTTCTTTTCAAACCTCTTTATGCTTTTATCTTAATGAACGTAATTCTCTCCTTGTAATGAAGGAATTCTGAAATGCTGCAACTTGAAAGGATACCTAGATTTGGGGGTGGGGGGGCATCAAAATGACCTTAGCAGAAAAATGAATTTTCAGTGGGTAGATATACAGTTATTGAGTCCTCCAACATGAATTACATTTAGTCCCACAAGAGAGGAATGGATTATGAAGATGGCAGAATTTGCAGAAATGGCAAAATGGACCAAACAACAAGTACTTTTACAAAAGACTGGAAACCTTTTATGGACTTTTTGCTGAACATGGAAAAAATGGTGATTTCTGGACTTTCTGATTAAAAGGGCTGAATATGAGATAGAGGGGAACTAGGTGATATAATCTTAGGGAAGAGGGATAATAAGTTGGTTTGTAACGGCTGTAAAGAAGATCGGAAGTTGCTTCTTCAATTATCTTTTTCTTCTTTCTTTGTACTGTTTCTCACACTTTTTCTTTTAACTTTTTTCTTTTTCTTAACTGTCCTTTATATATGTTCTTATGTTTATATTTTATTCATGTAAGAATCTTCAATAAAATTATATATATATGAAAAACGAACAAAACAAATTATGTTTAATGTGGCTGTATTGAAATACTTAATTATGATATTTTTTTAAATATCGGATTTAAAAAAGAGAGACATCTTGACAGACTGGTGGTTCTGAATTCCATTTCCCTTTTGTGCAGGATAACTGTGTTTGTCCAAGCAGCTTATACCCACGGTGGCAGGAGTAGGTTACCAAAGATTTTCCAGCCTCGAAGCAATGGATAAAGTCACCATGTTCCACTTTTGCTGGAAAACCACACGACAACTCTTGAAGTAAAAACAGAACATGTATTTAAAAACTCCTAAATATGGTTAGAATATACACATTAATGCTCATGGACTAACTTTGATGGTGGCGGCTTTAATACAATGAAATACAAGTCGTATCATCCACTCCACTAAATTATTATTCCTGTGGACTTTAAGGGGCATTTAACTCATACTGAAGTCAGTTGTGAAGCCCAAAATGTTGATATAACTCTGGATGTGCTCACATACAAATACTTTTAAAAAAAAAAATGCATATCTTTATATTTTTGTAAAGCATATATACACATTTATTGCACTGATAAAATTAGGAAATTATGGCAGCAAATGAGAGAAATAAATGTGCAAATCTTATTTTTCAATAATTAAAACAAGTAACACACTTAGGAACACCTTTGTTACAGCTTTGCTTTTTTCTTTTGTCTTGCTATAATAATTTTCAAGGGGGCCTAACAATGCAGCTTATTCAGCTGTTGAAGAAACAGCTGACGGTGGCAAATATTTTGCATTGTTTGTTCAGGCAGCAGTGATTAAATTAATCATAAGCATCTATGTGGTGGCATGGGATAAAACTCTGCCCTTTACACGTGACATCATAACTCAAGTACCAAAGGGCAGAACTTGCATTGTGATGTCACAATGCATGTTTGTGTATTTTAGCATCATCATGGTTAGGAACAGAAACCTAGGATAACAATTTACAGCAATATATCTTGCTGAATAGAGCAGTCCTACATATACCATCAGTTCTAGTGAGTTTAAAAAGGCTTACTACAGTCTAATGGATTTAATTATTTTATTGCATATGTAACATGGATTTTTTAAAAACAATAATAATAATATACTCTGTTGTGGACTAATGGCTTTGGTGTTTTCAAAGCTGGGGAAGAAACAGTTTTTCTATTCCTAATGGCAGATATAACTCGAGACTACTAACTTATAATCACACGATTTAATGCATTCAGTCTAGCAGTCTTGACCTAAGATCACTTTTGATGGCTAGAACATCAAACTTAATTTCTGGACTTTCATGCTTTTTTCTCAACCTCCTCATTACCACTTCTGGTAATATCCCACATCAAAAAGAATTCTGGAGAACCTGAAAATTTGCATAATCTTTTGTACTATTTTATTTAGCCACAATTAATGTATCATTGTGTGCCTTTTGGTCTTTATTCTTAACTGATTCACCATGATGTCAAGCGGACCAACAGCTAGGAATTCTTTTGTTATTTACCTACTGCCTAATAAAGTACACCATCTGATTATCTCTCACAATGAATCTTCCATCATGATAATTTTTTTTAAAAGATAGATAATACTTTTTGGGGGAAAGTGTACTTAGTATCCTAAAATACTCTTCACTATAACTTTCTGCATTTCTTTTGCGTATTTTTGTACAATTTGTATTTTCTTTCTTAAACTGTTGAAATATTGTTTTTCTTAATTGCATCATTCAGTGCTTGCAAAATCATACATGATTTTAATTTATGAATTTCTTTTATACAGACAACTTCTAAAATTGTTCTGAAGAAAGCATTCTTCCTAGTTGTTATTCTAACCATGTAATGTCTAAACTTGGTGTTCTCCATTGTCATTCAAATTTGCCCATATTTTTACAAGGAAAAAAAAACGCTAATACACTCTCTTCTAGCTATATCCTTATAAGCTATTTGCTGCTTTGTAGCTTATCCCAGAGAATGGATAAGTCTTTTCCTGAGCAAGGCCATAAGGAATCACTTTTTCCCATAGTGTATCAAGGAGGATCTTGATAACCTTGAGAGGGCAGCCCAGATAAGGAAGTTTATATCTATTAATAATATTAAGAAGCCAACTTTTTATTCACCTTGAACCCATAACGGCATGTCCCTCATGTCAGAATATGTCTCTCACAGTGATTACTTTGGTTAACACATTGGCCTAGGCCAAACGAAGTTTGTTTCATTTAAAGGAAGTATATTGTGGGAACTCTGCCACTGTGGTTTGTAAACCATGTTTATGGCTTAGCTTGTGTGAATCTAAATCTGATTTCTTAAATAAGCCATAATTAAAGTAATTGTGGCTTACCATGATCTGTGAAACCAACTGTGGCTTATTTAGGCAGCCATATTCCCATGTTCTACCCAGGCTGTGTTGTAGCTGGAATAAAAACTTCGGAGGGGCCCTCAGATATGGACTGTTGTCTGTATTTCTTTGCTGCCATTTACCAGCCGTCCAGAGTTTTGAACTCCAGATCTGGTAGTCTTTATTTCTGCTGTATTAAAATCTTGCACATTTGACAGATACTGAGGATGCTCTAGTAGCTGGTTGTCTGCATGAGCATACATACAGTATGTTCTCCTTGCCAATATAGTCACCTGTGGGATTAATTTGTTTTGATTCCACTGTATTACCACTGATTTCTTTAAATGTAGCAGGTAATACTGCATTTCCATGCTTTTTAGAGAATCAACAGCATAATTAAAGCCAGTTCTTGGTTTTCAACTAATCTCATCCCATGCCTTTACGTGAACCTAAATTCAAATTGCCAGGTGTAATTTAGATTCTTAAGAAGGAAATCTTCACTAAAGGTTAATTCTGAGCCAGTAGCACGGGGGGGGGGGGGGGGGGGGGGGAGGATCAATAGTGTCAAAGTGTGTACATTAAAAAGGAGAGGGGCTCTGATCATCAGCCACCCCCACAATTTTGACTCTGTTTTCAGCAATCTTTCTTGAATACCTTCATATTCTTTTCATATAAGAAAAACTGCTTATCCTTGGTGGCAAGAAAAAATTAAGACACTTTGCTGCCATCCTGCAAAATATTCAGCACATTTTTTATTTGCAAATGTTGCTAACTAAGAGGGACATATTAAGGCAACAACCCTATATTTACTTACCTAGGATTATGCCCCAGAAATGCAACAGAATTTATTGAGCAGTAAACATTTGTAGATTAAACTATTACTTGTGGAGTCCTTGGGGTTCTCTGAACTTGGTTCTTTGATTGTCTCTTTTGAATAGTATGTAGATGCTGTTAATCTCTATGTGTCTGTTAATTGCTGCCTTGTCTGAATACCAGGCTTCTAAGAGTTTCCCAGTTAAAACTATGGTTGAGTCCACGAGCACCAACTAGCAGTCAGAAGACATGATGAAAATTCCTTAATCTCACAACACACGGACAGGCTTAACCATAGTTTTAACTGGGAAACTGTCAGCATTTTAGACCAAGCTAAATCCAAAAATGCAAGAGAATTCTTGGAAGCCTGGTATTCAGACAAGGCAGCAATTAACAGACACATAGAGATTAACAGCATCTACATACTATTCAAAAGAGACAAAAGATCAGAAGATTGCAGCACCAGCAATCATCACCCAGAGAAGCAAAGGTTACCACCAGGCACACAATCAAGCAGCAAACATAGGCTAATCAAAGAACTACCAGAGGAGCAAAACAGAACCCCCACCAGCACTGGCAAGGCAGGCCACAGCACATAAATAGAGAGCAAACCCCATCCCATTTTAGCACTGAAGATGTTACCTAGCCGGGTAATGAAACGTTTGCAAGAAAAGAACCGAGCTCAGAGAAACGCAAGGACTCCACAGTTCAACCCTGAGCTACACAGATTCACCTCTATTGAAACTATTACTTTTCAAGTTACCTGGTTGAAGGACTTCACGCCAAGCTCCTAAATTAATGCTAGGTAGATTTTCACATGACACAAAATCTTTAGGAAATTTTCCAAGTACAAAAGCATCAAGGGGTGCTTCAGTCAGGCCTGTGTTATCACAAATAAGTCTGGATAAGGAATATTTTCCCAGCTCATGCCTTTGAGCATCAGTAAAAATGTTGCTGTTTTCCCACCAAAATCTGCATGGAAAGAAAATACCAATACAAATGCAAACTATTAGTGTATATCCCAATCTCGCATAGAACTAAATTTGCTGATTTTCAAATACGTATTAGAATGTGGTTAGAAATAGATTAAAATTTGTGTAGGCAGTAGAGTATTATAAAATAGAATCACATGAATGACTAAGGATTATAAATGTCATTGCAGGATATAGAATAATGGTAATATTATAGATTTAACTGTGCAGTATTAAGAATACTGAATGTAAATATACTTCACTAATTGGGGAATGCAACTCTGTTCAGGCACTAAAGATGCAGAGCACTGAGCATGTGAGCATTTCACATAACTTCTGCCCCTGTCAACATTGCTCCAATGATATCTTTCTACTGCAAATGATGTGCTTTCGGTGTGAACACTGACAAGACCTTTGTGGGTATAATTGTACCCATTTTGGCTTCCACACAGCAACAGTGTTCTGTAAAGCAGGCTCCTGGTTCACATCATTATGAGGTAGAGTTATTTCCAGGCAGGCTTATCCACTGCAGATCTTTGCACTGATATATAGCATCTGCAAAGAGATCACTGGAGCAATGTTGGCAGAGGATGGTAGTTATGTCAAGTATGAATAGACTTGACTCAAGGATATTGAGTCCTTGAGTTCTGCTGGGTGTCCTCAGTCCAATTCCTTAAGTCACTGAGAGTTTGTTATTCTTTCTTGGCAGTCTGTAACTTCCTAGTAGTTCATGATGATGGTGGTGGTGGTGGTAATGATGATGATGATGACGATGATAGAGAAATTTGTTTGGAAGAAGGAAGGCAGGAAGGAAGGAAGGAAAGTAGGTGTCGGTCTCCCAGAGTAAAGCAGATAGAAATCACAACCAGATGAGCTAATTCTACTTTATTGTAAAGCTGAACTAATTCTACTTTACTGTAAAGCTACATTGACAGAATCTGGCAAGTCTGAAAGTACAATCCTCCCCCCCATCTCCCAGCCCAGGAAATTAGGGAGGGTCTCTTCTGAGCTTCTTGCTCCTCCCATTATCCAGTTGCGGGCTATGCCGTCTCTTATCTGACCATTCCCTTGGCAGTGACTCTTTGCCCAGGGTGCTAAGGTCTTTCCCACATACCATTACTGAAGGGCTTCACTAGGCCCAAGTTTGCCAAACTTAATTCTACCCTGATATCTAAATGGCTGGCCCTATTTGTTCTGCCAAAGCAAGTATAATAAAATCATGCATGTAAGCTTACCTATCACCATCTCTCAGTGCTTTCATTTGCTTTCCAATGATACATGCAAACAAGGGGCCTGTTCTGGCATCAAGATGAATATTTTCTACTATTCCCCCCAGCCAGACATCAATGTTGTTGGGGCTTCTGTAGAGTTCCATAATTTTTTTGACAACTATTTTATTCTTTATTGCTGTCATCAGCTCATGTTCTGTCCTTAGTCTTGGCAAGTCACAGAATTCTCGCCAGTCATTGTAACCTACAGATATTGTAAGCATAATAAGATTCAAATATATTTCTCTCTTTTTAGATATATATAAAAGTATCCTTACTGTGTCAGCAGTGTGTCAGTTCTAAAACACGGAACCCATGCCTGTCTGAAATAGTTATCTTTGCTCCAAAAGCCTTTTGTAGAGTGAGAATCCTTGGGATTCTATGGATATAACCATGCAGTTCTCTTGACAGAAGTATGGAAGTGAGGTGGCAGTACCTACTTTTGGGATAATTTTCAACTTTCCTGTCAAGCCTACAACCCTGATATATCCTGATGGTGCCCAATCCAAGTGTACACGAAGCCTAAAGCATTCATGTACTTTTTCTGTATTTCAAGAATAGTGCTGTATGCCATTGCTTTGTCTTGGCATGAAAAATGTATTTGTCATATTGGAATCCCATTGGTTCCCTCAACTGTGTAGCCTAGCTATCCAATGTAATTATATGGCCAAGCTAGTTTTGATTTGAGATTAGCCCCAAAATCAGAGAAGAAGCTGTGAGAGGGGATTTGAGATAGGTTTTGCCAATTCAAATCTACTACCCTGTACAAATTAAGCTCTGAGAGAGTAAATATTTAACGTGGCATTCATCTTACATTGCACCAATACAGCATTCAGACATTCTGCTATACCAACATAGTATACATGCAATTTTGTTTCTATTGCAAAATATGCTAGTGCAAATACTGAAGACTATGGTGCCAAACAGTAACTGAACGTGTTAATATGTCCCAGGACAGTTTGGTCCTGCTTATCATAATGGCAAACCAATCACTAATTTGATTTAGGGCTTTTCTGGAAGAAGAGGCTCAAGGATGTCAGACTCACTATTAACAGTTATTCTTATGACCAAATGTCCTTTGAATCTACAGGGTCAGAGTACTACTGTAGCTATATTCTATTAATTAAAAGAGAGAAACTTGTATTAAGGTGAATTATATAAGAAAGAGGATTGGAAATTGATGATTGCATATTGAAAAATAGAGCTCTAAAAGCATAAATGTAATTTATCATCTGATGTTAAAAGCTTTAGTTAAGTAGGAAAATGAGTACTGTATGAAAGAGAGAGAACTTTTCTCAGAAGATATTAGGCCTACGTAGATTTTAGGACATCATTTGGAAAAGGTGCAGTAGAACGTGCAGGACAGCAAGTGTAGTACTTGTCTGCCACTCTTTAAAGCAGCCACGCTTTTCTTGCGATCACATGGTCACACTCTTCATCTGCCAGGTATTCTTTAAAGAGTTGTAGTCACATGGTAGACTTACATCCATTCTTGTTTTTGGAATTGAGTTTGGAAAGTAGATGAGAGGGATTAATTAAAATTATGCTTTGAAGTCTACTCCTGTAAACCTTTGTAACTCCTGCAAACCTTCAGTGTGCCCAACATAGGTCATAATGTACTGCCTTCATGGTGTTACTGCTGCAGGCAAGAGCTATACAAATATGACCTCTTCCCCAGCACAATCTATCAGTCAAATTGGGGGGAAAGTGGCTGGTAAACAGATGTTGAATCTTCCTCATTTTGTCCTTTGATTATGTTCTTAATCAAAGAAGGCTATTCCTCACTGCTAACACAGGCAGAGATATGGTCATTTCTTCTACATTAGGACCACTATTTCTCTGTCACAATTGGCTGTTTGTAGCATGGGTTGTGGCACCATCTACCTGACCCATCCCAAACTTTGACCACTTCTGTGCAAAAGCAAAGTCATCATTGCATGAAACTTATTTTACCAATCCTCAGAAACAGAACAGCTTACAAAATCAATGAATAATCATAACTGATATTCATATCACAGAGGAAATATACACCATGTTCCATCCTAATGTAACATAGAACAAAGAAAACAATAGACCTGGGAGCCCATGATCACGTCCCCGTTGTAAATCAAGTGATGATAAATCCAAGGAAGCATTATTAGACAATACAAAGAGCTTCTTTGTTAACTCTTCATTTAGCAGCTGGTCCTGTACCTGAAGTTTTGCTGCAGTTGTTAGTGTTCCTCTTAGCAAGGGATCCAAACCACCTTAGACCACAAAAATAAGATCGCATTTATAAGAGGCTAAATTTGTTGGGATGAGTGCCTTACTGTGCTTAAACACAAAAACTTTCTTTTTAGGTTTCATCAACTTTTTTTTTCTTCCTCGCATTTTTCCCACAGGTGTAGGGTCTGCTTTTTTTCAGATCAACAAAATGTTGATCCTTTGGTTGCAACAGGAATTGACTGACCGGCTTGTTGCCAGAGACTTAAAGGTCATTAAAACTTTCTTGAGTATCATTAGGCCAATTATACCAATTTTAAGCATAATCTTTTCTTTATAAATTGTATGTTAAGCCCTTGATTTAACAGACTAATGGGGGAAAGGCTATATGTTAAAACAGAAAGTTCATTCAATCCAAATGGAATTTTATGGATGTGTAAAATGGCAAATGGGAGTTTATGCTTGCACAGAAGCGTAGAATACGTGGATAGACTTTGTCCTTATATTCAAAGTCTGCTAAATCAAGGTCCATTAAGCTGAGGATTTACTGTATAAGTAAACAAAGTTTGTTGGCGACACCTACCCTACAGCCCTATATCCATCTCTTCAGAAACAGATGTCAATGGTATGGCCTTCTTGATGTTGCTGAGCTACCACCCACAAAACCTTCACCATTGCCAGCTGAGGTTGCCAGGAGACATTCAGCAACATCTGGAGGACCTTTTGTTTCCTATCCCTGCAGTATAAGTGGGAGGTTTAGGTATTATTGATATCGTGTTTATAATACCACGTTGTAAAAAATTAGTATAGACCTTTGGAATAAACAACAAATTATTAAAATAATTCAGCAAGTGAGAGTTTTGATCATATTTCATATGCACTTTACAGTCTGTGCACTTATCCATGTTCCACTCTAACTTTCTCTCTCAGATTGTAACACATTCTATAAGCCAAATTTATTCAGAAAGCCAAAATAAATGAACAGTGTGAGTAGTTAATTCTACTTGCTAGAAGTAGAAAACCAAAATATGTCAGCTAATGATTCAGCAGTCAGAACAATGTTGAGATGAAAACAAAACATTTTTTTTAAAGAAAATTCAATTAGGAAGAACATTGTAGCAATGCTAGTGGATGTAATTGCATTACCTTCTTTAATGAGTCTCCAGGGAGTGAAAAAAACTTCATGCAGCTGAAGATTAGGAAGAGTTGGGTCTTCCTTATACTGCATATTGAGCCTCTTCACTAGTGGATGAATTGCAGCATGAGCAAAACGAAAGGCTGCCGTCGAAAATACGTTGGCAATTGTTGGGTTGATTGTGGGATCATAGCCTTGATAAGGACCAATGTACTGTTCAAAAGCATCGGGCCCAATGATCTTGGGAATGTAGTCTCTGATGGTAATAATCTGGAGGAAAAATAGCAAGGAAAATAAAAACATTCCCTAGATAGTGCTTTAGGACAAGGACAAATGACTATCAAGAAATGTTAAGCGGCTTTGATCAAACTCCCAACATTCCCAAACAAGGTGACCCTTTGGGCAATATCATGGAGACACATGCCTTCACCACAAGCAAGGCAGCCTTGAATTACATTGCAGACTCTTGCTTTGGGCAACTTGCTTTCAAGTTCATTGACACTCACCTGGTTTTGACTGAAGGTTTCTTTCCTGAATGAAATAATGGGCAGATTTTAAGATAATCTCACAAAATCCATCTGATAAGGCCACTTATATTTATCTACAGAAAATTCGTAATCACATAAAGCCTTACATTTGGTTATAGAAATTCTTTGGCCCCTGCTTCTATAATGTAATAGGTTTATTGAAGCATATAGAAAAAAAACTTCCAAGTGTCACTGATCAAAAGAGAGGAAATGATATATTGGAGTGGATAGAATGAAAACTGCATTGCAGATTTAAGATTACACTGGACTTAATAAAACATAATGGGATGAATATGAAGTACAGAGAAGTAATAAAATACATGATAAGTTTGATATAACAGAGTAAACTGAACAGGCAAATACATTAAGCACTTTGATATACTGTATGCTGAAAACACTGGCAGGGATGAAATATTTTAAACATATAATGTATTTTTCTTATTTGATAGGGAAGGAAGTTAAACCAAAAAAAAAAAAAATCCATCAGAATTGGTCTGCTGTAAGTGGGTGAGCTTCTGAATCTTGTTTTTTGCTGTTTTAGTTATGTTCTTTCTAAATCAACTAAATTCAAATCCTGAAATTTGGCAGAATATTTACAGGCTATACATTTGATTTTAAGATCCTGTTTTCCTACATCATGCTCACTAGTTCATTATTCATTTAGTTATTTAGAAAATGTATATGGCCACCCATCTTACATATCAATTCTAGTCAGCCAACTAGTCTGCAAAAACACTATAATAAACATCTCCATCAACAAAGAAGAGCAGAATTAAAATGTTCATACTAGAATAACAGAGGCATCATATCCAACCTCACAACACAACCAAACCTATAGGGTTCATCTGACATCCCAGCCCAACTCTTCACAGCCTTCTGGAACGCAAGGGAGGTCAGGGCCTTCCAGATTTCATTATGTGTGCTAGAAGTATGAACAGAGACATCATTTTGGCTAATCTGTTGAGAGCAATCAGACAAATCCTCTGTGCAAGTTTCCCCTACACTGACAAGAAAACCTTATTCAAACCCAATTCTCTTAATTTTTCACAATATCAGAGCTAGGCCTTTGGATAATCAACTTTGTATTCAAGCTTTCCTTTTATGACCCCATGAACTTAAAATGAAAAGTGTGATAAACAGAACATCACTCAAATACCATACAATGGGAAATGTCAATATATGATGGATATCTTGTGGTCAGCTTTATGCCATGTCCAGCTTTTGCCAGGAGCCAGAATGGGTGTTCCTGTTGCACCAGTCTGATGATCTTATGTTTATTCTGTCTCACAGGTGGGCAAGCTACTCAGGTCTACCGTTCGTTTCTTTTCTTAATCCTTAGAACGCATCAGTGAAAGACATGCTCTTAGAACGATAAAACAATCATGTACGCTAAACGCTTTCTCAGTTTAGGAATGCGTTTTTCAGTACTGGAACTGAGGTGTAAGTCCATTCCTGATTAATCAAAGGGCTTTTCATTTCAGTAGCCTACTACAAGGTGCTAATTCAGAATTAGAAACCTTTGTAATCTATCTTTGGCCTATACCTGTTCTATCGATGGGGGAGAGATTGAGAAATCAATCTTGTTGCAACAGTATGTAATGCTGGCTCAGCAGAGGCCAAATTACTTGCTGGCAGAGCCAACGTTTTTAAAAAAATATTGCTGTTGTCTTCATGGATTTCTCCTCTCTTCTCACTGCCCGGCACTGACCCAGAAGCAGATCACTTCAGTTCACTGCTTGACAGGATCAACCACACATACCACAGAAAATCCTACTTTCAAGTAGGACATAGACGATCTCATCTTCCAAAGACCCAGCAACAATGTCTAATGTTTCTGTTTAAAACTGAGCAAACTGGAGTAACAAGGATTTGATAACTTGTTAGTTTGTTAGGAAAACTCAGGGTGATTTTCTGTATCAAACGTAGGCAGTGAACTGCAATCCCTGAGCACTGTCCATACTGGAAGGGACTTGAGGGGGCTGTAGTGCAAAATATTTGGAGAACCTCAAGTTGCCTAGTTAATGCATTCTTATTTATTGATGCATTTATTTAAAATAGTTCTCCAGAGCATCTCATGGCAGGTTAAAGTCCTGAAAGCAAGAGTGTATTGTCTTTAGAATATAGTCCCAGATACCAGTGGGATGATCTCTCTGATACCTTCTACTATTGGAGCAGCAAGACTCTAAACAAATAGTCCCATTAGCCTGATCTGTCTCTCTCTTTAAATTTCAAAAGTCCTATCTGGGCCCGACTGTTCAAACTGAGCTCAATATAAGATTCTGCCTTACAGTACTGCAAAAGAAAAATAACAGCTGATATCCTTCATTCAGCCAGCCTTTCTGGCAAGGAATAGTTTGTATTGTACCTCAGAGACACCCGGACTTATTCAGGGGAAAATAAATAAATAAATAAGAGCCTTTATCTGTGCAATACAACAGTAACCAAAATTGAGTGGAGCCCTCTGAAAGGAAAAGCAAAAGGAATAAGCTGCGCAGAAATTGAATGATTGCTGCAAGTGATGAGCTGCTTCTTCAGTGTGACTACCGTTGTGAATGTCTTGGAAAATTAAAGGAAGAGAAGAGAAGAGAAGAGAAGAGAAGAGAAGAGAAGAGAAGAGAAGAGAAGAGAAGAGAAGAGAAGAGAAGAGAAGAGAAGAGAAGAGCAAATTGAAGATGCTTTTGCCTTTTTCATTATATGAATTAAATGAGAAACAGTGGAGTTGAGATTAGATCCTTAGCAGACCGCCTTCCTGATGGAACGGGGTAAACAAAAATGAGCATTTGAGCTTCTTGCAGAAAGAACTAAACTCCAAAATGGCAGGATTGGTGCAATGTTCAGGAAGGTGATGGGATGCTATCCTCCACATAATTCTGCTGCATATCCTCTCTGAGACAAAAGTGCTTGCAGGATTTTTATTTTTAAATTTTTCACACCAGTTGGCCCATAAAAAAAATAAAAAGATGGAATTCAGCTTATACATATTTAAAAATGCATTTGGCCCTTCACTAAACCACATGGCTGTTACAGCTAAATTTCCTTTTTATAACTTTGAAGCTTGGTCCCTCAGGGAGACCTCATAGTTCATGAGCACTGCTTCAACTAGAAAACTTCATTACAGACCTCCAAAACTTTCTATCTTTTATCAAAATGTGGTGGAGAAAATAGATCTAACAAACAGAATGGAGGCTGTATCCTTTTCCTCCCTGTCTTTTGGAACTTGTGGTCATCGCAGGGTCCTCGCAGTAACATGATTGCATATATGATGGTCATAGCATCCTGCAGTCATGTGATCACCATTTACGACCTTCATAGCCAGCTTCTCACAAGCAGGGAAGCCGGCAGGAAGTCACAACTTGTGGTCATGTGATGTTGCACTTAATGATTGCACTGCTTTGCAACAGAGTTGCCAATCCCTATTGCGGTCGGTAAGTGAGGACCACCTATACTAAACTAAATCCACTGGAATCTGCTACTGAAACATTGAGAATCAGCCAGGATGTATATGCCTTGAGTAAGCAGAGTAATAATAAGAACAGAGGTGCCTTCAGAAATAACTTCAAATTGCATGATATAATCTTCCCTCTGATTCTTAACTTTAGGTCCTTCTGGTACAATGCCATTTCAACAGGATGGGAAGTACCTAAATAGATATGACCTTGAGAGACCTGGACTCATGCTATCTTTCTGTTTTAATTTCCCCAGTGATGTTATCTATGAATTCACTACATTTTTACAATGAAGTGAATCGATGGGAAAACATAATTGCTGTATAAATTCTTGTTCACAGTATTTTACAAGCAGGGGAAAAAACATTTTCATTACTTTCTCGTTCCTCAAAGCAGCTAAATCTGTTCTTGTAATTTGTATAAATATGTGCTTCTTTCTCACTTTCTAGCACTGTATACTGGGATACAAAAAATCAGGAAGGCATTTATTTCTCAGCTCCTCTATTTGCAGCTTGGTATAGTTGCACTGTTAAGATGTTATCCTTTCAGTCACTTTCCCCCAAGATTATACTTACTCTATAAAAATGTTTCACATTCTTAGTTGAAAAGTTTAGGCAACTTCAACTCTAGAAGCTGCTAGCTGCTAGTTAAGTATCCATAACTTTAGTTATGGATCTATGATCTATGTTACAAAGTTGCAAATATAGATGTAGTACGTATCCCTGAACTGACAAGATTAATTCTAAATTGGTCCTAATGTATCAGAGGCTGATCTCATTAATCTGCGATACTCAGACAGACGAGGAATAGCTGAGAGTCATACACAGAAAATGCCTTTTGGAAATTATTTTGTTTAAAGCCGTGAAGTATCTGATTCCAACCTACTAACATTTGAATACCCAGAAGGTTAATGTGCTTTTTTTTTTTCCTTTTCTTGGCTCCTAAAATAAAAAAAATCCATTTTAAGCCTTTCAAGGCAGTTATTATAAAGCAAAAAGCACATTTAAGACAGAGAGATTTGCACTGTCTACGGGGAAGCTACAAGGAAGACTAATGTTCAGGCTAACCAGGAAATTTTTATTCAGATTAAATGAAGTGTGCAATTTGTGTGTGTGTGTCCCGGCTAGAATTCTGACATAGAATTGTGAATCATTTTGTAACAAACATAGCTTAGTTGGGCCGATATTGAGATTTGATGAAGGCTATGATAGACCTGGCTTCCAGTAAGTTTCAAAAATCTGCCTACATTTTAGTGGCCAAAATCTGGAATCTCCATCCAGTTACCCTTAACATAGGAAAGCAGTGCCATACTTTTAATTCTCCACCCCACCCCAATGCATTTGTTTTGTCCTATTTCCATGGTACTTTAACCTTGGGCTTCTGGAAAAAAAGTTGTACAGAAAATGCCATTCCTTGGTTTTCTTGTTGCTTTGACCAACTGACTGACTGACTGAGTGATTGCATTTTGATACTGCTTTCCAAGCAGCCTCATCTCTAAGCAGTTTACAGTAAAAATAATGAAAAGGACAAGGAACTAAAATTAAATAAAGCATGCCCATTAAAAAGATTGAAAAGGGAAAAGGGAAAGCCAACCAAACTATTCCCCTACCGCATTCACTTAGGGAAGGCTTCGGTGAAAAAAGAGGTCTTTAGCAGGCGTCTAAAAGATGTAACAGTTGACATCTCATAGATTTCAGGGGTGTCAGAATTCCAGATAGCAGGAGCACAAGGGACTGTGAGGTGACCTCTGTCCATTGTGGCCGTGGCAGCAGAACCCCCTCTGTCAATGCTGATAATGACTGCCCAGGTCTGTAATTGGACCGTCAGGTATCCTGGTCCCAAGTTAGGGATCCATATGTCAAAACCAGATGTACTGATGTACCTCAGTATTAATTGGCAGCCAGTACAGTTGCTTCAACGGGTATAACAAATGGCCAGGTGCCCCACTTAGTCTGGCTACCATACTCCATATCGCCTGCATCTTCTAGACCAAGAACAAGAATAGCCTCACATAGAATGCATTCCAGTAATTTAACAGTAAGGTTACTAATATGCAGGGTTCTCCCTGTTCAGGAAAGTACATGGTTGTTACGTATGTATTCATTCAATTTATAAGGTCGCCCACTTGCCCAATGACTCTGGACAGCTAACAAGGATTTAAAAAGTCATAAGAATAATAATAAAATAATAGAACACAATGCGTTATGAGCAAAACACAACCTCACATATTTACAACAGTCTCATATATCATCCTGGGCCAATTCTTGCAGGAAGAATCAAGTTTTCAGGACTTTCTTAAAGGCCAGCAGGATTATATCAATCAAAATTAATAATAGACACTCCTGGACACAGAGGTTATCTGGGAAGACCCTCAAACTTTATACTGTATCAGTTCTTTCTGGGAATGCTATCCCGCTACAAAGTCTCTGTCTTGTTAGCATGGATGCCAAGGCCTAGCTGGACAAAACTCTTCCTCAGAACATGAGCCAGCAAACCTGTCAATTTTGAAGCCAAGAAAATACCCTCTCCCCTTACTAATAGGGAAAGTACAGATTCAGGTTGTACCACTTCTGCACTTAATATGGAGCATTCTGACATGGAACTGGAGGCAAAGCCCCTCAGTCCTTGGGAATGCTGACAGCAATGTATAGGAAGCCCCAAACAACAGCCAGACAAGTGACTGCTTGCAGAGGGAGGGAGGTACCTGATAGGAGTTGAACTTTGCAGTCTGACTCCATAAATCAGGGCTGTTCAGTTTCATTTGCATCTGGGTGGGGAATAAAGGAATCTTGAATATTTAAGGCCCCTTCAGGCGGGTGATCATACATACATATCTTTATTATGGCCACTGACCAGAATGTCAGATGGGTGATCTTTCTCTGGAACAACTTCTGTGGCACCTTCTCCTGAAACTGTGTGTTGTGCAATTGTTGTGTGCTGTACAATTGCAACGGCAATTGATTCCCCCTTGGAAGTTGACCACTGTATTTGCTGGCTGGAGTTCTGACTCCCAGAGTGATTCAGAAACCGCTACTACCTGACCCTTTGTAATTCAAATGAAAGATTAAAGCCTGAGAAGGTGAAGAAAATGATCTTAATTTATGGCTTATCAAGCAAGTACAATCATAAGTAGATTTCCTGATTTAAGACAAACCTGTTTACTTTCTTCTAGAATCTAGCGAGAGGCTCTCAGTTTATGGGACTGCCTCTTACTAGATTCTAGAAGAAAGTAAACAAGTTTGACTTAAATCAGGAAATCTGTATCTCCCCACCTCCAGCTGAATTATGCTGGGATGTTCCACACTGAGTTCTATTTCTGACCTGGATAAACATATCTCTTGATTACAAATGTGCGATGATGGGAGCCATGTTCAAAGATAGCAGGGTGGGGGGAGGAAACCCTGCAGGCAGAAAACTAGCTGCAAGGGCAAGACTCAGCTAGAAATGTATCCTCTGAACTTTTTATTTTTAAAGAGCCTTGTAAACAGGGCAAAAGTCAGGAAGCCTCATGTGTTGTTGGACTTCAACTTCGGTCACTCTCAGTCAGCCTGGTCAATGGCAATGGCGCTCCACAGTGACAGAGAATAATTAAAAGGACAAGAAAAATTTTCCCTGCAGGCTGAATTGGCTCAGTTACTTTAAGATCTGCCACCTCAAGCCAAAGCATTTATATATGCAGGAAATATTCCCCTCCCAACTGGATAAAATTGGTACCTCTATAACACATTACTTCTGAGGAGTTCTGTCCTTGGTTCCTCTGGACAATAAATTAGTATAATTGGATCAATGTGGGCAAATGTACAGAACAATATTTTACAGTGAGAAGCCTGTCAAAGCCTAACAAGTTTAACCTTTTTCTCAAGTTGGCACCTAACAGCAAACGTGAAAAGGAGACACGTGCCTTCTGTTACCATCTAGCAATAACTCCTCAATGAGTCACTGCCACTCTGACAGGACCAAGTGGCTCTGCCACCTTATGGAAGTGCCAAGTTAAATGCGGTGGCTTCAGAAGGGGGATCTGCAAATACCCTGATACTCAGTGTGAGGATCTCTGTAATCATAGTGGTGGAGACTTTTTATATTATAACCACTCTTTGGAATAGTATCTTACACCTTCCATGTGGCAACTTAAACTTGGAAGAACTACTATAACAAATGCTCAGCCTTGTAAGGAAAGCAAAGTGATATCTTCCCGAAATTTTGGTTTGTACTGTAGCTTTCATAAACTCCTATCATACATATGTATACATATTTTTATTTATAATACACATGCCACTAGGGTGCTATAGAAAAATCCAGGACAGTACAAATACAAAATGATATAAGCAGAATACAATTTTAATTCATAGCTGGCCCAGCACATTACACAAGCAGATCAGACACTCCAGAAGTAACCAGGATTGCAGAGCCATGCATGCTAAGAGTAGCAATTTAAACTGTATTCTAGCCCTGATTGGTACCCAATGAACAGTCCAGCAATGGAAGATGAGATGGGAAAACTGGGTAAGGTCCAGCACTGTACAAACTGCAGGACTAAAGTGTGAAGAGAAGGTGAAGGAAGCTTTGCTAAGAGGCATGATACTATCAAGGCATGAACAAATAGTTGTCTGAGAAGTCTAGAGTGATCCAGCAAATCCCCACCAACTGAAGGTGACATTCCTTGGCTGTAACTTTACTAAACAGCAAATGGGCATGGGCCAGAACTCAAAAGTCCTGAGCTATTAAAAAAGCAGCCATCTGATAAGGGTTGGATGAATAAGAGGATATGAGAGGTAAACTGACTGCGGAAGATCAGGCATTTGGTTTTCTTCAGCTTCAAACTGTGATTGGACAATCCATGTCAAAATGTCCTCAAGGTATCTTGACAAAGAAGCCCAAACTTCTTCATCTCAACAAGGAAAGTATCTATCAATCTGGGTTTTGTCAGATAAAACCCAAAACTTGAAACAAATATCTGGTAGAGGAGAGAAAAGAAGAGAATCAGGAATTTGCCTGGTAATTTGATAGGTCAAATACCTATCATGAAAGGAAAAGATGACTGGCAAAAAGCAACCAAGGCTATAAAAGAATTGTCAGAAAGGAAAACAAGACGAGGTAGAACTAGAGACATCCAGAGATGCCAACCACAACAGGAGGATCTGGTGGTTAGGGGCATCAAATGCTACTGACATATATGCCAGCGCAGTTTCAAACAGTGGTGCTGGGCTTTGGCCATCAGAACACCATTCAAAACTCAGATGCAACCTGTAAGAAAACAATTATCTGAACACTTTTAGACAGAAAAAGAAGAAAAACAGATTGATAGAACATACAAGACAATCAAGAGAAGGGTTTTTCAACAAAAGATGGTACAAAGCATGCCTAAAAGAAGCTGGGAAATTGCACAGAATGAGAAAAAAACCTTACAAGCCAGGTCATAGAAGGCAAGAAAAGGGAAGGAGACCAGTATAGGAGGAGGAGGAGGAAAAGAATCACATAGAAAGTAAAGGAAGAAGACAGAATAACAACAGCTACCCCCTCCTCCAAAATATCCAAAAACATAAAGATTGGGCCAATCTTATGACTTATATTGCTGTGTGCTATCCTCCCAAAAATCTAGAAGAAAACTGTATGAATACAAGAAGTTGGAGAAGAAGTTCTAGATAAATTTCTCAGGTAAAATGAATCTAGAATTGACTTTAATTATAAAAGCATGAAGCTACTGTATCTGCTTGTGGGGCTAACACAATTACCAGCTTCTTTTGAAGGAGAAGATCAAGTCAACAGATAACGTTGAAGCAAACTTCTCTGGAAAATGAGCCTGAAAAGCAACCAATGCTTAAAAAATGTTTGTTTAGTTGTACCAAGATGTATAAAACAGTTTGATAAAACATTTTTGTATTGCCCAACCCTGGTGCCGGAGAATCTTTATTCCAGGCATATTCAAGACCAAGTGTTCCTTTCTCAACTCATATGTGAGGGATGGGGAGGACAAAAGGTAACCTGATTCTTGATGAGCTATATGTTCCATAGCTGATCAAATAGTGTCTGTAAAAAAAAAGATGAATCTTATGAGTATCCAGTTAGCAAGAGTACACAGTTCTTCTTAAGAAATCAAGGAAGGAAGAACGCAGAGCGTGACCCATGGAATTATCTTAAATTCTTGAAAAGCCCTGAAGGACTTCTAAAGTTATTATTTTCTCTGAAATAGCAGGAAGGAATGAAGAAAGGACCCCCCCCCCCAAAAAAAGCCTAGAAAGGTTAGAATGCAGAACTGTTAATTAAGAAGGAATCAGTAAAGAGTACATAATGAAATTAAGCACCTGTCCAATGGTTATGGATGGAAGGAGAAAGAAAAATAATCAAATTATGCTCAGGGAGAAGAGATAGCAGAGAATCCAACCTCATTGGGAAATCTGAACAAATATTGAAATCCACAGTGATCAGACTGGGAATGATTTGGGAAACATGTATGACTCCTTGTGATGGTCTTGGGGAATGGTAAAGCCAGTTTTCTATAATGAAATTCAAACAAAGATGGCATTGGTTCAGGGAGGCAAGGGAGAACACAAGCCTATAAAGAGTTGTGAATCAGAACCCCAGTTTCCCTTCCAAATCCAATTAGACAGAATGAGTTGAAGCAATTATAGCTCACTGCTGAGGCATCTGCTAATGCTGTTGACTCTAAGGGAGAAAAACAACATTTCAGATACAATAGATAAAGGAACATTACCATCAAAAAGATATGATAACAAAGCATTTTGTGCAACAAAGAACCCATGACTCCTGAAAAGTCCACTGAGTTCAGTGGCACTTCCCATCAAATGGGTATGCAGCTTATAACCAAATAATTCTAATCCTACTTTTTCAAAAGTTTGATCTTAAATAAACATGATTGAAGCATGATCCAAATTTGCTTGTGGCAATGGGTACTAAAAAGAAGAATGTAACGCAGGAAAAATATAGCTTGGAACTGAAGGAGCCTTCTATTACTGAGTTTTGCTACTTTGGCTGTTATACTGGGTATCAGAGTAAATACTGTGGCAATCCACAAAATTTCTCTCAGTAAAATTGACTGAGGATCCATTGAAGCCAGAAGTTTGTTGTTGCTGAAAAGGAGAACTGGGTCAACTGGACCAGTTAATTAATTAAAAGAAAACTGTGCAGAGTTTTAGCATATAGGCTCCAGGAATGCATGGAAATTGCAGAAGTGGGATTGTGCCCCAAACCATGGCCTCCCCCTCCATGTGTTCAGTTGATCTTGTGAACCCCTGCTATACACAAATACTTCATAAAAAACTAAAGTTGAGATCTAGCCCCCCAAAAGATCAGCTATCCAAGCCCATCTCACATATTCGGATAGAAAAGGATGATATCAGCAAATATAGACTGACCTGATGTAGAGCACCAACAATTTTGCGAGTCTCTTGATAGACAGTCTCAGAACTCCAATGAGGGTTAAGCTCCTTTAAGGCTTTTGCTAGGCGGTTGTGCTCTCGCAACCAGAGAGTATGCATAGCTGCCAGTGAAAGCACTTCACTAGACCTGGTATCCCCTGCCATGAAGCATTCGATTCTTTCTGCTTCATTCTCCCTGGGATCTTGAGCACAAGGAGAAGGCACTTGCTCAACAAAAGGAAGATATTCAAGCCCGTTGTCAAAATATAGCAGATTAATTCTTAGGAGGCCTTCTTCACTGGACAGATTCTTCAGCTTGTTCTCTGCTGCAGCTGTGCTGCCATAAACAGTAGAAGCATCTAGGAAGGAGGTAAGGGTATTCATCTGTTGCCTTGGGTTTACAACTGATAGGTTTCCTAAAAGTCCCTGTTGACCAGTGATGCATGCAGGAGATGAACGATAGAAAGATATGCAATCCATCCTGGCAGAGAACGTATCATTGGGAAAAATCTGTGAATTAAATTAATTATTTTCATGAAAGAAAATAGCATATTTTTATCAACTGCACATCATGGAGCAGATGCATTAATTTTAGAATTAAAGGAGGTATAAAACTGTATATATTAATATGGCATTTCCTACAGTAAGTCTTCTCCAGTTCAAGTTTACAATACTCTGATGCAACTCCTTTTTGAAATTCATATACATTTTTATGCAGTATTTTGTAGTCAGGCACAAGTGCATACACAGTTGATTGGCACAATGAGTGAAAGGCTGCTTCTGCATGGAAAAGGACCTTTTCTAACTTGGCACAAGGAAGAGAGATCACAGTTCAGTCTTTTGCCTAAGGCTGAAGGCACAGAATCCACAATGATCCAAGGCTCATTCTGGGTGAAAAATCATGACAATAATTGAAAATGCCCACCTTTTCAATGATGCTAGCTTGTTTTCATTGCAAGTTTATAGGCTTCTTAAAACAATTCACAGATAGGGTATCCTTGTTTTAGAATTTCGTTGTCTTGTATTATAGAATTTTGGATTGTGAAAAGATTTTGACGAAAATCTGCCAGGTTTCAATTAGCTATCAGTGAATTAATGCCATCAATTACAATGCCTTCAATGGCACTACAATGTTTTAATATTTTCACAAATAATATCCTTGAAAACTGACCAGGACAGGGCCAAATTTTCCATAGAGGGAAAAGTCAGCAAAAGAATAAGAGGGAGATTGGGGGAGGAGGGGGATGATGTCCACAAGCATTGTGTTTTGGTGACGGGGCCAGCCCTCTGGATGAGCACCCACTGGAGATTTGTTTGACATTGTCCGTCTTCCAGAAACAGCTGAAGATGGACCTTTTCCAGAGGGCTTTTGGGGCCTGATGCCACACACTGCGTAAGGCTTTTATTTGTTCTGTGTATATGTTTTACATTCTACTGTCTATCCTTATTTCTCAGCCATTGAGAGTCTTGTGATTGTAGTATATAACTTCTAGTGAACAACCTTCATATTGTTAGGCCCCCTCAGTCAATACTACAGTAGGGGAAGGAGCAACCATGAATTCTACAGAAAGGAGGGAGCTGCTTCATGAAGCCTGCTCTTCTCTTTGATGGGGATGAGAAGTCCTCAGCCATGAGCAGACTGTGCAGATGAAGACTCCCCTCTGTTGCCTTTTAAGTGACATCAAACTTGAACCATGTTTTTCATTCCAGAGCGAAAGAAGAGTATTCACACAGCTCTAGGCTTTTTGTGCAGTAGCATGCTCAAGAAAAAGCTCGGTTTAACTTCAGGACCTTTCTCAGTTACTGATACATTACAAAACTGAAAAGCAAAATGTTAACTGGCTAAACAGGATCAGAGGCTAAATGATGATTAACCCATTTAACTTACCTCCCCCCCCCCCCCCAACATCCTTTTCCCTGTTGAACAAAAGCTAGGAAAAATCTCCATGTCCAAATGATTGATATCAGGCAGAGGGGCAATTATGTTCCTTATGCTGCATATATTAGTAGAAAGTTAAAGCAGAATTTCTCTTACAATATTCTTAGGAGGCAGATGCATAGTCTTGATGTCTTGGAGGAAGGGAAGCTACACATGCCAGAAGGGTAAAAGTGTGTGATGAAAGGGGACTGACCTCACGCAGCACTGACCTAATGGACTTAATAGCCTCTACAACTTGACAGAGGCACCTTGAGAGGGCCTAATAGATTGGGATTATTTTAAGTCATTGTTGGATACTGAAAATTTTGGAGAAAGGGTGTTGGATATTGAAGCAGAGAACTGGAGCAGACGGTGCCTTAATGATCTTACTGGGTTAACACATTTGCAACTTAAGTCCAAACTGTATGTCATGTTAAATTAGGACTACCTGATCCGTGCTGCACAATTCTAGATGCAGAAAACTCGGGGTCTTCGCTGACATCCAGGGGTTGTCCAGTTACTTGCAGTACAGACTGGGTGACCCTAGTTAAATGCATTGTTGCATTTAATGTGCAGATTTTTAAAAAATATGCACAAAAGGGGAGGGGGGCACTTATAAATCTAAATTAATCAATCAGGAGCACAGTAGATAAAAGGGGAGGATTTAAGTCTTTCTTTTGATGCTATGGTCTTGAGGAAAGTTTCTCTACATGCTTTCGTTGCTTTTTTTCTTTCCAGAGGGAATCACACATTTTCAACCAGCAAGCCTTTTGTGGCAGGGCAAGTTGTCATATACCACAACTTTTCTGTCATGTTATGCATGAACAAATTGGGTTTTTTAAAATTCCTTTCTTTAATTAGTGGAGTCATGCAGAGGGAAAGGGAAAACAAGTATTCCACGATCTCCATGCACATGCTACATGTGATGAATTTCTTGTATTTGGCATCTTTGGAATATCAATAAAAATGCAAGAAGCAGTATTAAGAAGCCTGATCCAATTTTGCTTTTTGTCATTGTGAAAATCAATTGGCCAACTCAGCTGTGGCTGAATTTCTGACCCAGGATGTTGTACTCTCTCATTTTCAGTTACTTCGTAGGGGGAAAATGTCACAAAGTAGTATTGATTTAGGCTACATACAGTATAGCCCTTCCTGTATATTAGCTTTGTTCTGATTACTCATGTCAGTAAGGTTACAGGAGAGGAATATGCAGAAAATTCAAAGAAAGCAATTGTGATTTCTAGAAAGCTATTTTGATGGAGCTGAAAATGCTAAGCTAAAGTCTATTTATAAATTTGGAACTAGCCTTAATATTATATCATGAGATTTTTTTTTACCTGACTGTGGTATCAAAATTAGTGGTGTTACACAACTGTTTTTTACACTGGAACATCTTAACTTTTCATTCAGGAGAAATGCATTGGGGCTGGAATGTAGGTGTGTAACTCATAATATTCCACTGTATGTTAAACAGTAAAAGAAGAATTCTTCTGCTAAAGATTTGAGGGTGCATTTTCATAGAATGTTTTATCCTTAATTATTAGGAGAAAATATGTCTAGCTATTAAAGTATATTTATCACCAACGGTAATTTAAATAAAATATAATTACCATGCTGCCTTTAGAAAAATTAATTACTGTCAGGACATCAAATAGCTACTAGCTATTAAAAATCTATCTCAGAATTATAATTATCACACTCAAGAGGATTCTTGTTTTGAGGGAAGAAATCCATTATTCTGAGGTACATTTCTTATTCTTAATCTTCAAAGAAATGGCACATGAAATGAAGATTGATAAAACAAACTTTTAAAGACCAGTTGCAGAGGAGGCCAGGAAATAGTTTTTGCGTCTTCCTTCCAATCATCCTCTAAAACCTAACCTGTGCCTTCATTTATATTTATTTGTTATATTTTTGCACTTTTCCCACCCGTAACAGTATTCTTGACTACTGTGTTGATTAGGCAGGTAAAAGGCCTGGCATTTCACTGCTGGAATCTGTGTTAGCATTTGAATTTGGAATGCTGTTATTTAAATGCTGAGTACTTTTTAATTATATCTGTGCTCATGTTTACGGTGGAGTCACCCTTCACAGTAAACCGAAATGTGTGATTAATTTTGATTTAGCATGTTATGTGAACAGAGCTACTTTATAGCTTAGTCTATTCTGTGAACCCAGCCAACTATGCCTTGTTTAACAAACCATGGTTAATCAAATCAAAATGTTTGAACACAGCCAAGGCATTATGATGGCTTGTACGTTTGACAAGGCAGAAAGTAATGGAACAAGTTGCTATGAGAACATCTATTATGTCTCCTATGGATGTTGTGGAATTAATGAAAATAGCTCTCAATTATCTAGTACAAACTCAGGTTATCTATCCATATAACTGAGTACTGTCTGCTGTCATTTGTGGGATAACAACTGTTCCCACTATATTAAAACAAAATGGAGATATCTGGGATGAACATTGTAACTTCTTGAATGCAAAACATATCCTCAGCCACAGAATGATAATTGTCATTACAGCTGGACTGGGATTTTCATTATAGCTGGTATGAAGAAGGATTCATATTTCCTCAAAAGACTTCCTCATTTTTATCAATTGTGTTGCACAGGATAGTGAGACTTCTGAATATGCTCACCACTGGAATCTGATATGTCGCATACATTTGCTTGTGGTGATATGCCCCAAAGCACACCACTTGGAGTCCTTCAGGAGTGAAGTAGTTTAAATACATACGTGCATACATATGCAAAAAAGATTTTGTCACATCCAGGTGCACAAATGTGAAGTGTGACTCTTTTTTTAAAAAGTCCTTAAAAGTAAATACAATTACTTAAACAATACCTGTATTGGGAAGCATGGATTATGGTTTTCACAGGTTATTTGGCAATTGATGGCTCCCTGGAAGGAAGGTCGGTTTTCATCTTGGGGTGTAAAGGCAAGGTCATGGTCTATGTACTGGCCCCACACAGTGATCAGATCAGAATATAACTCATCTTCAGTGACAGCCTCATTAGATGCCTCAATAATTTTTCTTGTCACTTCACGTACCTGGAGGACAACGAGTTAACAAAGTCACCATGTTACATAGTATTTTTTTGTAATGTTACCCCCTGAAAAAATCCCCCCCCCCCTCGTTTGCTTGTTTCTCTAAGTTTTGACAGACTGGCACTTATATACCATCATAGGAGTTGAACTGTCATCACAGAAGTTTCAATTATATATTTACTAGCACATTATTCATCCTTTTGTAAAATAAGAAACCTGCCTCTTAGTATATCTTGAGGGAGAACCAAATAACTTGATTATGTGGTAAGTACTAACTGCAATCCTATACATGGCTATTCAGAGGTGACACCCATTCAGTTCAATAAGGCTTCCTTTCAAATATATGGTTACACTCTAACAGATCTCACATGGCATCTCTCATCACATAATGATACCATTGCTATCCCATCAAAAAGAAAATGGGAAAGAAACTGAAAGTCCCGTGGCTTCTGAGGGGAAGAGTTGCTTTCTGGCACCTGTATGAGAGCACAGAAACAGCCAGGCAACCGGATATTTGTCCTTGAAGCGGTATTCATGCAGCCCAGAGCTCTTTTCCCCAGGCAGAAGTACAGAGGTTCTCTTGCCCTAATGCAGTGAAAGTTTTGCCTAGTCGCTCTTTCAAAGATACATAGTAGAAAACTTGTCTGCAGGCTTCAGCAATGCAATGAGACAAGCACTACTGTGTTTTGTTTGCATTACTACTGGTGCTGATGTTATAAGTGCAGACATCCTTTCTACACTTTTATGTACAGTATACAAAATGTGACAGTAGCAGTGTTCATAGATTTGAGGGGAACAACACATATCCTAATATGTTTAAAAAGGTGTAAGACTGAATACATCTATCCAGCCCCTAAAACAATCATAAGATGATCCCTCCCTCTTTCCATTCATTAGAAACAAGGTGGGTGCAGTCATTGCCCATATATCTAATGTTCATGAGTGAGGATTCCCGCCCAACATTTACCAACTCACTGGGATCTTGGCTAGAGAGGGAAGCGCCAACTGGATCTTACACTTTCTTTGTGTGCTTCCTAACCCTAACCCCAGGCAGAACACAGTCTATAATTCAAAGGCACGGAATCTATGTCCCACCAGATGTTGCTGAAGGCAACTTTTAGCAGTGTGGAAAACTATGAGGATGACTACGAACTTTAATTCGCTAACATACAGAAGGCTACACGTCTGTCATCTCTACTATAATCCAAGGATTAGAAGACAGTACCCAAAGTTGCCCATAGCATAGGACTTACCTATCTGAAAGAATCAACTTGTCTTTCCATATCCTAAGGAATGTCAGGGTTCTCGCTATGTAATCGGATATGAAGAGAGTGGCAAAAATGAGAGATGTAGTACTGAAACTCTGTTTCTTGAATTTTTTACGTTGGTACACATATGTGTCATCATGAAGACTTTTCTATTCTTCATTACCTTTGGAACTGCTTTGTCTCTTTTAGGCTTATTTTGATTACTGCTAATAGCTGCTGTTTGATTGCTTTTCATTTGTTGGATTATAGAATTTTACTCTTCAATATGTTTCTTTATTTTTACTTGCCTGGAAGGTTATGTTGCAGCACACTATAGATGCCTATTAAACAATCTTTTTTTGAAAAATGATTTTACCCTGTACTGACCGAAGGCAATGGAAATCCATTATGTAAGAAACCGAGATTCCATCCTTTGGGCTGGCTTAGATCATCTTCATAAACTGGAGGAAGCCATCTAGCCAGAGCAGTGTTGGAAGCTCCCCATGTAGGATGTTCCCTATTAATTAAAATGATTTATATAATTTAAATTATTAATTATTACAGTATATTCCACTCTATATTTTCCTTTCTATCCTTACAGGTAGTCCTCGGTTAATGACAATAATCGGAACTGGAATTTCTGTGGTTGGAAAGCGTGACATCATGTGTCTGCATTGCTTAATGATGGCAATTCTGGCAGTCCCCGTTGCTGTTGTTAAGTGAGGATTATGGCTTGTTAAGCAAGGACATTCTTGTGACTTCCTGCCAGCTTCCAACAAGCAAAGTCAGTGGGGAAGCCAGCAGGAAGTTGTGAGTTCTGAGCAGCTTGCAAGCTGACTGGTGGGCAGGTAAGTGGCTGCTGCAGGAGGGTGTGCAAGTGGCTGCTGCAGCCCAGCACAAGTGCAGCCAGGCTGGGGGTGGCTGCTGCCAGGGGCAGGAGGCCATGCAAGTTGGGTGAGGCTTCCCAAAACCTTGCAAGAACCTTGAGAAGAAGGTGTTGCATGGCCAGCAACTGCCTTGTGAAGGGTCAGACTGGTCAGCAGCAGGAGGAAGAAGACAGCAAAGGTCAGCTGGGGGCAGCAGGGGTGGCAGAGTGCAGGGGCAGTGGAACACAGGGCGGATTTTTTAATTTTTTAATTTTAATTAATGTATTTATTTATTTATTAAATTTGTCCCCACCCATCTCCCCCCAATGGGGGACTCTGGGTGGCTTACAACTCATTAAAAATTATAAATAAGTATGCAATTAAAAGCCTATATACACAGTTACAAAAGATGGAGGAAAAAGTCCAGGAGGTTGATGGTTCAGGGCAGCAATGCCAGGCCTCTTAGGGGCTAGCCAACCCCCACACTGATGACTTCCCTCCCCACCCCAGGCCAGATGGCAGACCCAGGTCTTCAGATCCCTCCAAAAGGTCAGGAGTGAGGGGGCTTGTCTCACCTCCGGGGGCAAGATGTTCCAAAGGGCAGGGGCTACAGCAGAGAAGGTCACCTTCTGGACCCCGCTAGTTGGAGTTCTTTTGCTGAGGGGGTCCAGAGCATGCCCTCTCTGTGAGATCGGGTGGGACGGGTTGAAGTCGTGTGGAAGAGGCGGTCCCTCAGGTAACCTGGTGGCATGCCAGGTAGGGCTTTATAGGTGATAACCAACACCTTGAATTGGACCCAGAAGCAAACTGGTACCCAATGCAGCTCACGGAGCAATGGCGTTATGTGGGTCCTTCTTTGGGCCCCAAAAATAGCTCATGCAGCTGCATTCTGGACCAGCTGAAGTTCCAGATACTCTTCAAGGGTAGCCCCATGTAGAGCACATTGCAGTAGTCTATCTGGGAGATAACAAGGGCATGAGTGACCATTCAAAGGGCATCCCGATCAAGGAAAGGGCGTAACTGGTGCACAACCCGAAGTTGTGCAAAGGCCCTCCTGGCCACGACTGCCACCTGCTCTTTGAGCAGGAGCTGTGAGTCCAGGAGGACCCCCAGATTATGCACTGGGTCTGTCTGGGGCAGTGCTACCCCATCCAGCACCAAAGATAACAAAGTCCCAGATACAGAGGAGCCTTTAACCCAGAGCCACTCCGTCTTACCAGAGTTCAGCTGAAGCCTGTTGTTCCCCATCCAGACCCTTACAGCCTCCAGGCACCATGAAAGAGCGGTCACGGCATCACTTACCTCACCTGGGATGGAGATGTATAGTTGAGTATCATCAGCATACTGATGATACCTCATCCCATGATGGTGGATGATCTCACCCAGTGGTTTCATGTAGATGTTGAAAAGGAGAGGAGACAGAACCGAACCCTGCGACACCCCACAAAGGAGGGGCCGAGGATGGGACCTCTTGCTCCCTATCACCACCGACTGGGATCAGCCTTGAAGAAAGGAGGTGAACCAGCACAAGACCATGCTTCCCACCCCCAATTCCCTGAATTGTCCCAACAGGATACTGTGGTCGATGGTATCGAAAGCTGTTGAGAGATCAAGGAGAGCAAGGATGGTCGTACTTCCACCATCCCACTCCCACCAGAGATCATCCATAAGTGCGACCAATGCCGTTTCCATTCCATAACCGGGCCTGAAACCTGACTGAAAAGGGTCCAGATAATCTGTTTCCTCCAGAACCCTTTGGAGCTGTGATGCCACCACTTTCTCAACCACCTTCCCCCAAAAGGGGAGGTGGGAGACTGGACAGAAATTGTCCAGTACAGAAGGATCCAGGGAGGGTTTCTTGAGGATGGGGTGCACCAATACCTCTTTAAATTGGGGAAAGTTGAAGTGCATCCTGCAGTAGTAAATGTGGGCAGGCTGCCAAGTGCCCGAATTTTGATCACATGACTGCAGGTGTGCTGTAACAGCTGTAACTTCAAGGACTGGGCATAAGTACCATTTGTTCAGCACTGTCGTAATTTCTAATGGTTGCTGAACAAATGGTTGTTAAACGAAATCTACCTGTACTTACTATTTTACTACAGCTAAGCAAATTAACTTATGCCCGTGCATCTTGCAAGTGGGAGAGAAAATAGCAGGAACATTGGAGAAAGTGATCATGTAATGTTGGAATATTTTATTTTTAAGGGAAAATAAAACTGAATGTAGCCAAATGTATCTTGGACTTCAACAAAGCAGATGTGAATACACCCAGAGTAATGGTAAATGCGATTCCATGAAGGAAGAAGCTAGGGCCAAAGGAACTCAGATGGGTGGAAGTCCTAAAGCGTGAGATAATAGAAGCACGGTTGCAAATAATTTCAGTTAAGAGGAAACAAAGAAAAAGCCAATGTGACTGCACATGAAACTTAACGAAGACTTTAAAACACACACACACACACACACACACACACACACACACACACACAGAAAATGGAAAGATGGTCAGGTCACAAAGAACAAAGAGATAGTCCTGAATTGAAAAACCTGAGGAAAATGAGAGCCCAGAATGAGCTGATGATAGCAAAAGATGGTAAGAATAATAAAAGGGGCTTCTTTAGATGTGTTCAAATGAAAAGCAAAAGAAAAGAATCAATATACCAACTACTCAGTGAAGGTGGTAAAACACTAGCAGGTAACCAAGTGGCAGAGTAAGGGCAGTTCTACTCAACATCTTATTTGGTTCATTCTTCTTTAACAAAGAACGATGTGTTCCACCTGAAGTTGTGAAGGGCAAGTAAAGGGCAGGATTAAAGCTCGAGAGTGATAAAAACACAGATCACAAAGTATCTCTTTGACTTTAATTCTTCAGGACAAGATGAATTGCATATTAAAAAACTAGAGGAACTAGTGATGATCTTCCTGAATCTTCATGTATTATTTCTGGGAGATCCTGGGGAACTGAAATGTCAAGTGTTTCAAAAAGGGGAGCAAAGAAGCAAACTATAGGCTAGTCAGTCTGACTTTCAGCCCAAGGGGAATTTTAGAGCAGATCATAAAGAGAATCACCGTAAAAAGAATGTGATGATTAGACATAAATGAACATGCATCTGCAAAGACAATCTTTCCAGACAAATATCATTTTTTTAAAAAATCAGATAACTGCTTTAAAAGACTGTGGAAATGATCTAGATATAATGTACTGTACCTTGAGTTTGGCAAAGCATTTGTAAGTCTCTTGTGACAATGATCAGTAGGCTCATTAAATATAGGCTGGGTGGCATGGCAATTAAGTGGACACACGGCTGGCTTGAGAACTGCATTCAAAGAGTGTTCATCAGTGATTCCTTATCAAATTGGAGAGAGGTTTAAAGTGGGATGCTACAAGAATCAGCCCTCTATTCTTAATATTGTATTAATTATTTGGAGGTGGATGTAGTTTGCAAATTATACAACAATAGGTAGGATGACTAATACCACAGAAGACAGAAATAATATTCAAAACAGAATAAAATTCTGTTGCAAGTAACATTATGAGATTTAAGAGAGATTTCTGCAAAGTTCTTTACTTACAACACAAATATCAAATGCATAGGTATAGGATACTATGCCTGGTAATAATATTTGCAAAAATATTTTAAAATAGTCATTGATTGAAAACTGAGTATGACCCAGCAGTGTGAACTGGCTGCAAAGAAAGTATATGCAGTTTAGGTTGTTTCAATGGAAGTATACTTCCCTCCCCCCTCCCCAAAATTATTCTACTCTGTTCTGCTTTGCTCAGACTTCACTTCAAGTATTGTGCCCAGTTAAGGACACCAGAAGATTTGGAGAAATTGGAACAGCCTCAGAGAAAGGCATCTAAAGTAATCAGAGAACTGGAAACTAAACCCTATGAAGAAAGTCTGAAGAAGCTGGGTATGTTTAGCCTTGAGAAAAGATTATTGGGACGCTATAATAACCCTCTTCTAATACCTGAAAGGGAGTCACACAGAAAAACATCAGGACCTGTTCCAGAATGCAGGACACAGAATAATGGATTTAAATTACAGGAAGGCAGATTACCATTCAATGTCAGAAAAAAACTTCCTAACAATAGGAACAGTAGAACCAATTACTCAGAGAGATGGTGGCCATCCCTTCACAGGTTGCATTGAAGCGGCAGCTAGACTGCCAGCTGTCTGAGATGCTTTAACCTGGGTTCCTGCACAGAGCAGGGGACTGGTCCCTGTAGCTTAAATGGCCCCTATCACCTCGATGATTCTATGCTGGTGTCTTCAGACACTCTCACTTAGTGCTGAAAAGGGACAGGAAACCCAGGACTACCAACTTGGGCTGCAAACATCTGGATGACCACTCAGTGTTCTCTGTATCTCTTGACAGTCTTCTAGATGATTTCAGCCCCGATTTGGTAGCTGGACAAGAGAGACTCCCTGTTCTGTTCTCTTCCTTCTTGTTCATCTGCTTCGCTTGATTATTCTCATCTTGGCCATTATTGTGAGAAGTTGACGAGAAAGAACCAAGAGGAATGCACATAAACAATTCACGTATGACGGGGGAGTTCATTAGTCATTTATCTCATAAATGGCAGCTCAGTCCAGGCTGGAAAAGCCCAGGAAGAAAAGATTCAAAGAAACTCCACTTTAATAAACTCACTAATAAAAGAGGGCTGGAGATAATGATGTTTCAGTACTTTATCGTGAATCCTTGCATTAAACACCTTATTAAAGTCTGTGTAATTCTTACTTCTTGATTGTATCCTGCAGTGAAAGGCCTTACAATTATGTTTTTATTTTCCTGTTGGAGCTTTAGATTAGACCGTGAACCATACTGAATGGAGCACTGAAGCTTGCTGTGCAGGCAAAACTAAAGTGGGGGGAGATGGGGTCATGATCTGTGTTGGAATAGGAGACTCAAATAGATTTAGTCGGGTCTCCAAAGAAAAAAATAGGATATAATAAAAAGAATAGGAATTGCTGGAGGCTACCTACAAAGCAAGACATACAGGTTCTAACACTTCTTTTAAAGTATTATCTGAATCTGAATCTCTAACAGGAAACTGGGGAGAAAAAGAGTGAATCTGAAGACTGCTAGCCATACATGTATTTTTTTTTTCTGAGTGGACACTAAGTAGAGAGCAATTATTTTATTAATACTTGATTGATCTTCAGTATACCAAATGGCTCAATTTGCAAAGCAGTGTGAGACAGTAATACATTTAATTAACTGTGATAATTCACACTTGAAGTTTGACATATGCCTTAATAAAGCATTCAGATTAGTTACAGTTGATTTGTCTTTATTGAAATGGCATAAAGTTCGGCATATAGTGCTATTTCACTCAATTAAAAGTAATGATATGTTAATTTAACAGCTTTGCCAGATATTTTCTTCTTGATTGCTTTAATATTTTAGCAGACAACTGACTGTTTCTGAGAGAAGCAGCTTTCCAGTAGATTTCTGAGGAAGAAGAAGCCTGTAAATGAATTAGAGTCCCATGCCTTGGTCAGATGGATCACTTGAAAGCACTGTGGATCAGATAGTTCTGCTACTGTGAGTAAAAATACTGTACTCATTAGGTATCTCTTAATTGGAGGTGGTAGAATCTCGCAATACAATCCACAGTCTGTCAACAGGAGATCTCTGCACAAAAGGACTCCTGCTCATACACTTAAAATAAATGTGTACCTGAACATAAATGTAATTTTATATGCTAAATTCCTCCCTATGGTTGTATAATGTAGTTGCACTAAACTGACAACCTTCAAATTGTTCAAGGTGAAATGCCAAAGCCACATGTTCCCGTTCCCCTCTTTTCTTTGGCTTTACTTTAGCACATTCCTCATTTGTTGTTATGTTACACTCTGAAGTGAGATTTAAAATAAACATTAATTGATTGTGGGTTTTTTTGTAGACTAGAGTTTACTTTAAATTAGAAACCTTAATTACTATGTAGATGTGGTTATTAAGATTTACCTGTTGTTGCAGGCTCCAGTGATGCTTCTATATTTATTGGTGACACAATTGTTTTGACACTTAGGTGGCAGCATGTAAGACACACATCCAGATATGTTGGAATCAGCAAAGAGAACTTCACTAGATAACCGATCTGGAATTAAAAAGATGCCATAATTCTTCCCACCAATTATATTTTACTAGTAGCAAACCTTAACACAGAATGTGGTATATTAGTTTAAGGATTTAATTTCAGAGACATTTGAACCTAAGAAGAATCACTGTCAATACAACTCTCCTCTAGCAAAGCATATTCTCTGCTCCAAGAAAGTAGCATTTCAGTAGGAATATAGCAAAGTTTGTAAACAGAATTAAAAATGAACCTCTCTTCAAAGGCTGAGAGTCATAAACTGACTGTTGTGTTTTCTCTACAAACCAAATGCACTAGTATCAGAAGCTGGGGTTTTTTGTTGCTTGCTCTACTGAAACTATTAGAAAAAACTGATTCCAGTGATTCTGCAAGAATGATATAGAGACAAGTCAAAGTAATCAAGCTACAATTCAAGATCACAGACATGCTTAATAAAATAAATAACAAGAATAACATAATACACTACATCACTCCCACCAAGATACAGAACCGATCACATTTACAAATACAGGTGCCATGGTGGCAAATGGGATATCATCTGTCATAATAAACAGGAATACTCAGTGTGTTAATGGCACTGGTGATCATATGTCCATTTCAAGGATATAAGCTAGTTGTGGTAACCCTGGAATTAGAATTGAGTTTCCAACCACATAAAGCACAATTTCTCCTTTCTGTATCTCTGTTTTCTTCAGCTGGTCAACCTGTCATCTCTAAATGCTATCAGAAACCATTTCTACACTATAAGAAAGAGGTTTGGTTCTTTCTTTATTTTCTGCTGTTGTCCACTTACAGTCCCTCAACAGTCTCACGCTAGTAGAGTTTGTCCAATAGAGAAGTGTTGTGCTTCTGCATGAGAAGATTGCTCAACTTATTTCAGCTGTTTGAGAAGGCTCATCTTTGAATATAAATGCACAATCTAAAGACAACATTGCTGCCAATTGTTTTGTTATTATTGAGTTATGCAACAAGAAAATTGTCAAGCTTTTCATCAGTGTGATACTTTCCCCAGACATTGCTCATAAAACATTCTCGAGACTTTGAACAAACCATATAGCCTATCTGCTTGTAGTAAGTGGTGCTGATGTTATATGATTGATTTCATTTTTTTCCAGGAATGTCTGAAACTATTCAGCTACAAATTGTGGTCCATTATTGCTCACAAATTGTTCTGTAACTCCTATATAGACAAAGAGGTCTCTCAGTGCATCTATGGTATGCAAGGCTGTGGTTAAGGTCACTGGAAATACCTCTGGCCATTATGTGTCCATCACAACTAAAAAGGTAGTGCCCCTCAATGGTCCTGCAAAGTCTATATGATTTTTTTGCAATCCCAAGGCAGGCCATTCCCTTGAATGAAGTAAGCTGTTCTGATATTTTTTAAACAACTTGTTAGTCTATTCCCAGCCACCAACAACACTATAAGCTAGTGTCTTCATCTCTACTACTATAAAATGTCCAACATTTCAATATTTGACCTCTTGGCTTAAACAATATGACGTCTCAAATAATACAATCACCGTCAACTGTACATTCATTAAGATACTGATACAATTTCACAAACTGAGATTTTTGCCATATGTTCCAGCCATTCTGAGTTGCTACTTAGGCTTAAGACAATGTTGGGTCTCTCCTAGTTTCCCTTAGAATAATTTTAGCTGTGATAGTAAGATTCTCAAATTCTGTGAGAGAAAAAAAATGTCAAAAATGTCTCCATCTGATGTGGATATTACAGATTGTTTCCCCTGTAGAGGTAAATTAGACAATCTTTCCTTATCTGCATGACTATGTAGAATTCTATTTAGCATCAGTGCCTTCCAAGGAACAAAGCCCAGTGCTGTATTTGAGCACTCGCTGTAAGAGAAAACCCTTTTTATGGAATGAAAATTGATAGTGGTGGCTGATTATCAGGATAAACTCCTTTCTGGTCAAGTACTTGTTGAATTGTTTAACTCCCCAGGCCAAACTGCTGTTCCATCTGTTTATGCACAGTTCTTCTCTGCAGCTACAAGTGAGCATCACATGAAAGCTATTCGGTATTCACTCCCATCTTTCATGATATGTGAGATAAACATGCCCATGTAACATTGTGAGGCATCACAAGCCAGTTTCACTGATTAATGTAGGCTATGATGTGTGAGTATCATGTATGATGTCACCATTTTCTTTGCTTCTCTGAAAGCTTGTCATGAAGCTCTTGGTAACAAAAAAACCCCCCTGATTCTCATGAAGACTTCTGTAATCAGATTCATGAAAGAGAAAGTGGATTAGGCACAGAAATATTGATGATTAGATACTTTCACTTTTAGATCCCAATTTAACTCTGAGTTGCTGGGGTAGAGACAGGAAAGCTATCCATCTCTTTCCCTGATAAAGCAGAAATGTTCATTTGTTCAGAATATGTTTTGATTTCCAAAAAACCCTCCTTTTCCCCAAGTTGTGAGAAGACCATAATGTCTGTTCACACTGTGTGTCCACTATTACAACCTTCCCATTTGTAATAATGTATTCAAAGGCTAACACATTAGCCTGGTGGATAAATTGTCCAGAACTGGTCATAATAATGAATGAAAACTAAAAAGGATCATGGCTGTGACATATTCTGGTCGTTCACAAGGTCGTCCACACTTGTGTAGGCCTTGTGCATCAATGGTGTGACTCCAATTTGTTATAGGTTTAAAGAACTCATATTTGTTTGTGTCATGCTCAAAGACCACTTTCTACTAATCTCTGCAAAGCTGCCTTGACACTTTGTAGATTCACCTAACAATTTTCTCCAATAATTGTGATGTCATCTAAATAGCTCTAGGGGCTTGGACAGTCTTAAAGTACTTGGTCCATTGCTTTCTGCAAAAGCATTAATGCAGATGCTACTGCAAAATCAAGCCTTATAAATATATTGCCATTTGTACATAGTTATGGTGAGAAATATCTAGAAATATTCCTCCATTTCTATCTGTAAATAAATCTCTGAATGGTCTATCTTGCTGAAATGTTGTTCCCCAGTGTGATTAGCAAAAATGTCCTCAGTTCTAAGCAAAAGCTATTGTTCAACTTGTAATCATGGTTTAATGGTAACTTTAAAATATCCACAGATCCTGACATAGGTTCTTCTTAGCTATGGAAACCACAGATGTAGAACCATGGGCTCCAATAAACTTTTCAAAGAATTCTTTCAAGCTTTCATCTGATTCACCTCTGCTTCTCCTTTTTGTATGTGACATACAGATCTGGGCATACTTTGTGAAACAGGAGTGTGGCATGCTCCTCTGTTTTATCTTTGATATCCTTGAGTGTGCCAATGCTATCTTTGAACGCAGCTTACTTTCAGTAACCTTTGTGACAGAAAGTATAGCATGCAAGCTGTTGATGGTGTCTCAAGAATTCTAAGATATACAGGCAGGCCAATGTAAGTGAGCAACAATACAAGAACACAGCATGCTTGATTAATCCACAACAAACAATACAACAATAATAAAACAATACCAAATGCCAGCAAGTAACAATTTAGGGTCAGTGGAGCTTTTTCCTCTTCTTGCCTGGCCATAATTGTATGTGTGCATCAACAGATTAGCCATTTCCAACAAAGCTGTCACATTCATAGCCTATTGCCTCACTCTATAGAAAGCTAATGGTTTAACTCTGCAAATTAATAATGTAAGCACAAAAAGAGCTTAAATGCCAATTGCTTATTTGCATGAATATTCCTTGGCATTTAGAGAAATAAAAAGCATTTTTAAAAACGCAAATGCTTATTCCTTTTTGAAATGTCCACATATACGGCTAGAAACTGAGCAACTCATTTGTTTCTAATAAACTATATGCAACAAACAATAGAACCTGTTTAAATATTCTGAAGAAGAAATTCATCTTATTGTTGTACACATGGATTCATGTGTTCTTGTTATTTGGCCAACTTGATTTTCCCCCTGAGGCACAAATACAGTTTTATAAGAGTTTTCCTTTCTTTCTTTTTTCTTTTTAAAAATCAGGCATTTAAAGTATTTAGAATCCTAAGCTGGGACTCCAAACTCTGCAATAAATTTAAGTCTGACCTATGGCAATTTATTTTTTTTAAAAATAGTACTGCTTTAATGTAAGAGACACAACGCTCTTAAGCAACCACAGGGCTCCATTCCCAGTATGATGCTTATGTGTTTATTCACCATTTGGAGACAGCATGCGTTTATGCTTCTGATGAAGTTTTCCTTTCAAGTCCTGTACGGAAGTTTCCATTTTTTCAGCTGCTTGAGATAAAAACTTGGTCTCTTGTTCCAGATAGTTAGGAAACTGTGCATAAGCCACTGTTTTACTTCTTCGGTGAAGACTACAACAGAAATAAAAATACGAATAGTAGCATCATTTTAGTTACACTAATATCTGTGTTTAGATGTGCATTGGAAAAGCAAGAAATGGAAGTCTCTTCTATCATTGCCTGGAAAAATGCTAAACAAATATAATTGTCCAATAGAAGGGGAGGCATTATAGGACTTATATTTCTATGAACAAGATTATTGTTCATCAGCATGTCCTTAAGAATACAACTTAAAGACTTAAATTTGCCCTTGCTTAGGCCCTGAGTATATTTTCTGCCGGCCTTTAATATTAATGCAAGCATTTAATGTTTGTTATGCTCCTTGGGGTGTTAGGAAGAGTCTGCAAAAAATGGATGAATGGATGGACGGACGGATGGACTCTCCTCCACAAATATCTATCTGCTGATTATTTCTTAAAATTTGACTTGTTTCTCTTTTGTCTCTGAGTTTTGGCATCACTTTCAAGAACTTTTCCAGGATGGAAAACTTGAAATCATAGACATCACTGATACATGGAAGGCCTTTAGGATGACTCTAGGATTAAAACAAAAAACAAAAACCAGAAAGTACACAATGATTTCTCTAGTTTGAGGCCATCATTTTAGGAAGGTGCACTGAAGAACTTGGCAGGAAATGTGAAGGAGCTAAAAATGCACATGCGCATATTCATCTGAATTTGGGTATATCCTCTACTAAAAGAAAACAAAATATAGAACAAAACTTTTCTATTTCATTTACAACTTCTAATGTGGATGTTTGTAGAATAATTCACGATGTTTACTGACCTTCTGAAATATCATCTACTTCTTTGGGGAATATAAATTGATTTTCCACTTCTTTGAGTACCATATGGCTCCTTTTGTATCCTCACCGGGATACAAAACAACAACAACAACAATAATCAGTTGAGTGGATTAGAGTATAAAGGGCATTGTTTGCAGAAGTGGTTGCAGAATAGTCTTTTTTTGGAAGATCTACTAGAGTTTCACAAGTATATTATTTAGTACTATGAGACTGGGAAAAATCTGATCAGTCTTTCACCAAACTATAAAAAGACAAATCTTGCATGCAGTATATTTATAAACTCTAATTCAAACCAAGTTTTTAGTTACTATAAGGACAAACTACTTGATACGTTACATGGATAACATACAGCTGCCTTTCCATTTTTTTCTTTATATTAGAGAAAGTGTACAGTTTGGTCTAGTGGTTAAAGCTCCAGGCTAGAAACCCAGAGATTGTGAGTTCTAGTCCTGCCTTAGGCATGAAAGCTGGCTGGGTGTCTTTGGGCCAGTCACTCTCTCTCAGCTCCTGACATCAGGCTGTCAGTCAGTCAATTCCTGTTGCAACCAACAGATCAACATTCAGTTGATCCGAAAAAAGAAAAAAAGTGGACCTTGCACATGCAGGAAAAACGCTAGGATCAAAAAAAAAAAAAAAAATTGCAGAAAGTACACAATGATTTGCTCTAGTTTGAGGCCATCATTTTTTTTTTCAGAAATTTACTACTGTGCAAGAATTTTAAAAATATTAAATTTATAACAAGGAAAGAGACTCTTTTTAAAAAGCCTGTGGGTAGTATGCATTTTTTTAAAAACCTGGGATGTGAGTGGAAGGATTTTGTTCCCTCCCCCAACACACAGTAGTTTCAATCCAAGCTGGACCAATGTTAAAAAAAAAAAAAAAGATTAGCAGAATGCCTCATGTTGTATATTGTATAGTTTGCCCTTAATTCCCAGTGAAAACAATGGGGCTTAATCCAAGTCATTTGTTCTACTGATTACAATAGGACAGCCCCAGCCACTCTAAAAGGATGAAAATTAGCTTTCACTTTCCTCTACAGCCCCCTGTATCCAACCAGGTCCCTTGAAGATCAAGCAATTGCATTTATTTATTTGTTTGTTTGTTTGTTTGCATGTGACTCTGGGCAGTGTACATAGCCCAAACACAAGTAAAATCATACGGGTAGTTCTTGAGTTACGACTGCAATTGGGACTGGGATTGCTGTCGCTAAGCGATGCGGTGATAAAGCATGACATCACACGACCACATTGCTTAGCAATGGCAATGCAGACAGTCCTGGCTATCCTCATAACCCAAGATGCGGAAGTCGTTAAGCAGGTAGTGGAGAGAGTCCCAGGTAAGAAGTGCGGGGGTGCTGCAGAGGGGTGGAGGAGTCCCTGGGAGGCCTGGCGCAGGCCGCACGTGAGTTGGGGGAGGGAGTGCTCAGTGCGGTGTGAGCTCAGAAAGGCCAGGGAATGAGGGCGCAGGGTGCATACAATCGCAGGAAGGCCGAGGAAAGATGGTGGGGGGTGTGCAATCACAGGGAGGCAGTGGAAAGAGGGCGCATGGTGTGTGCGATCAGGTCTTCAGCACAGGCACTACATATCCTCTGTTGCAGCCAGCCAGCCAGCCCCAAGGCGTCAGCTAGTCAGCACAGTCCAGTAAGCCACTCCCACCTCACTCTGGCTCGGCTCCCGAAAACAAACTGCGGGGGCGGAGCGATGTGGGACTTTCTCATCCCACAGTAAACGGCCCCAGGGAGACTCCAAGTCTTGCGGTCCCGCCAGTTTGGCCCAGGACCCTAGTCAGGGCAACCCAGGGCAATACAGCTCACTGTCAGTGCACACATGCACACCAGCTCAGGTAGGCTCCAGAATCCCACAGCCCTCAGGCTCCAGAGTCTGAAAGCAAACATATCTCCCAGAGCAATCTCCAACATCCAGAACTGCCCATAAAACTGTCCAAAAACGACCCAAAAAAGAGGCCCGTGTCACACACATCCACTCACTCTGCCATCTTTTACTCTTTTATTTGTATTAGGTTGGCTGATGTTAGTGTTGGTTAGCTTTTCTGTGGTGAATCCAATCCATTTGTGTAATTTATGATTCAATCTTTTATACAAACTCAGAAAATGGGTTAATTCAGTAAACAGGTTAAGTGTATTGCACAGATCCAGCCCCTGAGCTGGAACTGGAGTGGGATGTTGGTGTGAGGACCGAAAATAATATTTTCTACTCTTTTTCTGTTTATGGCTGTTTCACTGGATCTATGAAAACTAATCTTTAGCACCAAATCTAGAGCTAGGGAAACAATTTCCACAATTCTTTTTGGGCTGTTCTTAACAACTCTCAAATTTCTCCTTTCATCTAAATCAGGAGTTGGCAAACTGTTTCTATCTTGGCCAGATAGTAAATATGTTAGACTTTGCGGGCTAAGCCACTACCATGCCCCCCACCCTCTGGCCGCCACACACCCCAGCACAGCAGGACAGCAACGCAGTGGTGCCTCAGGCAAGGCCAAAGGCTCTGGCAATCCCGCCCCTTCTCTGCTTCTGTGGGCATGACTGGCAGGTCTGCAGGTCAAGGAGCACAGCAGCCATTGGACAGCACCAGCTCACCAGCAAGGAGGCTGCTGATAGGCTGCCACTGCCGCCCAGGACACCCAGTCCCTGGCCCTCAGCTGAGGCTTGGGCCTGGTGATCTACTGTTTGCCAGCCCATCTTAGCTCGCAGGCTGTACAAAAAGAGATGGCAGGCCAGATTTGGTCTGTGGGACATAGTTTGCCGACCTCTGGTATAAATCAAAGCCTAAGTCAAATCCTTCTCTATTTGGTCTGTGAGAGAGTTTTAGAGTATTCAGGGATTTCTATATTAAGATGAATGTGGATTCATTTGTGAATTAAGATGAATGGGCCCATTGATATTGGCAGCCTTTGTAATAATTTCAGCAAATAAATGCCAGGTGCTTTTCACAGATGCACTGTGTTTGGGTGCTTTAAAAGGCAATTAATGCAATAACCATGGAAGAAATGCTACAAAATAAATCCATTTGGCCAACAGGGTCCTCCTTCAAGTTTAAATGAAATGAAATCTATTTTTGTTCACTTGGCTGAAGTACTTTCAAGACTTAGTTCATAAAAATCAGCAAACGTAACCCTGAGAACCTGTGTATAGAATGATTAAGAGTTTCTCAGGCTGAAACTAAATCAGAAACTGCCTCTTCAATTCAAGAATGCTTTTTCATTCTCAAGGGTAGCATTGAAACTTACTGGTGTTGCACTGCTGCAGTCTTTCAATGTGATATCTAAACATTTGAGTTTTCACAGTGCTGTGAATGCTGTTACTTTGTGAAGATTAAATTTAAAATAATAGATCTCCTTTCTTTGTTTCCTTTCCTCCCCTGTAATATTTTGCATTCTCACAGTACATTCCCGAGACTTCAAATAAAAAATTCTCAGACTTTGACAAAACATATCTCTCTAAGTTATTATAATTAAAGAACAAGTGTCTTCCAAAATCCTTTCAAGTTTTCCCAAATGTCCCCCACCCCCAGTTTGAAAAATATTTGAAAGTTACCTAATTGATGGTTTATGGAAAATGTGATTATTTAAAGTGGTTATGCTGTGGAAAGTGAACAGATCTGAGAGGTGACTAAGTTGCACATAAAGCTTGTAGTTTGATTTCTAGACAATGATGTGTGCATTGCCAGAAAAGATACACATATACATTTGGACTTCTGGTCCATAGATTTTTCATTCAGTCTTTGAGGAAAAGGATAAAACTGAAAACCACACAATGTACATTTCATTCCTCATATTTTTGACAGCTCTTTTGAGTAGTTAAAGGGTATTAGATGCCACTGAGTTGGGCTGGGCCTCTGTGGATACCACACAGACAAATGCCCACTGCCCTGACCTGACCCCAGTGCCAATCTATAGCTTCTAGTGATCTGCTTTATCCCATTCACCCACCTTATCTATTGGCTTCCCATTCTTCTATTTTCCTCAGGCTTGCCAAGCACAGTTGTTTTTTTTCTTGGTCATCTTGTATCACAAGGCCAGAGTAAGTTATTTCTGCCTGCTGATCATGGCCTCATGAGAGTGGTCTGTCTTTATTTTGGCTGGTTCTGCTTGCAGTCTATGGTATTCTTAGTAATGGTCTCCAGGTCCCTAATTCAAAGGCATGATCTTTCTCTCATTCTCTTTTAATATACATCCAATGTATATCCAATACTTTTCCACTGGAAAATCATTGCCTTGTTTATCTTTGTGGTCATAGAAATATCCTTACCCTTTTTGATTTGGCCAAAAATGTTTTTTCCATCTTCCGACTGTCTGTCCTTATCTATTCCTGATCCACTTTACTACCTTCACTTCTGCGTTATCAACAAGTTGTTCACTAAGCATGCTGGTTGACATGACCTTTGATTTCTCTTCCTCCCCGCCCATCTTTCACTTTCCAGCTCTTACTTCATAATGATTTTACTTTAGGTAACAATGTGGTGTCATCTCTATATATCAGTTTGTTAGCATTTTAATTTCCAATTTTGACTCTAGTTGCCATCCCTTCTAATCCTGCCAAGTTTATAATATATTTGTTTTGCAAGTTAAACAATAGCTATCTTCTCTCTGTGTGTACACTGTTCTTCATACTCTATTCTCTCAGCTTCTTCATTGAAAGAGTTTCTCCAAAGAAAAGACAAGTGTTCTGGTACACCTGTTACTTGTAATATATTTAATGTTCTAGCATAGTATACAGAGTCAAAAGCCTTGTTGTACTCAACAAAGCAAAGGTACTCCTCCCTAAATTCTCTTCCCCTTTCCATTTGCTTAGCTATGTGATTTCGTGTGCCTTTTCTAAAAACTTCCATTTCATTTGGCATCTCTCTCTCCATGTATGGTTCTACTGCATCCGCCTTCGTAGAATCTTAAACAAAATATTACTTAAGTAAGGAATTAGTGCAAAGACTTGGTAATTTGCACATTCTGTTGTCTCTGTCTTCTTTGGTACAGGATCTATACACCAAGTGTCCGCTGTCGCTAGACCACACAGATTTGCTGCCATGGACATAGAATCATTTGCAGTTTAACTGCTTCTTCTGCAGCTTTAAACAGCTCAGTGAGTATTCTGATTGCATCTGGTGCCTTTCTACTTGACAGCCGAGTTATTGCCTCTTATGCCTTACTTTTTAGTGGAATTGGTTCTTGAACATATTCTCTGAATATACGGATGTTTCTGTCATTCTATAATTCCATTTGTGAAGGGTTTCAATATAATATTTCCATATGCTTTTAACCTCATTTGCCTTTAAGTTTGTCATGTGTTGTTTGTCATTGTGCCTCCAGTCATTATTTGCCCTTCTTGTTACCCAACAATTTCATCTTTTATCTTTGCTTGGCTGGACAGCATATTCTGAAAGTCACTGGATTCTTTCCTCTTTAACATTTTGAGAATATTTTTTCCACTTCAGTTTTTATAGTATCTCTTATCTCTTCATGTAAGTCTTTTGGTTTTCTTTCATGTAAGTTAAGTGTACTGAATCAGCTTGGGGTGTATCTGAGCCACACAAATTGATACAACAGCTTAATGGCAGCAAAAAGTTAAATTTTTGCAATCCTGATATGGTAGCTCAACCATATGTCCTCCAGGTGAAATCTTACCAACACAAGATTGTTCCACACTCAGCTCCTGGAAGTCCTGTAGCTACTAGACTGCACTTCTCCATCTTCTGTTTCAAATATATAGTTGATTTGATTTCAGTGTTATCTACCTCATAATATTCAAATGTAAAGTCTGTGTTTTCATTGCTTGAAGCAGATGTTAGCAATGAACAAAAATTTATCTTCACAGCACTCTGTTAACATATATCCTGCATCACTACATTTATTCAATCAAAATATTTTTGTAATTCCAGGTTCCTCATTTCTCCAACATTAGCATTTTGATCACATAGTAGCAGTATGATGTCCTTCTCTAATATTGCATTCAGCACTTTTTGCAATTTGCCATAGAATTTCTCAATTTCTTCTATTATTCTGTCTGTAGTAAGTGCATAACTTTTATAATTTTGATGTTCACTGGATTTCCACTAATTCTAATAATTATGATCCTATCATTTATTGTGCTATATCCAACACGTACTTAACAATGTCCCTTTTGAGTATGATAGCCTCTCCATTCCTTTGTATGATTGCATAGACTGAATAGTATCTTATGTAATCATCTGATTAAAGTGACCAATTCCAGTCCACTTAACTTCATTTATTCCTAAAACATCCATTTTAGCATGCTTCACTTCACTTCAAAAAGCTCAGGTTTTCATCAGCCTTCTCATCTTATGTATTCTGATTGTTTCTTACTGCGAAGGGTAGCAGAATAAGTAATTGCATCTTTTTAAAAATATGCCTCAGATGAAGTGAGCCTGCTGAACAGTACGTGTCCAAGGAATTCTTGCATCATCAGTGACCAGAATTTTGTCAGTTTATCATATCATCCCCTCCAGATCTTCTCATGAAAGCCAAATGTTCTACCCCAGTAATTAGAGGAATGTTTTCTAACCAAGGTATGGTATTATCTGGCACCCAAACCTGCCTATGAATGATGAAGTTTCCTACATATATGCAGAGCCCCACATGCCCTCATCCCTATGGTAGAGTACACTTACCTTCATCATCCTCTTTCAACCTTACTGGCAAAAGTGACCCTTCAAGGACCTCCAATATTGACAATATCACTCTGAGAAGCATTGAAGCTACTGAGCCATTGCAGCATGTTAAGTTTGCAATCCACTGGGCATAGGTGAAGGTCACAAATTTCTTCTACGGTACATTTTTTAAAATGGTATCAATCAAATGTTTTGCTTTTTTTTTTTTTGAACCATTGATGGTGTTAACCATCTGTCTTCAATTACTCTTTCTTTGCTACTCTTTCCCATATCACAGCTCTCACTTCTATATTGTTACAGTATCACATACATAAGTGCCAATTACTAAGTTGTGCATTTTCTATCACCTTCATGTTTTCTGTGATCTGCATTAACTCTTTTATCACTTAAATCTTGCAACTCTAATAGTGCTATGCATTAGGATACACAGAAGGAATTCAAATAAGTTACTAAACTGGTTTTAAAAATTATTTAAAATGTATTTTTGTAGATAAAATACAGCCCAGTGATTCATATGGCTAGGTTGCCCCATTTTTGTGACCTCCAGGGTCTTCCCAAGTCACATTGTCAAATTTGAGCAGCATGAACATTTAATTACATGATTTTTTTTTCTAAACAAACAAACATATACAGAGAAGAAGTGCATGAAGCCTCCACAGGGTATCACAAAATATTTATCCTCAAAACCTCAGAAATATGAAAAAGGGAAAAATATTTCATTCCTAGCCCTTTCCAGGGACATGACTTTATTACTGCATATCCTAGACAGTGGATGGATAGATAGATAGATAGATAATAGATAGATAGATAGATAGATAGATAGATAGACAGACAGACAGACAGACAGACAGACAGAATCCCCCAGCCAAATCATTCCAATTTAACATCTCTCCATTTTGTTGTATCAATCAAATGGAGTCTGGTGAGTTCTATATACAGATTCCTGGAAGGGATTCCTAGTTCTAGGGGCCCATGACACTCTGCAACCTGTGATCAGGGGCAACCCTTTCCTTTGCCTCATTCCACTGACATACGCTTGGCATACCAGACTGGCAACTGAATCCTATTCCCATACTGGCGATGGGTCAACTTCATTTGGGCATTAAACTTAACTTAGGAGAGGTGGGGGAGATCAGAGGACACACACAACTCTCAAACACTGTGCTCCTCCTTTCCTTCCACCCAGCACCCCGAGGTAGTGGCCTTATTCTACTAGTGGTAGGAGCAGCCCTGCAACTATGCAGATATGATGGTACAAATGGTTCCTGCCAACTCTAAGTTGCTAAGATATATTTACCTGTTTCTTCTTCCTTTTGCTTCCTCTTCTGCCTCCTGTGTTGTTTTTCTAATTCCATTTTGCTTTATTTTTCCTACTCCTAGAAAAATAAAGTCAACACAGAAGTTGAGCACTGTTTGTAAAAATAAAAAACTTCAATAGACCATTAACATGGCAGAAAGGATAGCATGTACAGTACTGTTATTTCATTATGTGGACTCTTCAGCAAAAAGTTTGTTTCTAAGTATTATTTCAGGAACTATCTTTTTGTGTTAATCACTAAATTCCAATTTGTTACAGAATTAGATGCACTTCAGTGCTTCTGAATAAACCTCCTTTAGATTTGTACTTTGTACTTTTGCTGATACCTACAAAGAAATCAATCTTTATATCTTGCTCAGTATAGTTGTTACAGGAAAGTGTATATAATCAGTCATTGTGATTTATATATTGCATGATAAACTGAAATAGACAGTTAGGGCACAAGAAGAAATCCAGATTTAGAAATACTGTCTTTCACACAACCCCATGTCTTTTAAAATAACTTATTCCATACTAAGATTCTAAGTGCTCCAGTTAGTCAAAAACCCATGATGGATACCCTTGTAGGATTGGTGTTATACTATAGGCTTTTTTAAAAGATGGAATCAATAAAACAGTAAATAAAACAGTATGAGATATAGCTATTAAGAACAAGATGTTTGTATCTTGAATAAAAGTATGGGTTCTAAATTTGGATTAATATATTTTTCCTAAAGTAGGAAATAACTCACTATTACTCACAACTCTCAGCAACGTAAACTAAGTTATTTCTCCTGAAAAAGTTGTGAGTATCCCTTTCCAAATACCCACATCATGATATTCATTTTCTCTGATTTATAAGATACATTGCAACAATTCTTCTTCCTCTTTTTTACTTACTTAATAAGTCATTTCTGCCGTTCTGGACAAAAGTAACAAAAACAACCATGCTGGCAATTGTTACTAAAATTATGAAGAAAATGAATACTTTCATCTGAAAAATAGTGAAAACATTCCAATGAATGGACGTTAAAATTACAGTTTAGGAAAAGACCAATGTAAATTCTTTTTACCAGTATAAAATATGTAAAATATAAAATTCCCTTTCAGTCTCATTAAATATTTAATTAGAAATTTAATGAGACCATTCAATTTCTGTAAAAATTCAGTTCTAAAGAAATAAACTAAACCTCCTCTTTGGCATAGAGTTTTAGCGATATAGGGAGTCAGGTGCAGAAGAAACTCCAATAACAAATGATTTTTTTAAAGGGTTATGTTTAAAATAAGATGCCTCCTAATTTCATCAACATTTTTTTGCAGAAATTGAATTATTACCTAATCATATTTTATATGCCTTAGAATGACTTAAAACCATTTCAGATTAGACTCCACCATAAGATACCAATAGTAGAAGAATGCCATTAAAGTCAGTGAATCTGCTCTAGGCTATAGCAAACTGTGAAATGCTGTGATAGTAAATTAAAAAAAAAATAAACATATTTTATTGCTGTACATCAATTACATTATCTAATTAATCACTCTCCTCTGAGGTAAAACTAAAGACTGGTTTGCACGTGTCTTTCATCATTTTCTGAATGCCATGTCAAAGGATGGCTTGAATGCATAAATAGGTCACCTGAGGTACAATAACACTGACAGGATTTTCAAATTACTGACTTTGATGCTTTTTAGTGGAGTTTACATTCAGCTACAAATTCTAAGCCATCAGAAGGAAAAATGCCAAGTCTAAGCATTTGCTTTTTTTACTGTAGTCAACGGCTATATAAATATAAAGCTTATATTTCTATTGAATTGTTAATTACAAACCCAGGCACCCCAGGGCATATAATTCCTGCATAAATTAGTGCCAGTGGCAGAGGACACCTGAGTTACTAGCCGTTCCCATCATACTTTGCAAGCTAACATGATTACTTTCTTTTTTCAGAAATTAAAAGAGAACACTATAATCTGACCTTTTTTCTCTCCACGGAGGTTATCATCTGCAGCTCTGAAGCTGATCAGGCATTAGTTCTTCTGAAACAGCCAACTGAAGTGCTTTTCAAGATTCCCGTTTTTAGTAGAAAGTTGTCCTATGCATGAATGCACATTTAAAACACCGCTTATGACCCAAACGTGCTTCACTGACGTTATGCGGCATTTTCTCAATGCTTTATACATCACTACTTGTCCCAATATCATCCCATAATCAACTTCAGTTCATTCAAAATTCTGAAGCTATAAAAGATGCTAAATATGTATCAATGATTCCTGAGTAACCTGATCCACTGATAACCTTTTTTTTTTTTTTTGCACCAGATTCATTTTAACATTAAAGGACTCATATTAATTGTATACTTAAAGATTATTTTCACTCTATTTTCTACCACTTCTATTTTCTTGGGGTTAAAGCATGAATTTGGGAGATGCAAATAATGTAATAATATGGTAGGTGGTACACATAAGATTTATCTTGGTTACTAGTGTTTTGCAGGCGCAGGGTAATTGTCACAAAGATATAGCTTTCTCTCTAGGAAAAAAAAACGGCAGTCTGGATTGAATGCTCTAAGTTTCTCTCAGGTGGCTAACTGGAAAAGCTGGTGGTTTTCTTTCCTGAAACCTACCTGAGCACTTGTTTTGTTTCTGCAGAATGCTTGATTTGGGCTGAAACCCATGTGCATTTCGAACCTAAATCAGCAAACATTTTCTGTAAGGGGCCAAATCCTGACCCTTCTCTACCTTTGCAGACACAGCTGGCAGGTCTGCAGGCCAAGGAGGGAGGCAGCCATTGGATGGCGCTGGCCCACCGGCAAGGCTGGTTCTGCTGCCCAGGATGCTCCAGCCCCACCTCTTGGCCCCGCCCCTGCACCTCATCCTCTGCAACTATCAGCCAAACTTTTGGTCGATTTGGGGTACACACAGGAAGTTAAGGGAAAAATTATTTTTCTTTCATGTGTTTACATTTGTATTAAATTAGAAGAACACAATCCTTACTGAGAGATGATGATTAGCCCAGGTTTCCACAACCTTGGTGTTCTCCAGAAGTCTGGATTTCAGCTCCCAGAATTCCATACTCAGTATGTCTCTTGCAGAGAATTCTGGGAGTTGAAGTCTACACATATGCAGGGCAATCAAGTTGAAGGATGCTGGATGGGCCTGAAATCATCCAGAAAACTTCAAAGTGACCCAGGAAATTATTGTCCTAGTTCAGCACTCAAACTGCTACGTAGTAGAATAACAACAGATAACTGTGCTTTAATTCATGGTTCAGAAATGGAATGTAGGCAAATTCAGAAATATTGATAATTCTACTCCTAATCTCAAGGCTATATTTTGTCAAGCTGCAGGTCACTGTGTGGGCTTAAACTTCTGTAAAGACTATGCTTCTTTCTTCTATTGTGAGGATATTCTCTCCTGTCAATCAGCTTTTGACTTTTTCTATCTTCAATGACTCTTTCTTTCTTCAACTGGTACTCTTTCCATTACACCGCTCTCACTTTCATATTAAGTGTTACAGTATCACATGCACAAATGTCAAATCATTGTGTGTGATGGAAGCACACCTGTCTTTCAGAAAGGCTTAGCTATCCTACTTTCTTGGCCCAGTTCTGCTGGCGTGATAGATCAGCGGAGTGCCTTTATCCAGGATGAATAGATATAAAAAAAGAAGCAACCTGTTCCTCTGCCAATCTCATGGGGAAAAATTGGAAAGGCCCTTTAAGTCCTGAACTACATAATCTCAAGTAAGCTACATACACAATGAATACCTTTCAGGTGTGTGACTGGAGTCTAAAATGCTTCAGATAGGCTTTTGTTGTGCCTTCGAAAACCAAAAACAATGCCACCTTTAAAAATAAACATCCCACAAACCCTTGTCAAATCATTAATAAGCTAAAGAACCATTTTCTTGGCGTCAAGATTTTTGGGTACTAAGCATGTCAATCACTTCTTCTATATGTGAGGCTGAAGCGTGCTCTTATAGTTCCAACAGAGTCGAAGAGTGGAGATTTCACACCCCAGCCATCTACATTAATTTAACTCATCTGGAAGAAGGGTAGTCCTTCTGCAATTGATTTTGCTTGAAAGTCGTTGTTAGGTTAAGCACAGGTCATGCCCGCTTTCTAACTGGAAAGGATAACTGTGAAAGGAAAAGAAAAGGGGTTCGATCTGGTGATGGTATTTTTTTTTTAACCAAATATCAGCACACTTCTGGCCAAGACATTGTATTGGTGATGTCTGATCTGAGGCTGGACCTTGTTGCATTTTGAGAGCTGGTCCTGTTACCCTTTTCTTTTTTCTGCAATCAATGTTTCTTAAACAGAGGGTTTGGACTTTCCAATGTCTCAGTGCCATAGCTCGCAAGCAAGATACTATTTAACATGTTGCAAATTATCTTCAGCTTGCCATCCTTCAGATCAGCTTTCCCCAGCCAGAGGCCCTCAACTCCAGAGATTTATGATTTAATGCCCATCATACACAGCTGGCTATAATCCCTGCCATAACTGCAGTTGAGGGTGCCATACTGGAAAAAGCTTACTTGCTCATCTTATAATTAAAAAAAAATTCAACTCAGATATTACAGTATGAAGTGTTGTTTGGGTTTGGTTTTTGCATATATTTGGGATATGAGCTACATTAATGGAAATCTTAATATTATTGTTTATATGTACTGTATATGTGTGTGTATATGTTCTACTCTACTCTATATTTTGTTGTCTTCAAGTCAGTGTTGACTTCTGGCAACTGCCTGGACAAGTCCGTGCAGTTTTCTCGGCAAGGTTTTTCTGAAGTGGTTGCCCTTGCCTGCTTCCTAGGGCTGAGAGAGAGGGACTGGCCCAAGGTGACCCAGCTGGATTTGTACCTAAGGTGGGACTAGAACTCATGGTCTCCCGAGTTCTAGCCTGATGCCTTCACCACTGAACCAAACTGGCTCTCACATAAAGTGCCGTGACCTCAGGCCTGATGATGGTGAACCCAATCCAGATTCATATGTCCAGAGTCAAGAAAAGTGATCTAAAATTGTAGAGACAAATTGGTTGCATATAACAAAGGAGATAAGTCAAGCTATAGCCTTTGAGGGAAGGTTTATTAATCCCATTTCATAGACAAGGGCCATTAAAGTCACACAGTTAGTGACTCTATCCATCCACTGCTTGGAAGGGATGTTATCAACAACTCATACCTAGAAATTATCATGGTAAATTAAATATTGAAATTCAAAGTCAACAGAAAGAGCTTAAGACCCAGGTGTGAAGGATGGAAGTAAAGATAGGAAGGGCTTAACAGAGCCACCAGCAGCACTCTCTGATCCTAAATCAACCCTCCCTGTTAGCACCTAAGGAGCCCTTACAAAACATAGGGGGCTACTCACTCCCCCTCCTTTAATAGGAGTAGTGCTATAACTTTCTTGGGTCTTTATAAATAGCCAACTATTAATGTGATCCTGCTTTATATATTTGGGGATATTCTTCTTTCTATTATTTTGATGGGCTATAATGGTATTGTGTTCCTTATCAGGCTTCTTATATTTAGATCAGAAGTCTAATTTTGTAAACTATCTAATTTATAAGTGCATCTCTCCCAACAGATTTGCATTAGAAGCATAGAAGGATAAGAAAGAAAGAAAAAAACACCTACAGACATATAATTACTAAAGGATCCTAAACTATGTTTTTTTTAGCAATAAGATTTCTCCAGTCAAAGTTAAGTAATTTCTCCTTCTCTGCTAATGACTCAGTTTCATCTGAAACTGTGTTTTTGCTTTTATTAACAAGTCAGTTTTCTCTGCTCCTTGTGCTTTAGTTGACAGGCATTGATTCAAAACGCACGAACTCCTGCAATCCTTTATCAGTGGAAAGTTGCTGGCTAGTGGACAGTCCTGAAACAGGGATCTCCAGCAACATGATCTAGATTTTTTTCCTTTTAAAACCAGATACAAAGGTCTACCTTTCAGTGCAGAAGGCAGGTATCAATAAGATTCTTGTTTATTCTACCAGCAGGGTAATAATGATCTTGTTTATGCTTTAAAGGTGGAGAAATGAAGCGGGGAAATAAAGAGCTATTGAATCGCTGGGATTTTAATACTGAAGTCATTCCAGTTGAGCGAGATCTGATTTTTATGGGGCGTTCTGGTCTCAATCCCCCTCACCCAAAGGAGGGATAAATGATCAATTCACTGCTTGTAAAATAGATAATTTGGGAAAGATAGACAACTATACCACCCAAAGTCACTCCACAGTGAGATGGGCAGTGACAAACTTGAAACATAAATAAATAAATAAAAGTAAGAAAAAATGTGGGGGATTATTATAGACGAGACTGCTGTCCCCTATTTTTGGTGAAATCCAGGGGCAGCTCTTTGTCATTGGGGGTGCTTCGGTCAGCTGAACTCAGAGAGGACAATTCCCCTTTCCTCTGCTGTCCCGAGGGTGCCCAACTGCAGATCTGCCCTAGAAGCTTTGGGGGATCTGTCCCTGTTGTTTAAAGGACCACATGAAGCTCTTCTGCCTGGCAGCTAATACAGCCTCCAAAATGTAAAAAGACATGGGAAAAACCAATCCCAACGAATATTGAGCATATCACGCATCAGATGTGATGTGACAAGGGCCTGGGTGGAAGGCTAGCCATCATCATCATCATTATGATCATTGTCCCATGGATGGTTGGGACATCCATCCAATCTCATTCCATCCGGCAGCCTCATTATTAATTAGCAAGAATATGGTAGGGAGGTTTGGGTACAACTGTGTCTGACTTCACCTAGCTGATCTTGAAAATCTAAACCAGGTTGTGCTTGGATGGAAGACCACTAGGAAATCCCAGGGTTGTAGGCTAGACTTGGAAGTTAAAAAAACATCCTGGAAAAAAACAAGGACCAACTGCTTCCCAGCTGCTGTCTAGAAAACAACCTGGACAGGATGTTACCAGGAGCTGGCTTTACTCTGAGGAGATCTACTTTTGTCTAGCAGAATGGACACTGCTGGAGGTTCAGCTCCCTTCTCTTCTGGGCAGCCTCCAACCTCTCTGAAGGCCCAACGCTTTGGGGAGGTGCAGGTGCAAGATGAGGGGAGCAGGTCTGCCCCGGCAAGACTGGATGGCAATCTGCTGCCTAGAAGGGAGGAAGCAGCAGCAGTATTCAGTGCAGGGACATAAACAGGGCTGTCTGGTCTCCAGCGGTTTGGCAGCACTGAGGTCTCAAAAGTGCTACTTCTTGTTACACCTTGAGCCTTTTATAAGATGTGCTGGACTCCCCCATGTTTGATTTAATGTATTTATGTCATGGATATCAATCTTTCCTCCAAGGGGATCAAAGGAACATATGGGATTCTTTGCCCTCTATCCTCCCAACTCTGCCTGGCTCATATTTAGCCAGTGACACAGTGGCAGAATCTATCGCTCATTCTAAATGCACCCAGTGTCAGCACCAGGCTATTGTCTTGTTTTTTTCTATACTTTTCTACAGTTTTTCAGTGAAAAAACTATTGGAAAGCTACATTTCACATCATTTGCCATTTTCCCTTATATATGTACTTTTATATGCACTGCTCTCCCTGATAAATGAAGTTTTGTTCACAGTTCTCCCCAAGGAGTGTAGTTTTATACCAGCACTGCTAACACAGTATATAATTCTTTTCTTTTTTTCTTTTTTAAAGGAAAGCTAACCAGTATATTTTGTTTGGAAGCAGCTTTTCCAAATCTGCACCCTTTGTGTGGATGATTTCCTATCATATGTATGTATGATATATGTATGAGAGCCAGTTTGGTCTAGTGCTGAAGGCATCAGGCTAGAAACCAGGAAGTTGTGAGTTCTAGTCCCACCTCAGGCACAAAGCAAGCTGGGAGGCCTTGGGCCAGTCCCTCTCTCTCAGCCCACGATGCCAGGCTTGGGTGACAAGCCAGCTGGGAAATTCCTGTTGCAACCAATGGATCAACATTCAGTTGATCCCAAAAAGTGGAGCCAGCACCTGCAGGAAAACGCTAGGAAGGAAAAAAGGTATGTTATTTTTTGGCGAAAACCTTTGAGCAGAGAAGGAGTGATGCTAGCAGACTCCCTTGCGGTGGCTGCAGTGCCATTTCTCCCCGTTCACTTCTGCATCTGTGGCAGCTTTCTTTACGCTTGCTTCTGTCCTGCTGCAGCAATGCTGGTGATGTAAAGTCCTGCCAGGTGGGTGGGTCAGCTGAGGTTTGCTTGGTGTTAACAGTAGACTGCTGGGATCAGTGCAAAAGTGCCAGGGCCAATTTGTTTTTTTGAAATACCAAAACACAGACACTCAGGGACATCTTTGGGGGGGCAGGGAGTCAAAAGCCAGGATAGTGGCTGGAATTGAAGCCTCACCCCTTTCTAATGTGCACTGCGCATGCACAATGCATGTAAAAAAGCAGCTGGGCCTTGATCAAGGATTCAGGGGAAATTCTGTCTGTTTTAATCCTCTCTTCCAATGCCCCTGTACATCCTGAAGTTTCATTCTATAGTATGAAAAGGAGAAGGGGGAGGGGGAGGAGGACCTTCCATGTTTACTGATGAGAGATCAATGACTTATAAATGTCAGTCAAAGATGGGAAATTTCAGATCTAAATTCATGTCCACCTTTGGATGCTTTCGGTTTTAAGATCTATGTCTTTCAAGAGGATTTAACTTGGAATCCAATCACCCACCATTACAGGACTGTAGTTTTTTTTTCTTTTTCTTTTTCTTAACAATCAGCAGAGGTGTTAGACTTATGTGTATACTGATAGTCCTGTTTTTCTCAGAGGACTTGGCAGTTCTTGGTAGTAGAGGGGAGCGCCAAAAGAATTATGCAAAACACATACGAAAGTAACAGTGGTAGGCAATCCATTTTCAGAAAAATATCTTTATTATAGTGTAATTTAATTCAGATGTGGGACATTTACCATAGTGGGGAAAGGGAGTGACTGTAACATGAAGCATTCAGTTTATCTACAACCTTCTCTTGGTCTCCTGATCCACAGAGCAATCTGTCCTTTCCCCCACCTCTAGTACTGTTTATTGTTCGTTTATTTTCTCTTTCCTCTGAGAGCTCAAGGCCACTTACATGGGGGTCTTTGCTGGGCTGATAGACAGTTCCTGCCCCAAAGTTACCCAATGATCTCCATGGCTGAGTGGGAACCAAAACCCGTGTCTCTCAAGTCTGAATATATGAGTTTTATGAGTTCTTTTATGAGTTCTCCTCATGGGACTTTGGCCCATTCCTCCAAGGAAGCAAACGCGGTCTACAAAAGCTGATGTTGTAATAAAATACAACTCTTCTGTTATCCGTTTTTCCAGAAGTCTGTTTCTTTACTGCAATTAAAGAAATACATATTTTGTAATAAAAGCTGGGACTCCAAGCTTAAACACAATGACTTGCAGAAAACTCTGTCTTCAATGAGATGGGAACCCACATCATTGTCCTTGTTTTGCATACAATTAAGGGTGCTTTAGAATGACTTCAGCACACTTAGCGAGGCGTTTGAGAGCAGCAGGCTAAAAGAATCTAGTGGCTGGAACAAGACATTACTGGCAGTCTTTGGAATATTTACCATTGGAGAGGCTGTACATGAAATGGTTTGGTGATCTGATGTCATCAAACCTGCAAAAGCAGACTTGTTGATTTAATGCTCTGCCACATTTTCAGTATTTCTTATTCTTAATAGTCTCCCATTCTGAATAGAAAAGCAATTGCAGTTTATCCATTAAGTTTAAAGAGCTATGAAAATGGCTATCACATAGAAAAATAAAGAATAAGGGTGACACGCACACACAAAAAACATTTACAGGACAACAAAATGCTTTTCTTAGGCTGGAATATTAAGCAAAGAAGGCACACTTTAAGGACTGCCTATCACATCAACATGCAGAAAATGTTTTTTGAATACATGTGTTGAAGATCACAGGGCCCTCTCATATTCATTTCCTGATTGCTTTCATTTGGAAGGTCCAACTTGGTTATAGCATCCCATGCTTGATTGTTTTGGATGTGTTTTTCTCACAAGTTCATAAAGAAATATTTCACACCCTAGGAGGCATACTGAAATGAGTGAGGGAAAGAGGATCACTTGTACCAGCCCTGCACCCAACATCCCCAGCCTGTTCTACCAACATTCATTGGAACAGGACTTGGATTGCCTATAAGGTAGGAGACCCTCCACTATCAGGGGTTGCATTCCAGTGAACAGGAGCTGAACCCAACTGCAGCATTCTCCCCTTAGTAGAGGAATTCATGGATTCAGAGGACAGGATAGTGCGTGTGAATGTGTTGAGAGGGCAGCGAGGTCCCATGTCCTCATCTCTTCGACTTGCATTGGGTCTGAGAATTGCTGTAGCCTTTGTAAATCACAATTTACAGCACATATATCAAGATGAAATCAAACAAGTGAAGGGAAAAACAAAGAAAGAACTTTTGTTGTTATATTAACCCAAAACAAAACTGAGCTATTATTTAAAAGACCACTTTGAACCTCAGCTGGAAAGGAATTTAGTTCCCAAAATACCTCCTCAAATTTCACTGCCTCCAGGTTATAAGTTCTGCACAATGAGATGCCTTTTAAAAAGACAGAATAAATTATTAATGATTTAATGATGGTTGTGCCCAATTTCAATGAATAATGCATATGCAAAACCAATATCTGGGACTTTTATCAAGATGGGGTTCCCCAAACTCTTTTGTCCTTCAAGTGCTGCAGTTCACTGCAGAGTTTACTTTCTGAAAATTAACTGGGAAAATGCAAAGGCTCCAGCTCTGAGGGTAACTCACTGCAAAGAGAAGCTTCTGGGATGTAGGTAGTCATTGCTAGGGATGGACAAATCTGCCATATTCAATTTCACAATTTCTTATTTCTTCAGGCTTCACTTCCCTCCATCCCATTATACATTAGCAATGCTCTTTTTAAAGCCGAGTTCCCTTAATATTGGATATAATTTCCCTAATATCCAACTTTTGTGAGTTATTTTCCATGCTGCCCTGCAGTTTTCCTGCTTATTTGTACCATGCACAGAGTTTTGTGTATATCATGCAGAGTTGTGGGAGGCAGTATTGATTCCCCTTGCTGAAGCCTTTGGGCTTGCAGGAAAGCAAGAGGGCAGCAGCTGAAGGCACCCATTTTACCTTTTACAACGTTGACACCGACCTCCGCTGCCCAGTTGGGAACCGGTTCCAGCCCTTCCGCTCTTGGACTGTATCTCTCCACCTGTCCTACAAAGCTGTGGACAGCCCTTATGCTGACAGAAACTGTGCACCGCTGTGTGAGATGCCCATTAGCTTCTGGACTTCATATCCTATTTTAGAGATGGAGCATCAAGAATATTCAAAAATGACTCCAAGCATTTCAATTTCTGGACAGTGCTTTGATTCTAGTTTAATCTTGGATTTAATTCTGGGATTACATTACTTTCTCTTTGCAGATTTGACTTGGTGCGGCTCTGCATTCTGCTGCGTAAGAATGAGCGTATTGAGCAAAACAGAGCTTAGGCAGAAGAGTCAACAGGCAGAATAATTATCACAATGGTGGGTATATTGGAGAACAGTGGATTAGGCATGTATAATAGAAATACGCATCCCATTTAAAACCGAAGGCTTCGACCACCTGCTTTTTTCCTTGCCTATTTCAGTTCAACTTAAAGTGTGCCCTTAGCAATGGATATGCTTCCTACCTCTCAGAGTCTTTCATCTGTTCAGCATGCTTTTTAATGCCATTCACTTGGCCTCAAAGATTCCTCCCCATCTACCCTCCCATTTATACTTATATATGCATTTTCAGTTTTTCTACACAGTTGCTTTGCTTTTCCAGTTTGGATTTTGGTGAAAGCCACCCATCCAGATTCTTGAGAATTGTTTAGTTCTTTAATTTATGTTATATGTAGAAATTAGGGGAGGTGTCCTTTAGATTTAGCTGTGGACAATGTTCATGGCCCAGTCACCTTTTTATGAGACGAACTTGAAGAAAATAGAGGATATGTTGATAGTGCATTTATAATAGTTCACTGAATATTTTTCTGATCATTGCTGAGTCTACGTGTGAATCAGCCATTAAGTAATACAGGGGAAGATGTACTACCTTCAACCGTGTCTGCACACCAGCAGAACAAACTTACTTAATTGCTCCCTTCCCCACAAACAAATTCACTCAAATTAAGGAGAGAGGAGAGGAAAGCATGTCCCAGGACATAAGAACAAATCTCTGGGTGTAACCCTGAATGTCACCCTCAATATGCAGGGGTAAAGAGGGAGAATGGGAACTGTTTGGTAGCCTACTGGCTCAAACCCACTCACTATATGGCCCCAAGCCTGATTGCTGGCCACACTCTCCATAACACAGTGCCAGACTTGCCATGGCAAGTTTGGTATACAAAATATAGAATTGAGGGGAAGCCATAGGGAAGGGGCTCAAGAAAGTCAACATGGCAACTCTGACTGTCAACGGTCATTCTCAACAAATATTGGAAGTAACACACACACCCCGTCCCCCCCATTTAATATGGTGGATGTATCATATCTATATGCAGTGACCCATATATTTACACAAGAGGTTGGACACAGAAGGCTCCAGTTGTGTATGTGGTCATTTTGTTCACCTTTCAAGATACTCTGATCACAGTTGCTGCAAATTGGTGACAGATTTCCCTAGAGTTTGGAGATGAAAAAACAATCACAAACTGTAATGGAAGCCTTTACATAGGTGTAACAGTTAAAAAACAAAACAAAGAAACTTGCTTAATTTCCTCCCCAATCTGGCCCCATCCATTTTGCATTCTTTCCTTACCTACTGAGGGCTCCAGCTACTGCAAAGTGCAGTCCCCAGCCATCAGGCAGCTGGTGTAATGAGCACATCTGATTCATGGAAAATGACTTGTGAGAAGGAAACGTTCTTTGGCCTGGATTCAGGACTATCTGACGCAAGCAGAAAAACAGAGAGTCTCTTTCGTTCTGCCTCAGCTTCCTCTGCCGTGCCTGATGCCATTGAAGGGGGTGTTTTTTGGAGAGGTGCAGGAACTAGAGCGGAAAATATTGAGAGAGATCCTAGCTGGTGGAGTATAATTCAATAAGAGGACAGGAAACATTATGCAATTGGATTACATACAAGTGGCTAGATTCAAGATTCTCTGTCTTAATCTTTAGAAAATGATTAATGTATTGCTGTTTGAAGAAGGCAATAATATGCATGCCTCAAATCTGATGTAAATAATTATTTGGTATATTGTGTGCCAACAGTTGACTAATATTGGGAACTGCACAACGGAACTAATGGGGATGAATATTGGGAACTTCCCTGTTCTCTTTTTTCTCTCTAGCTAGATGTAAATCATATTTTGTGTAGAAGGACTTTCTTTGTGCTGTACCAGAGGCTGTGGTTCAGAGGGAAAAAGGTCAGTTCCAGGAGAGAGTCTCACTTGATTGATGGCCCATAAAATGCTATTGACAGTTGCACTTCAGCTTTTGGGAACTCACTGAGAAATCCCAATAGCCATGTTGCTATTTGCAACCATCCAAAGGAATGCCTGGAGGCATCTGACACCTTTTTTTGGCAAACCAAGAAAGTATGGGGTAGGAAGAGATCTCAATTTTGTCTGATTCAGCTTGTCAGAAGGGAAAATTAAAAGTTAAGATTTATTAGGTTTCTGACTGGATGGCAATATAGGACAGAAAGACCTGTCATGTTAAGAGTTAAACTACTGTGTTCATCGCCTGTCTACTTTGACTGGCATAAGGTCTCTGGAGCATCAAATCCTCTTAAGCAAAATCTTTTCCAAAAAGCATCTTGCTACTTGAGATGCTTCCCCACCCCTGCTTTTTAAAAGTCTCCTAGTAAATCAGGTGGCCTCTTGCTTTCTTCTGGGGACCCAACTCTCCCCCATTATTGACAGTTTGACACTCAGACAAAGTGAATAGGGTCTTCAAGGAGCAAATCGATTGGATGTTTGAAGTACAGAGGGGAGGACTTAGAAATGGAGGGGGCAGAAAGAGGACAACAAATATCTGGATATGTGAGTCCCTAGTAGAAAGCTCTCAATGGAGCAAATGGCTTAACAGTGAAAAGTCCCTATTCATTTTCTCTAGCAAGAATCAAACAGGATTAATAAATAATTCAAACTGAGAAAATGACACGGGGGAAAGAGTTTTAAAGGTCCTCCAAGAACCACCACACACCACACATTTTTCAACTTCCCAATCTTGCCCACACAGGACTTTTTTGATGCCCCTGCAGACCCCTGTGGACTTAGATGCAGGTAAAGTAAACAGCCCAAAAGTTACTGTCACTTAGCTTTCATCTAAAAAGCTAGTTTCCCTTTAGCAGAATTGACAATCTTTCTTCTATTTCAGAGCTCTGAAGCCCATTGACCACTTTATCCGTTTCTTTTCCATTCATGATTCTCACTGCAGGTGGTCTCTGATTCATGAACTCAGAGCTTAAACTGCAGAACTTGAAAAATCAATTCCCTCAGAAAACTCATGAGTGGTACCTATTCTTTTGAAAAGTTTTGCTATTCGGTTCTTATATTTACCCCCCCCCCCCCACACACTTTTTTGCAGAGATTCTGTGCTCCAACCACCCAGCACTCTGTTTTCTGTAATTATGGCAGGAGATGAAGCCATGCAGTGAATCACCTTTCCTTTTCCACTTCAACAAATTTGTTAATCACATCTGCCTCCTGTTCAGCTCATCTTTCCATTGTGTTCATCCATGCAGCCAAATAACAGAATTTGCCCTTTAAGAAATTTACCTTTTTCTTTATGCTCTAAGTTTCTGTGGGAGGAAATTTATTGAAACAGTTTCTGTCTCAAATAAAAGGACCAAGGACACGGCCTAGTATATAATGTTATCACTATAGAAGTTAATTGGAATGTGTATTCAGGACTCTGCAGGCTTATTCCGGAACCTACTATAGATCTGGTATCTACCTACACCTATTTTTCTGCTGTTCAGCAAGTATGATGTTGCCATGATCCAAGGGCACGTTCAGAGAGCTGTTTTGGAAAGCTTCTGGATTTCTATATGTCCAGTACAGTGGACCTTTTTACATTTTATTTCAACAGTGATCCTGCCATGCTAATCTTTAAATTTTCATGGTGACTCTGAAATGCTCTGTATTTGGTCAGCTTGATGAATTCTGTATCTGGTGAATAAACAGGAGAGCCCTGTCTTCCTGGCTCTTTTTGATCTCTCACCATCTTCGGTTACCACCAATTCTAGCATCCAGTGGGATGTCTAGTGAAGCTGATTCTGAAACTTCTTGGAGAAACAGAATTAGAAAGGAATGCATGAGTTATACTTATGTATAAGATAAATATCCTTTATGTTTGTGAGTGTCCATGCTTTTTAACAGCTGCATAAAAAATACAATGTATAGTCAACCCCAGTGCCTTGTGGGCACTTCCTAGAACCCCTTTCAAATTTACTACTGAGTTTGAATTTTTAATATAACAGAAGATAAAGACAATTAAGTACATGGAAAGAAATCATATTAATTATAGTTCAGATATAGGTATAGATTATAGATAGAGATAGAGATGATAAAGATATACATAGTTTGTGGTACAGTGATTAAGGTGATAGAGCTGGGAAACCTAGGTTCTCGACCTCCTTTATGCACAGAAGCCAAGTTAGATGGGTCACTCTCTTTCAGCCCTAGACTGTCTGCCAATTTGTACTGGGTCAGCAGGGTAGATTCTGTTCCATAACCTTTAATGAAGAGGCCTTTCATCCACAAGTGGATTGATTCTGGCTGATAAATGTGCGTGTGTGCGCGCACATGGGCGTATACTGTGTGTGTGGGTGAGGGAAAGAAAAAGAGAGAGAGAGAGAGAGGAAAGAAAGAAAGAAAGAAAGAGCAGGAGAGAGAGAGAGCAGGAGAGAGAGAGAGAAAGAGAGAGAGAGAGAGAAATGTAGGCTTTGTTTTGTATCCACTTTCTGGAGTGTGGCCCTTGGCATGCCACTCAAAATTCATGCAGATCCCAAGTCGTCCACCTCTGAACTACATGAAATTATAGTGGAAAGTCCATCAAACTTTGGGTTGAGAAGATATTCATGCATAGATGACAACGGCTCATTTGTAGTAGTCTGTCCCAAAGGAAGGATGGAATGCTTGAAACAATATCTGGAAGAGGTTGGTGTGGAAATAGAAACAAGCTGAGGCTTTACCTAGCCAAGATAGAGGTGCTGTGGGTAGGGAAACTGACTACTTTAAAAGGAAGTTTACAGTTAGGCTTTGAGGGTGGTATGCTGTCTCTGGAAGACCAAGCATACCAACTGGGAGGCACAGACAGTGGGCTGACTAGTGAAACTTAGATCGCTTTGATGCCTAGAAGTCCTTTTTACCAGATAAAGGCTGCAGCCTGCATCTTACTATCTGGAGCTGAGAGATTGTCTCAGTGATTCATGGGCAAAATAATGACTAATGTTCTGAGTATGGAGCTGCCTATAAAGACTGTTGAAACCTTCAGCTGCTATCAGTGAGGACAAAGCAATCTGATCATGTATCATCTACGCTGCACTTGCTGTTCCTCAACACACTTTAAAATGCTGGTTTTAACCTGTAGATCACATGGATCAATGCTTCTGAGTGAGGACAATAGCAGACTAAGACATCTCTGAAGGAGCAGAGACGACATGGCCGGGCAACAAGTTCAGGCCAGCAAAGCCTCTCCAGATAAGGAGAGGCCAAGAGATAGCCCATTTGTGCTTTGGAAGGCTGCTCCTCATGGGGAGACTGCAGGATTTGTGGCCGACTCATAAGTTTGAGCAGCCAGGATTCATGGTAAAGTCAACAGTCTCACAGCCACAGCAGAGCCTTTAAGGACACTGAGTGCCATTATTTATAAGTTGAAAACAAAATGAACATGTTGTTTAAGGCTTCATTTAAGGTTGGAATAGGCTTAAAGTAGTAAAATACCCTGGAGAAATTAAAAAATCAGAGCATTCTGACTCTATCCACTTTGCCTCCTTGCATGCCATACAAGGTCTCCTTCCCTTAATCACTCTAGAGGACATTTGCTAAAGCCACACACACTAGGACTGTGCCTCATTCCATATTTGCACTCTTTCAGCATTTCTGTAAGGATATATTTATTCTCCTAAGGTTTTTATTGGGCTGCTAAATGAAAATGTTTTAGATTTGCTATTAGATTTTAATTATTATATTAAGCTCATTATTTTAACTGTGTTTTTATTTTAGTGTTATGGTTCTCATTATTGATTACTATGCATCACTTAGAAACATAAAATACAATAATACATAGCTTGGACTAACCACACCAATTAATCAGCAGAATAGAATTAGGATTTCATTGTCCTTCTATCTTTGGATTGGTTAAAATACTTATTCCAGTGGCCTGTCTCAAATAGCAGCACCCAGCCAATATGATGGATCATGAAAAGCAATGTCCTGGACAAACAGGGTTGGACCTCTCTTGGAGGGAGGAACACTGGGAAGTCCCAAGGCAAATCACTTCACATTTTGCCAGGAAAACCACCTCCGTGTATCCAGCAGGAGTTGATCTTGACTCTAAGGAAATGTTACTTACCAGAGCTGCAAGAGCACCTGCCCAGACCGTTGAGTCCTGTGTAGGAATTGTGCTGTTTCTATCAGGAAAATAGATTTTGGGAAAATTTTTGAAATCTATTTTTGGGAAATAGATTTTGGAAAAAATTTTGACCTCCTTCAAAAATCTCTAGTATACAATTATTAGTACTTTTTGGCCAGTTATCTGAAAGAATACCAGAATTCTTCTTCCTTCCTCGGTCTTTTTTGAGAGACTAATGACTGAATAGAAAAAAGTACAATGATAGTCAAAATGCTGATGATACATTTTATTGTTAGGGTTCCTCTGAAGTGGGTAACAAATTTCTTCTGTAAAGGAGTATTACTCCCATCTCTCTCATGTTCTCCCCTTTTCATTCAATAACACAGACTGAACCATAAAAACTTGCTTTCCAGCAATGAAAGAGTGCCATAGCCATTTGTCCTCATGTAATTATCTCTCTACTTAGAGAGGCATGGACCCACTTACCATTCATCCTCCATACCAGCCCAACATTCTCATCTCCACTCTTTACTGATTAACTTTCTTCAGACTGAAACAGATCTATTGGATAATAAAATGATTTATTGCAGGTCAATCGCTGACACAATGTCACTACTGCAACGCTTCATCAGTCACAAATTGCAAACATGAATACACCATCAATATAATTTTCAGTGGCTTAGGGCAGTTTTTCTCCACCTCAGCCACATTAAGAGGTATGGACTTCAACTCCCAGAATTCCCCAGCCAGCAGTTCATACCTCTTAAAAGTGGCTGAGGTTGAGAAACACTGGTTTAGGACACTTAACAGTTGTGTAGTTGTATGGTCCCTATCTGGAAAGATGGAGAGCCCCATGCTGCTCCCTCTGAAAACAGCTAGAAACTCTTGGCAGAGAACTGTGCAGGGATAATCAAGAAACGTTCTTATGGGTTGCCTAAAAGGCTTCTCTTGAAGGTAATCCCTTTTGTTAAGTGAAACCATAGTACAAGAAACTTGGGGAATCTGGTTTGTGAATCTTCCTATCAAATCACTGGATCCTTCCTTCCTTTATGAAATCTGAGGCTGGAATGTGACTGTCTTCTGGCGGTCTCCTATTTCTGTGCTCCATCTGGTTTGGGGCACACCTGCTCTTAGTATGAATGATTGGAAGCACCGTATTTGTGTTCCATTATTTCTCCCTCCTCCAGAGCTCTAGGTCCGTGATTTTAAAAGTGCTGGCTCCAATCTAGGACCAGCTGATACTGCAGTGCAATGGGCGGAGCTCTTCTGCAGGAGAGGGCTACCTATGAGGCTGCCTTGCTGACCACCAGCTGATTCCTACTGGCTTGTTGAGGACTTGGTGGAGAGCTTTTTTTTCCAGCCTTGGAGACTTGAACTGTAGATGCCAAGGGTGAAGTCATGGCCATCCTCTGCACAAAGTATCTACTGTATGCTCTGCTTATTGTTTGGCTACAGTTTTCCCTGTTAGGCAATAGGCAGCTCTTACCAAGAGTGATTTGAGCCCTTTTCAAGATGCTGTTTCTGCATGCTTGACAAGCCATTCTGTGCCCACTGCAATTTTGCAAAGTTAATTGTAGGATAATAGTATAATTTGGGAACTGTTAGGAATTCTACTTTGCACTGTTGTTTGCCTTCAGCAGGATTTGGGTCTGTATTTTGTCATGAAAGATTCATCTGTTCCTCTAGAACAAGAATAGAATTGCCCTTATACAACAACCCTCCTCCTGCTTCCTCGTCCATTCGTGCAAGGAGCTGCACTGAAGTGAACAATAAATGGACGCAAGCAATTCCAAATCAAATGGCAGTGTAATCCTTGGGGCCAGATTGGGTTGTTCAAAAGTTGCAAACCCTACTCCGGGTGCTAAATCCAGACTCCATTTACAACATCATTACATGGCCAGCAGACTGCTGTGACTAAGAATCAATCGGTCACTCAGCTTTCTCATATCAGGCTCTTTTCACTTGATTGCTACCCCGTGCTGTACATTCAGAGGCAGCTTCAGACTTTAACCCTGAGCTGCCATTATCTAGGCTTTAGCTCTGGTAACAGTTTTATTCCAGGAGGGTGATGTGATCGTTCATGCAAACCATGGCCCTCGTACGGAGTGAATTTTAATAGTTTCTCAAATAGTAGAAGAGTATTGTAGCTGGCTCTATCCACAGGATAGTACTGCAGAAACCAGAACTGGAAAGCGTATTGTATGTTCCTCTGCCATTTATTAGAACAGTTTTCCTATCTGCCAAATATACAGAAGATCCTCAAAGTCAGTTCAGACTTTTTAGACATTTGAGGTCAGTTGGCAAATTAAAAAGAAAAAAGAAAATGTGCCAAATGTGTATAGGAGAGAAAATATAAAAATATACATGAGAATGCCTGTGTCAGGGAAAAAATGTTTATTCGTTCATTTACTTGACTTATTTATAAACTTGGATGCAACCTCAATCACAAAATGCTTGCAGAAAAAGCATTAATGCTCAGAGAAGGGCCTACAAAAGTTGGACAATAACGCATTTTTTTTCCGGAATGGGTAAACAGTGCTGCAGAATTGATGTGGTCAGGAAGATGAGAAGTTTGGAGAAAAAGAGACTGACTGAATTGCTCATTCCTAACAGTGTGTTTTTCCAGCTGAGGACAAGCGAGAGAGAAAAAGGAAGAAAGCAGGTGCCACCGAAACCTTCTGGAATATACTTAGGAAGGGGGCGGATTGTGCCCTAAATTGGATAAAATCTTTACATTTTAGGGAAGTGATTTGTATTAGTCATTCTGACATAATGAAATATGTACAGAGTTGGAAAAAAGGCCTGCATTGTGGAGCGTTACCAGAGTAGATCAGCAGGCTAACCTACTAATCATATGTGAATGGCCTTCTGAATGGATCTGTACATTATTCTAGAAGTACAGCTCTTGTCCCCTTCTCTGGGGGCAGAGGGGACAGAGGAGAGGAAGTGAAATGCTTCTTTGTTTCCAGAAGTTTCTTTGGCTGGGAGCTTTCAGAGAAGCAAGGACCTTAAGAAACAGATTTCTCTGGCTAAACCTAGGTATTCAGACCCGGTGCTGAAAAGACTCTGGAAGAAATGGAATCAAGAAGGGAAGGAAGATACAGATGGACAAAGGATGGTTTAAAAATGTCTTTTAAGAGCTGCTCTTGCTCAAGTACTAGCGCCTTATTGCTGCTCTGAATTCTGTCCCTCTATCTTTGCTTAGGATAATGATTACTAGCTTTGTTATGCAGATTTCAGCTAAGGCTGGTGCAGCTAAACTGTTCTCTCAAATCCTTACTTCACTGCCTTTATTAAAATAAAATATTTTGTTCCTGATAACTTGGTTATAAGGGGAACGCTTAGAGTCATTTATTTCAAAGCTTATTCCTGGGGAGGGGAGATGTCCTGTTCTCTCCAAGATACAGGCAGTCCCCAGTTTAAGAACGAGTTCCATTCCCAAGGTCTGGCCTTAAGCTGAATTTGTATGTAAGCTGAAACAGTATTATTGTATAATACTGCATAAGTAGTATTGTGTAATGAATTTGAGCCATTGTGTATTTAACTCAAATCATTGTGTATTTAACTTGAATTTTGCTACAATAGGCTTTGTTCTTAACTGTGGGTCATCTGTATCCCCGGCATTCTTAACCCAGGGATTACCTGTATAACTCTTTCACATGGGGGAATCATCAAACCAGACACATGGAAGAGGGGTAGAGGAGAAGTGGAGTTGACATTCTAGGGAGGCATCTGACAAGTTTGTGTTGTTGTTTGTGAAAGGTACCTCCACACTTCTCCTTTCTACAATGGCATAGTTCACAATGAATTTTGAACAATATTTCTTTGCAAAGATGGATTGTACCCTAGTGGTTTATGCAACAACAAAAAAAGAATTTTTATTTGTTTTGGTATACAAAAGGGTTTTTGTTGTTATTACAGAACATTTTACAAGACTTTTCTATAAATACTGAGAAGACAGTAAACAGAATCAGCACTTTGACAAGTCTGATTAAGGAAAAAAACCCAGATTTATTTTAAGGAGACAAATACAGGGAAGAATTTGGATTTCTGCATTCCAATCATGAGATAGTATTTGAATGAAGTATCCAGGTAGAATAAATGCTAAATCTGCTCGCATGGATCCCCCTTATAGAAACCCTTACATGCAACAGAAGACTTCAAAAACCATCTTTCTGGAAGGTGAGTGGGAAAGCTGTCAGCAGTTAATCATATTTCTTGTGTGGTTGGTGCAGTGCTAGCTTCTGGATGTTCCTCCTTCAACTTGCTTCCTTGCATGGTGGATAAATCAACAGCTAGCTGACCTTTAGTGATCTCTATTTAAGCTAAGCAGGGTTGGACATCATTAGAAGCAAGGTGGAAAATATCCAAGGAATACTAGGCGTATAGAGGAAGGAAGGAAGGAAGGAAGGAAGGAAGGAAGGAAGGAAGGAAGGAAGGAAGGAAGGAAGGAAGGAAGGAAGGAAGGAAGGAAGGAAGGAAGGAAGGAAGGAATCTCTTAGATGGCATTAGCAAATCACTGTTGTACTGTTGCCAAAACTACTTCATGGATGTGTCCATATAATTAGCAGGAGTTGAAGGACACTTTCCTTTTCTGTTACTGAATGAAGATGAATGTGTTCTTTTTGAGAAGTCTTGGTGCCTTCTTGTGGATTCTGGGAAAGCCCTACTGGAGCTCATTTTAGTTTCCTGGTTGGTTTGTTTCTCTCTCTGTCTCTCTTGTCTTTTTTATCCCCCTGCATTTCCTAACTGGCAACAATCAGAGTGCAGGACATAATAGATTTAAGTCAGATTTTTATTAACTGATAGGAAAACATGTCTGAATGGTAAGAGCAGTTTGATGAGGAGACAGTGTGCTCCCTTCTCTGGAATTGTTTAAGTGGAGTTTAGACAAGCATCTTTTGAGGATGCTTTGATTTGGATTCTTGCACATAGGAGGGGGGTGAGCTCATCTTAAGATTCTATGAAGTGTGTCTCTGTGCATTGTTCCAGTATACACAAAATACATACTAGAGCTCAACTCATGGTTATGAACGGGAGTGAAGAAGCTTGCATCTGCCCTTGTTATTTATTTCATGTGAATGGGGTTTGCCAGCAGATTAGCCAGTCCAGCTGTATTGTTTCAGTTTTATAGAGAGTGCAGTTTCTCCAGGTTTTCTTGTACAAGCTGTGTGACAGAAGCAATGGTAGGCCTGCATCTCTGTTGTGGGGTAGATATCTCTTGCACTGTGCTGGGAAAGTAGAAGTGATTTCTGAATGAAGCCCCTTGTAACAATGGCGAGTTCTGAGGGAGGAAAGGAGCAAGTATGCTTGAACTAAGATTGCAGGCAAGTTTGGACTTGTGTGAAACGTGAGAGGTCCTCAATGTTCTGCCCTTATTTCTGCAGCATAAACTTCTTGGATGACAAAATAGTCTGATCTGATGAAGATCAGCGCCCCTGCTATTTTTCTGGGCTGTGCTATTTTTCCATAAACATGTGGCAGCTAGCTAGCCAAATGACCCTGGGTGTGCCTCTCTTTTCTACTTCCTCTGTTGCCTCAAGTGACTTTCTTCCAGCAAATGTAAGGTGTTTGTTCCTATCCTGTAAATAAAAAGCTGCATACCACAGCAATAATGTGGAACAAGAGCCTACTCCTCAGTACTGAGGATAGGCTTCTAGGATGTAAATCTTCCAAAGCTTGTATTGATGTTACAGTTCAGCCATGGTCCAGCTCTAGTTGTCCACACTATCTGGACAAGTCTGTACTATCTGGCTGATTTCTTGGAATATACTTTTGATTTGCTTATTCACTTTTTAGGTGCTGATCTTTTTGTTCAAAGAACACATGCAGTAAGTTTAAAATAAAATTGCCATTATAAGAAAAATCAGTTGCGTTTAATATCTACAAATCACAGCAAGTAGCAAAAAACAGTAGCTGCTAAAATTGCTTTATGTGGCTGTGGATCCCACATTCCTAATTTGAACTTGGTCTTGCAATTTAACAAGGCTTGGGCAGAATTGTTTTAGTTACCTATGGCCAGTTTTCTTTCAGGCCTTTCTGGGTTGTAAATTTTGTATCCACCTTAGCCATGTTTTATGTTAGAACTTTGATTTTGTTTGTTGTTATGCTCAGTAAAGGTGATATTGGAATTCTGGATATTTTATCCATTTTCATCTCTTAAAATAGAGTTATGTTTGTGAAAAATATAAAATTATCACAAACATATAATACGTTTCAATACTATCATTAATACTGACTGGCAATATTTATGTTGGGTCACTGCTACTAGCCACAAGCTAGGGATCCTTTTCCTTGAGTCACATGAGAAGCAAGCTTCTGTGTGGAGTCCTTGGGGTTCTCTGAGCTTGGTTCTTTTCTTGCAAACGTTTCATTACCCGGCTAGGTAACATCTGCAGTGCTAGAATGGGATGGGGTCTGCTCTGTCTTCATGTGCTGTGGCCTGCCTTGCCAGTGCTGATGTGTGTGTGTGTGTGTGTGTGTATGTGTGTGTGTGTGTGCATTTGGATCAAGCTTCTGTGTGCATGTGGATCAAAAAATGTAGTGTAAACCAAGCTATATGGACTGCATTTATTTCAACTTAATTCCATTCCACTTTACATTAATTTCAGTGGCATATGCATCTAATATGTCCTCATTTACTATCTGGCACAATTAGTTATACAAAACTGGAGAGGAAATAGGGAATCTTAATTCATGTTCTTTGATAGTTACACTGTTTAACACAAACACCCTTGTTTTTCTGAAGGGGGAATTCTTTTAACTGTATAGAACTATCAAAGGTATTGCCTGATCTAAATTAGAGGTGGGCAACCTGCATGTTACAAATGGCTTCTAAGACTGTTTTCCACATATTGTGCTATTGAAATTTGACTGCAAGGCACTGAATAAATGCTATATAATTTCCAAATGATCCCTGTTGGGTAACCCAGTAAAACAAGTGTATTAAGGTTGAAATAGGTTTGAAGCATCTATAAAACAAACACACAAATATATACAAAGAAAAGAAATTAGACAGGAAATTCTGCCCCAGCTTTCCAGTCGTATCATATCATTGCATCTCTTCCAACAACAGTTCTTGGTGGGCAAAATGCTTCTCAAAACAAAGTGCAACCTTTGGTCACAAAAATTTGTCTGGCCCTGCTCTAGAGAAGAGGAGAATTAGCGTAATCACAGATACAGGTAGTCCTTGCTTAACGACCATTCGTTTAGTGACTGTTCAAAGTTACAACAGTGCTAAAAAAGCGACTTAACAACTGGTGCCCAAAGTTACAACCATCGCAGCGTCCCTGTGGTCATGTGATCACGATCTGGGCACTGGCAAGCAGCTTGCACTTGTGACAGTGCTGTGTCCCAGGATCATGTGATTGCCATTTGCAACCTTCCCAGCTGCCTTCCGGCAAGCAAAATCAATGGGAACCATGTGATTCACTTAATGACTGTGTGATTCACTTAACCACATGATTCACTTAATGACTGCAGTGATTTGTTTAACAACTGCCACAAAAAAGGTCGTAAAATTGAGTCCAGTAATGTGATGCTTCGCTTAATGACCACATCACTTAGTGACCTAAATTCTGGTCCCAATTGTGGTCATTAAGCGAAGACTACCCTGTATGTTTCGTCAACAAATCCATAAATTAATTCTTATTAAATCAATAGTTAGTACACACTTGATGTAATTTGGTGGTTATGAAATAAAATAGGCTACAAATCTTTGGTTCAAACGTCACTTCCACCATAAAATTACTAGATGGTGTTCACACTACTACTTTTTCATCCACCTCACTGCATAACACTCCCCATTTTACAATTTTGGGAAAAATATTTTTTCAGAGATCGTATAAAAACTATTGAGATCATAATATTTGGAATCCTTTATAAGATAAAGTGCCATGTTTATGTTTAATATAATTATTATTTGTAGTCTCAGACCCTGATATTTCATAGATACATAGGAAGTAAAACTACACCTGTTTATAGGTAATCTGGATGATTTAAATCTATGTTTAGACTCATTTATAGAACTGTTGAACAATTCTGAAACAATACTTAGCAAATATATATTTTAAAATTTTAGCTGGTTTTCTAGAGCAGGCTTTAAAATGTAGAATGGCAAATTTAGGTTAAACCTAATTGGCCAATTTAGGTTCCAATCATGCTCTTGAAATATGACTTCATTATTGGATCTGAAGCATGACAATTGTGGATCATTGTGGTTGATATTCTTAATAACATTATGGGGGTAACCATCTGTCGTAAATGTAGATTATGTTCTCTTTCTAAGGAATTGCTAAGGGAAGCCAGCCTGAATGATATGAATGAGCTTTGACTGGATATTTTCCTTAAATGTAATCTTAAATAGTTAAGCAAAACAGAAATTCACACGATCATCAAAGATGACAAATATGAACTATGAGCTAGAATAGGATGCACAAACTGCAACCTCAGGGTCACACAGACATCCTCTCAAAGCCTTTGATCCTGCCCCCAAAGTTCCAACAAAATCTTTTGCCAACTTGCAGTTTTAATGTGAAATTGGGAACAGGGAAATTATTAAATGCATCAGGAACAACCAACTGCATTTATTTAATATAATGAGTTAGTGTTAATGTTAATGAATTAAACTGCATTTTTGTCCTGGTGCCATTTACTTTCTGCAGTCTGCCCCCAGCATTCCATTTTAAGTGCATTCTTCAGCCAAAAAAGTCTTATGTACCCTGGCCTAGAATTTTTCAAAATTACTGTTGTTTTTCCTTTTAATGAAATTGTGGAAACTAAATTCACAGAAAGACAGATAACTGTGTATTGTTAGCACTATCTGCTATCATTTTACAGTTTAATCCTACATATGTTTATTCAGAAGTAAACTCTATTCATCTTTAGGGAATTCAATTTTAAGTAAATTGAAGCTTTAAATGAAACACCAAGTTACAAAATTAGACATATATCAATTGACTGATAAAGTAGTGTGATCTGTTGAATTTTCGTAACAACCACTGCTCTAGAAAAGCAAAAGGCATTTTTTCAAGTTAACCTTGAATTTAAAATCCATTAACCTAAGTCAAGTGAGTCATTAGAAACAAAGCTCAGTTATGCCTACAAATATATTTTAGCATTTAAGAAAATTCTTGTTCTCAGGTAGATTGTTAAATGTTGTAATGGATAATGCTTGATAAAAAAAGTTTAAAATAAGAAGTTATTATATTGAGTATATATTCTTTTAGGTGCTAGGCAATAAACTGATTCAGTTTGAATAAAAGCTTAACTCATCAGTTTTAGGAATGATGAATCAAATGTGAAAACTAGTAGCTTTTATTGATAATACAACTATAGATCTCTTATAAAATTACATGGAATTGCAATAGTGCACATGAAGTAACTTTTTCTTTAAGAAAATAATTTATCTGTTATAATCACAACACACCATTCTCTTAATTACTGTAAGTATATTTTCTTGCAATGAATTGGCTGTCTATAAATGATGGATCCACCGATGCAACTTTAGCAGCTATAAATGAATGAATGCAGTTTAAAACTGCTGTCAAATCCTGAAATTCTAGTTCCTGAAAGGAAAATAAGAAAAACAGAAAAGGTGAAATGAAGAGCATCGATAATAATTTATTCTATAGAGTATTACACTTTCTAGTTCAACAAAAGTTAAATAGTTAATATATATCTTCTTACTTAAGAATACTATGTCAGTATTTTAATGTTCAAAGTAATCGATCTGATGTAGGGGAGACAAGTACGAGGAGAAATTGATTTGCCCTGCTGCTGTGGTTTGAACTCATTAACTTAACATGCCCCTTCCAACTGTATCTTTCATGAGTCCATGCTGCAAAAGATGCTGAGGAAGGGGAAAAAAGCACATGAACACACACTCCAAATTTTGCACTTTGCATATCTTGTTGGAAAAAGTGCTCAGTATATTATTATATAGCATTAAGCCCCTTTTCTGTTTAACTGTGTGAAGAGAGGAGGGAGGAATTTTTTTGCAGACTTGGTGCTGACGTAGGAGTATCACCTTATATCACAAATGTTGCCAGTAAGAAAAATTTGAAATGAAAGTGGAGGTTTTTCTTCAAATTTGGCATTGGACTATCAGCAAAAGTCAAAAAGCATCTGATACAATTAGCAAGCTCTCCTTGAAAGTTTGGAACATTGGTGGCCATCACCAGGTTTTGCTCAAAGCAACATTCTATGTTTGTTGAAGTTTCCTCTCAGTTGATAGAGCTGAACACTTTTAAAAGAAGCCAGAAAGAATTTTAATGAGGCTAATGAGTTTTGGGCTGATTCATTCTTTGAACACTTTTTCTAAGCCCATTATTGCAGTTTTCTAAAATATCTCTGTCTTACTAAAAGTCAGTGTGGACTTCTTAGGACAAACTCTTTGTTTTACTTCATTCTTTTGATTTAATAACTTCCCTAATAAATTGTTGGAATGCTATGAATATAGCATATCTTGGCTTCAGCAAAGGATTTGATGAAGTATCCCCATTACATTCTGAATAGCAAGTTACTTAAATATGGACTGAGTGGCCTATCTTATAAGATAAATCCAAGGTGGCTTGAAAGCCATCCTCAAACAATGCTCATCAATGGTTCCTCATCAAACTAGAGTGAGATATCAAGTAGGTTCCCAAGGGTTTAGTTCTCATCCCAATGCTCTTAAAATAGGCTACTATTGTGGTGAAAGAAACACTGTATTGTGATGCACAGTACATCAAAGAATGTTATTATTTATCTACGTAAGATTGAACTATAATTGTCAATTGATAATGAAAGCTTATTCCCTAGTACTTGTGTTTAACTGTATGAAAACTTACTTAAACTTATTTTAAGTCAATAGGGTCCATTAAACTCAATTAATGTAGGACTGCAGCCTAAATTGAAACCTCACTGCAAAATAGTCCTATTTATACTTACTTGGGAATAGATAATATTGAAAGGCTTTACTTTCCAAAAACCAGATATGGAATTGTGCTGATAAAAATTAAAGCAGGGAATAGACCACTCAACCCACTTGTGGGTCAAATCCAGTCTTCTGGAAACACTCACAGCCCACGTGTACTGTATCTTAACTTGTTGGGGGAAATGTCTGTTCTGGCTGGAAGAGTTTCCTTGCATTCTTAAACCAAAAAACCCCCCCAAACAAGCAGGGATGAATTTCTTTTCTCCAGTTTCTTTTTATCCCCACTCTGACGACCAAGAGCTAGAAGAGCTCAGCTGGAGATGACGAAATGTTTTTGGCTACCAGAGAATATCACCCCTCCCCACAAATCACGATGTATCTGAAGGCTATGGTTGGGGTGACTGATCCCAATCTCATCATAATAGTCATTGTGGCTTAAGAATGGATCTATTGATCTCTGAACCCAGTACTCCCCTGTCCTTCCTTCCTTTTCTATCAGGAGATTTTTATACCAAAAAAAAAAAAAAAGGCTTTGTTTTGTTTTAAAGAAACTCTCTGTTTTTAATGTTACTGAAGCACTTCTTAAATCAATAAATGAGAGAGAATTTCATAGAGTTTTTTGAACTGAGCACTGAGAACTGGACAACATATATGCAATTAGTAGGTTTTCTACCCAATATTAAACATGTGCATTGAATCATTTGACAGATGTTTACTCTCCTAAATCACTAATAGTTCATGTTTCCCTTTTTCTTCCAGAATGGATTTAGTTAGTTTGTTGGTTATATCTAGAAGCTGCCTGATTCCAGATGGGTGGCTTATATTATAAGGTAAAAAAAAAAAAAAAAAACAGGGAGAAAAATCCTGAATGTCTGGAAGGACAAACACAACGCCTCCCAAAACACCCCAAAGAAAAATTGACAGGGGCTCAGCAGCAAGACTGGGAACAAAGCTAAGTTTTGAAAGATTTTTGGAACACCATCAGGACAGGAACTGCATGGATCTCCAGGAGGATGCTATTCCAGAAGGTAGGCGCCCCAACAAAGAAGGCACATATCCATAGATGACTTTGCTTAACTGGAGGGACCTGGAGCACTCCCACTCTGTCCAATCTTACTGGGCAGGCAGAAGCTATTGGAGATAGGCGGTCCCTCAGATAGCCAGGCCCTAGGTCACCTTGTTTCTAATATTTCAATCCCTCCTTTGAAGCACTGACATTTCTCTTGCATTTCACTGATGTAATCCTCTTTCCAGGCAGTATGGAATTTTATTTTTCAGCCCATATCTATCAGTGTATTGCCAATGGTTTCTTAGATGCATTTTATGAAGAAATGAATGTATGTATAAAAGCATCTTTGTTATGTACTATATATTAACCAAAGTAATACAATTACAGAAAATATGGTAGCCTTAATTTCTGTTAGGATGAAAAACAAAATTAGGTAAGAAACTATCTCAAGTAAGACTCTTAGAATTTGGGATGGAAACTATTTCAGACCACAGCAGGAATGCCTTTTCCTTGGTACAAATACAGTGGTACCTCGGTTCACGAATTTAATTCGTTCCGCGACTCTGGTCGCGAACCGAATTGGTCGTGAACCGAATCAAATTTTCCCATAAGGTTCAATGTAAATATGGTTAATCCGTTCTGACCCCTACGAATTTGGTCGCCAACCGATTTTTGATCGCGTCCCAAATCAAATTTCCCTATAAGGTTCAATGTAATTACGGTTAATCCGTTCTGAACCATATGTTTTTTTTTTTTAAAACCGCAAAAATATGACACAAAGTACAGTACGAAGAGAGAGAAAACTAATCTTGCTCGACGCGACTTCTGGCGTGGAGGACAGGAAGGTGGGTGGGAAGGCGGTTACTGCTTGGAGGGAGAGTCCCCCTCCCTACAGGAAGCCGCGACCACGTGTCATGGGAGGGAAAATGGCCGCGGATCCTGTTCGTAACCCGATGCGGAGTTCGCGAATGGAGGCAAAATTTTGCGACCGGAGCTGTTCGTGAACCGAATTGTTCGTGAACAGAAGCGTTCGTGAACCGAGGTACCACTGTATATCGCCCATAATTAAAGGTTCTAACTTGATACTTTAGTCATAGCTTTATCATTCCTCTTGTTAATATTTTAATTATATTCTCAGCTTCCTTTAAAACAGAATCCAAATTTTACAAAGAAACCCACACTGCTTTTTGCCTGTTTCTCTTTTAATAGCTCTCTGCAAAAGTAACATATTCCCTCCGCCTCCAATATTGCCATCCCATTGAGACCCTTTATTTGTTTGCCCTAATCCAAGAGTGTCATTCTTCTGAAGCAGAACTGAGAGTCCACAATCTGCTTTTTCTTCCACAGGATCAGTCCACCAAGGTCTTCTCTCTGGGATACTGATTTCTCCCCCTATGATTTTACATTCAAAGGTATTGTAATGTTCAGGAGTTATTCTTTGTGCAATGTTTCTCCCTTTGGGCATAGTTTCAGTTCTTTAATGGATTTTTTTTTTTTGCAGGAATCTTAACCTTGGAATAAAGACTAATATTGTAGTAATAAAAGGCTATTGAAGATTATTTCTAGGGGAAATACAGGCCCAGGAATGTTTCCAGATTCCAGAAGAAATGTGGGAACCTTTTGTACTTTTTGTTTGTGGTATACTTTGTATATGACTGGAAGAAGGAATAATAGAAACAGGGTTTTGGTAGATTCTTTTGAAGATTCTAATTTGTTCCTACAGTCTTGCAATTAAATGATCATTTTTTAAGGGGGGGGACAATTATTACAAGAGCATCTGCTATGTCCTGAAGCTAGTGGACCCCAGGAGGTAGGTACTTTTCTTTTTTCAAAAAAGTGGGAAGTTTCAAATTGGAACAGTTCATGGAAATATTTTCATTAAATTAATCATAAGGTTTGTGGCCAAGCAAATGTGTCTGACATTTGCTAGCTTGTCTACTCAAGGGGAATGAAATTCACATTGTTTGATTTCATTATATGTTTCTCATTATTGGTTACACTTTCCTATCCAGCAACATTTGTCTTTTCTGCAAATCCCATCACAAACCTGGCCAGTGTGACAGTACAAACTGCATTAATAATAAATGTTCAGGTTATCCACCTTATTTTTTTCCTCCATCCTAGCAGTTTCTGAATCCAGAATAGAATTTGAAAACTAGCGTTGGTCTATCCCTCAGGTCCCTTAATCAACTTTCGCTTTGTTTTTCTGGCATCATCTTTAAGTTACTGTGCCTGAATAAGGACAAACAGCTTGTGCAACTAGAGAAAATCTCAAGTTACTCAGAAAAAATAATGAGCATTTGTGTAAATTACAACAGGAAAAAAATGGTTGGTGAGGTGGATTATGAAAACTCAGTATAATACACTGATATACCTCAGTTGGGTATGTTAGTAAATTATAAAGCAGTTGAATCAAACATTCACCTGCATGAAACTTTGTTTACCTAAAGGTTGAAGGTCCATGGACCATAGACAGACTCCATGTACAAAAAAATGTGGGTCATGGAGAATGTCAATTACTTTTTTTGCCAGCTAGCCAGCCAGCCAATCAACTATTTCAGTTGGATGGTAGAAAAAAGAATGGAGCAGAAGAACAGAATGGCAATGGAATGGAATGGAAAACAAGGATCACCAGGAAGAAAAGCTATGGAACCTCTTAATATCACTAAGAGGGGAAATGAGGGGATGTATGTGTGTACAAGTGCAAATGTGTGACTGTGTCATTTATGTGTGAATAAATGTACATGTTCCCAGACTAACAACTGATGTGACCCTCAGGTCTGAAAAAGTCCAACACCTTTTAAGGTAGAATAGTAATGAGAAACTATAAACTGGACCAAAAATTTATGGATGCAGGTGTATGTTTTGGATCATGGGCATTCTTATTTACTTCTGTACAAGTTTTTTTTTTTTTGAAGCAGAGGGGAAAGCAAACAAGTGAAAACCAACTGTGAATAGATGAACTTGATAAACAGAAGTAATGTGATTAGGCAGAAAATCATATATAATTGATTTCTTTTCTATAAGATTGTTACTTATCCACCAACTCTTAACCTTTGGCTGAATAATGTGCATCCAAGAATAGAAGTTGAAATGTCTGTCACATAATAGCTTGGCTCAATGCAATAACAATTAGATATAATAAATACAAGAACAATGCTGGTTCACTATTGGTAATCCACCTTGTGGATTACATAAAAAGAGAGCGCTCATACTTAGATTACCTCTGCAATATGAACCAGGACCAAAGATTACCTTGATACATATTCTATTTGATGTAATACAGCTAAGTATGTTACCCACCTTTGTCTCAATTTGTTTTGTTTCAATATTCTGAAAAAGCAGTTTGACTCGAGTTTTTCCATCATCTGATGACCCCTTGAGCTGAGAAAATTTAAATCTCCAGAGAATCTTCTACAAGAAAATGGAGAATTTTTAACATTTTGCCCATTGGCTGAAGTTATTGTTTTATTCAGAAGATCTTCGTTCTTTGCATATGGAGGCTAATTATGAAGCAACATGGAAAAGATCATCCTTGCAAAAACTTCAACTCTATGGGCTCTCAAAAGAGGTTGTTTTGATGATGGCCGATGATCATGTACTTATTGTACTCATGCAATGTACTAGAGACTGGGAAGGCCAATTGAACTAATCTGCCCTACCGAGGAATGTGTTTCTGAGTAGTCAAGAGCCTTTTTTCAGGCCAGCAAAGTACTCAAACCCAATAACACCCCAAACTTCAAAAAGGGCCAATATCATGCCCTCTCAACATCTCAAGGGCAAATATAAAAACTTCCTAGAGAGCTGAGATTGTTCCCCTTGTGGAGAAGCAGCCACAGGACCCATAGCCCATTTTCTGTTATATTGTATCTTCTCTAAGGATGGCAGGGCTCACTTCATAACTCCCCATTTGATGAAGTTCACGGACAATTCTGATTTATTTTGTGCCCAGTTACTCCTATCAGACCAGTATGTTTCTATTTCCTTGAATGTGGCAAAATGTTGTTATATCGTTTATAACATTTGACACATATTGACAATCTAGTTTATTTATTGATTCATTTCTGGAATTTATATGGCTGTCCAACTTGAGCACTGTGACTCTGGATAGCTTACTACAAACCAACCAACCAACCAACCAACCAACCAACCAAAACAAACAATTCCAATGAAAATCAATGCAAAACAGTAGGTAATCAGGAACTCAAAATGATCACCCTCCTCTGGACAGAAACTCCAATCATCCTAGTTACAATTATTTATTTGCATTTTATTTTATCAGAACCAGAAACTGTTCAATTCTGGCCAATGATCATAATAAAGAACTACTACAACATGTTGGTATTCGCCTGCGCTATAGAACAACATCCCTGCTAAGATACATCTGGCCCCAATTTTATTTGAATAAGACCAATGACTATGTCTTGTTTATTCTCAGGAATACTTTGCTGTAAATATTTACACTGTAAATATAATAAACTAAGGAATTTGACATACTTATTTTTATACTGCTGAATAAAGTATATATTCATAGTATGTCCATCACTTCTTCACTTTTCTTCTTGGTGTAATGGAGTTCTACATTTGAAGTTCTGTTCTTCATATTTGAGAAAGGATATGAGCTCACTGCTGTGATTCAGCATTTCATATATTTTTCTAATAAATGGATTTAGTCAGAGCAGTATTTTATTGATCAAATGTACCATTCTATCATTAAACATTGACAAAGGTATTGAAGAGATAATAATTCCTTTGTGAGTGAAAGTGAATTGGCTAATTTGATACAGGGTGAGTGTTTTCCCTCTAAATTAAATCTGCAGTTTTTAAAATCCAATTTAAGCTGTTTAAATACAGCTTACTTGATACATGCAGTTATGTTTCCAGTAGCTTTTTAAAAAAGCTAGTTTTTTACATTTAATATCTTTCAAATGATTTTTTTTAAAAAAAGCACAACACCTAGTTTTGAGTTCATCGTATACTTATTCATATTGGGAAACCCCCAATCTGATTTATTGTTCAAAAGTTTTACAACTTTCCTCAATATGCAACTGATCAATATCATGTTCTTTCTAGAGATGCATTTTAATCAATATATTGAGCCATCCTGATGAGTGGGAGAAGTTCTGAAGGTAGATGGGGAAGACCTGTGTCCAAGAGAGAGGAAGGAAAGAAGACCCTTTCCCCTCTGCTCCCCCCTCTTATTATTCTGCTGTCTCTGTGAGAAACAAACATGTATCAGCTAATCCACATTTTCCCAATTCCCAGGGTGTGGCAGGGAAGTGGCAGGGTTATAGATTCAGAAGAAGCAAGCTTTACCCAATCTGTCCATACAGTGCCCTTCCCTTTACTCAGTCAAAGCTTGGCTCAACTCCTACTCCTCCCCCTTTTGAAGTTTTGAAGATCAGAATTTTACCCACTCCAGAAATGGACTATTAACATTCACATTTCCTAAAGTAACAGCATACATTATTTTATATTTTATTTTCTGATTCTACTTACCTTTGTTTTATTGTCAAAACATGTGAATCCCACAGCAAAATCTAAAGTGAAGCACAGACTTTCTCCTTGCCAGGTACACATAAAAGTTTTAGACTGGAGAAAGGATAAAATATATATTAGTTTAGTGGTAACTCCCAACTGATCTGAAGTAAAACATCCATTATAAGCCATAAGAGCTGCAATCGTTTGTATGGTTACTTAGAAGTTAAGTAACAGTACACTGCAGCTGAACAGAAGGAGTCTGATAAGCAGAGTCCCTGTAAGTCACGGACCAACAAAAGAGAGTATATAAGTTTCTTCATAAGTTTAATGAAAAATTCATGCTTTCTTAAGGCTTAAGCGTGTTCTTCACTGGAGGCCACATGCATCAGTATGAATAGTTGCTGAATCTCCAAGTAATTCAAATATAAATTCTCAGGTTATTTTTTTAACACACTGCATGAACTATGTATTTGAGCTGATGGTCTGCTTATATTTTAAATACCTTCTTTCTTTTTAAACCTTTGGGAAAAAACAGCATTTTTCTTATTTTCTTATTAAACAAATGTCAGTACAGACCAAATGACAGTTAATAACTGAATTATGTGTCACATCTATACCATGTGCCAATACACATATTAATACTTAAGTGTGAATGAAAGGTTTAAAAATCTGAATATCTTTCTTTTTTCTTAATTTTTTTTAAAACTGGGATTACATTCACTGAGATATTAATATTCCTGAACATTTTATCAATATTTACAAACTATCTCTGGACAAGTTGATTCCAAATGCAATATAGCTGACAGTCACTCATTTTAGGAACTAGCAGCAACTTTTTAACAAATCATTTCAAAAAGAAATGCTATTTTAAAAGCTGTGAAATGCTGCAAAACTTGCAAGAATATTTACATGCTGTGTCTATGTGTATATTTCCCGTTGTTGTTTTTTTTACATACCTTTAACAATAAATGTTTGTTCATAAATGATTAATGGCATCTACAGAAAGGGGTTCAAAACAGCCTTCAATTTGAAATGTGAAAAATTTTGTCCTGAATAGGTTTTATGCTGTTGGCTAAAGATCTGTTACAGGCATTATGTAAAGTATGCCCAACAACATGTGAGTTGGGACAACTTCGAATTAAACAGGCACGTATTAAACCTTCTCAGTTTGCAGATACTTCTCTAACAGCCGTTGGGCCGTGAGCTTTTAGAATTAGTTTTCCTTGCAACATGAATCCTGATAACAAGGTTCTTCCTTGTTACAGATGTTTGCACTGAACAGGATTACACCTATGGAAATAGGCACAGAACATAAAGGCAATGGAGTTTTGTGACCTTTTAAAAAAATCTTGCATGGGTGGATTTGGGGCCATGAATTTAACTTAATATAAGCCAACTCAGTCATATATAGTGGCTTGAAACAGATATAACCTTCTGTGCATGTGCACAACTGGAAGCAAATATCAGAAATGCAGCTCCCTGTGCTGTATTTAGTATATAATATAATTTAGACCTAAGTCAAGAGAAGCATTGGCAAATGTGCCTTGAGGGAAACATTCAAATACTACAAATATAGCAGTCTGTTATACTGTAACCATAGTTATGTCACTTAATGTTTCTCATACTTTGTGTGACTGCATAAATGCTAGGCTAAAGGCTTATAGAGAAGTGCTTATAAACATTCCCTCCTGTGAATTTCTGCCCTGATTTTGTGGGTCTGAATTATTTATTTCTGGTTACAGGTGCAAAATATCCATGATTTCACTTATTCAATTTTGAGACTGGTGGAAATCAAGACTTACAAACCCTTTGCTCTTATTAGGTTTTTCAGTCCCCTCTTGGTTTCCTCCCACCAGTACTTGATACCCATCTGTACATATGGGCCCCAAAATTCTGCATGCAGGCTTTATTGTGCGTGTACATAAACACATCAGTGCATGTTGTTTTATTTTGCTTCTCTACATATTTCTCTGCATTCTGCTCTCTTTGGACATTAGAAGTACTGTTTTTTTTTTTTTAACTGTGTGACAGCGCTAACTTTTTTTAACATTTTGGTGCCAAATAAGATGTAAAAGCTTTGTCTTTAGAAATATATTTGCAGTGATCGTGGATTTAAGGAAAGGCTTTAAACCCATGTAGCAAATCCAGAGACCTACACTCTGAACTAGCTCTAGCTGATCCAAAATATTATAGTTATGAAATGAGGGCTTTTTGTGTACTTCTGTACATAGAACTAGAAATTGTTCTTTGCAATGCTCTGCAGAATATGTAGAAAACTGAAACATGCATCCCATTACTATATGAGTTCCTTTTGTGTGTTTTAAAATACAAATATGCTATTGCTGTTAGCAGTGTGCAACTTTATTTGCTTTAAAAAAATACATAAATAAAGTAGAATTCCATACTGTAATCTTTGGATTGCAGGAAGACTATAGAAATTAGACTGCATAATTAGAGTTGTCAACAGGATCTGATGCTTAATCCAAAGTGAAAGGCTGCTCTGTGCCTTTCATATGTGCATGTGGCATCAGAGGGCAAGGACAAAACGGGCAGAGCTTGCGTTGTGGCAGCCAAACACAGCTTTCCTCACCCCCCTCCCTTCATGCAAATGCCTCTGAGAATAAAACGAAAAAAATATTGATGAGGAAGGTTTTTTGGACAGAGAGAAAATGTTAACATCAATTTAAAAATATACGTATTGTTGAAGCAAAGCAGTTACTCCCTGAAACCTATTCACGTGCTGTCATCTCTCTAACAGTTGCTTGCCATAATATACTCAGTAAAACTGTGCTATTTTAGTGCGTACACCTGCCTCTCTACATGGATTTTGCGGAAGGAAAATAAACAACTGAATCTAACCATTTTTAAAAATAATTACGACGCGTATAAAAACTGAAGCCGGAAGTAGAATACAAGACAGAACCGATCTAAAGCGAAACAGAATTCTTTCAATTTGCACATCCTTCCCAAGGTTGTCCATTGGTTCTTGAGAACCGGTTGGTTTGCTTCCAGAAATTGCTTGATTGACCCTGAAAGATTTCCCCTATCTTTTTCACTGAAGCTTGTGAGTAATAAACTGTAGGGCTATCATATTTGGGTAGTAAAAATCGGAATGAGCAATAGATGGCAACAAGCAGATACGGAAAACTCTTCCCTTGCTGCCAGGTAGATTTTGGCAGCCTGGACAGAGTAGCTCTAATTTGATACAAAGCCTTGTTCCTAGAACTATTAAAAGCAGCCCTATAAGTATGCCTACTTGATCACAAGACAAATCCCTTTCAAATCCTTTTTCTGTTCTTATTTGAGGTGATTCATGTAGCTTTCTAAAACAAACATGGCTCAAGCAGGTATCCTGTGTATTTATTTAGGGTTTTCCTCTGGAAGAATCATGAATATGATTAGCAATATGCAGCCATAAACCAAGCATTGGTAGTCTAAATAAAATATGGATAAGAATTGGAGTATATTGAGATACAAGTTTTTTTTTTTCTCCTATTGCATATCTTTTATTATTACTCTGGCTGTTTCTTTATGTGGTAATTTCAGCCCAAAAGTAGCAACATACCTTATTGCCTTCTGGGGCACAGATACACTTACAACTACTTTTTCTAATTACTGTATGTAGATCCTCCCACTTGCCTCATAGTGTAAAATTTTGCCTCCTATACATAAACACAGATTAGGGACAGCAACACACCAGATTTAACAAGTTTTACAAAAGGTCACACTCATACAGTGCAAAAAACAGCATTTAACTACTGTGGGTTCCTGTGTTCAGAACTGGAATTACACATGAGTGTCTCATTGCAATGAAGCAGAAAAAGAGTCAGGGAGTGGGTCCTTGACACTGCTCATTATTCCTTTTGGGATTTATTTATTCAGATTTATATAGCAGCAGCTTCCTGTAAAAAGTTGTCTGATGCATTAACATTCCTTGACTTCTCCCTACATCAGAATACACAGCTGGAGACTGTAGAGGTATGTATGTATGTATGTATGTATGTATGTATGTATTCAATCAATCAATCAATCAATCAATCAATCAATCAATGTATTAGCTGCCTTAATCACTGAAAAAACTAGGTGGTGTACAAAGATAGAAGAACTATTTAAAACAGGCCAAATCTAGCCAGGAAAGGTAGTTTGATGTAATGGTTGAAGGCACTGGACTAGAAGCCATGGAACTGTGAGTTCTCATCCTGCCTTAGACATTCAAGCCACATAACTTTGGGCCAGTCACGTTATCCCTTAGCCCCAGGAAAAAGACAAAATTATTTCTGAAAATGTGGCCAACAAAACTGCATGGACTTGTCCAGCTGGTTGCCAGGAATCAAGAGTGACTTGAAAACATTATTATGTTATAAATCTTGTTGTTGTTGTTCAGTCGTTAAGTCGTGTCCGACTCTTCATGACCCCATGAACCATATCGCGCCAGGCCTTCCTGTCCTTCACTGCCTCCCTGAGTTTGCTCAGTTTCATGCTCATTGTTTCAGTGATGCTATCTACCCATCTCATCCTCTGCCATCCTCTTCTCCTTTTGCCTTCAATCTTTTCCAGCATCAGGGTCTTTTCCAAAGAGTCCTCTCTTTGCATTAGGTGACCAAAGTATCTGAGCTTGAGCTTCATTATCAATCCTTCCAATGAGCAATCAGGGTAATTTCCTTTGAGATTGACTGGTTTGACCTCCTAGCAGTCCAGGGGACTCTTAAGAGTCTTCTCCAGCACCACAGTTCAAAGGCATCAATTCTTCGGCGCTCAGCCTTCTTTATGGTCCAGCTCTCACAGCCATACATTACTACTGGAAAAACCATAGCTTTGACTATGCGGATCTTTGTTGGCAAGGTGATGTCTCTGCTTTTTAATATGCTATCTAGGTTTGCCATAGCTTTCCTCTCAAGGACCAAGCGTCTTTTAATTTCATGGCTGCAGTCTCCATCTGCGGTGATCTTGGAGCCCAAATAAATGAAGTCTGTCACTGCTTCCATTTCTACCCCTTCTATTTGCCAGGAATTGATGGGTCCAGATGCCATGATCTTAGTTTTTTTAATGTTGAGTTTCAAGCCAGCTTTTGCACTCTCCTCTTTCACCCTCATTAAGAGGCTCTTTAGTTCTTCTTCACTTGTTATAAATCTAGTCAACAAATTAAGTAAAACAGAAACCACCCACATCAGGGAAATGAAAATAAAAACAATATACACCAAGTGGATTGCAAGTCACTCTGCCTCAGGGCTTTTTGAAAAACCCAGGTCTTGATGACTGTCAGAACTGGGGCCATACAAACCTCAGGGGGGAATGCTATCCTAAAAGGCAGAGGCAGCCACACAGAAGGCGTGTCTTTGGGATCTTGAAGGATGAAATTGCTTAGCTGATGGGACCTGGAGCAGGCCGATGAGCAAAAAAAGTAATAAAAAGATGGTCCTGTAAGTATCCAGGGCCCAAGCTATGAAGACCTTTATAGGCGGCAACCAGCACCTTAAATTGCACATGGAAGCCAACAGAAAACTAATGCAGCTCACTAAGTAGTGGTGTCACATGTGTGAACAAAGATACATCCATAACTACTTGTGCTGCTGCATTCTGGACCAGCTGGATCTTCTAAGTGGAGGTATGTAGAGCATGTTGTAATAGTCCAAATAAGGTGACCAAGGCATGAGTAACTATGAGAAGGATATACTAATTCAGAAATGAGTGCAATTGGTGTGCTAGATTTATCTATACAAAGGTCCTCCTGGCCACAGCTGAACTTGCTCATCAAACAAGAGCCAGGAGAACAGGAAGACCTCCAAATTATACACATGTTCCATTTGGGATAACTCAGTCAAGCTGAGAACTAGTATTGGAGATTCTCTGGAAATGAATTATCCTTGTATCCATAGCCACTCAGCCTTGTGAGGTTACTGTGCCTTCCCATTCTGACCCAAGAACCTCCAGGATTCAGGAAAGGATTCTGACAGCATTACCTGTTCAGACCAGATTCAAGATGTATCCTGATAGACTTGGGATTATGCAGTGGTCTCAAGGTTAAAGATTTTTTCCCCTGTGGACCAAACCCAGGCTCAGTGTTGTATAGACACCAAGAAGCTTTGTGCTTAATTAAAACACCTGGATGCAGGTACATCTGCCTTATAGCTATAAACATATAAAAGCACAGAAGCATCAAGTAATGGAGGAGGAGGTTATTGCCTGGAGTTGTTTTTATATAGCATGGACTGATGAAAACTGTGTGTATCAAGAAGAAGGAGTCTGCAGTTGGACGCCCAGTGGGAACAAGCATGACCCAAAAGAGAGATCTGCTTAATGAACTGTAGTTTTTGAAGAACAGACCAGATGCCAGTAAAGATAGCTTGACAAAGGTGCTGGAAACCAAGAAGCCAAGAAAAGAGTTATTTTTCTTTCTTTCCATTCTCCTCCCTAGAATGGCAGCAAGCCCTAAAGCAAAAGCACAGAAAGAATCTGCGTGAGTGAGTGAGGGACTGAGTGAAACAGGTAAGACTATAAAAAAACTCCATTTGAAATTGTTTGTATGGGAGTGTATATCTACAATTTGTTAAGCTAAGGCCACTGTATATTAATTATCAGTGTAAATAGACTGTGTGTGCATGTCTGGAAAGTTCCTGTCCCTTTTTCCCACCCTCCAACTTCAGTTACATTGATTGATGCGTGACCCGAGCTACCAGATGACCTCCCCCAAGGGCCTTGTGTAGGTGTTAAACAGCAGTAGAGAGAGTTCTAAGTCCTGAAGGACCTCACAAAGCAAGGTTTCAGGCTTGATCTCTCCTACAACTAACACAGTGGAATAGATTTCGGAGAAAGGAGGAGAACTGATGGGGCACAGTGCCACCTACTCCCAACTTTTGGACATGGTTCAAAACATATCATAATCAGTGGTATCAATTGCTGTTGAGAGCAAGTAGGACCAAGAAAGTCACACCACTTCTATTCTGGTGCTGCCAGAAGTAAATCACATGCCATTTCCCCAGCTGATTTAAAGTGAATAGTAAGTACCAATTAAAGAAGATGAGTTTAAAGTTAGAGGAGGAAACTTCAATAACCTGCACTATGCTAATGACACTGTTCTGATAGCTGAAAATGCAAATGATTTGCAAGCTCTGATAATGAAAGGCGTATAATGAAAACATGGGCTATGGTTACATATAAAGAAGACCAAACTAATGACAACAGGTACACAATCAACCTTAAATTTGACAATGAAGATACTGCAGTAGTAGATAGCTTCTGCCTTTTAGGATCAACTATCAACAATAAAGGAACCAGCAGTCATGAAACACACTGCAGACTAGTACTTTGTAGTGTAGCAATGAAGGCCTTGAAAAAGATACTCAGATGCTAGAATGTATCTACATACAAACATAAGAATCATGTAGGCAATGGTCCTCCCTGTGACTTTCTATGGAAGCGAAAGCTGGACTTTGAACAAGGAGGATAGAAAGAATACTGATGCTTTTGAACTATGGTGTTGGAGAAGACTCCTGAGAACACCATGGATAGCCAAGAAAATAGACAAAGGGAATCACAGAACAAATCAATCCAGAGTTCTTACTTGAGGCACAAATGCTGAAATTGTCAAAGTTTTTGGACACATTATGTGAAAACCAGCTCTCTGGAGAAGTGTGTAATGCTGGGAAAGGTGGAAGGAAAGAGAAAAAGAGAATGACCAGCAACAAGGTCTTGATTACAGTGGCGAAGGGTACACTATTGGAAGACCTGAAGGACTTGATTGGGGATAGATCATCCTGAAGAAATGGCTGCTAAGACTTGACACTGACTTGATGGCACATAATCATAAATAATTAATATATTTTGACACACTTTGATTACACATGTTATTCATACATGTTATATTCTAGATATTAGTAGAAAATGTCCTTTAGATTTTCCATTTCAGGGTAGCAGAAATGTTTCATGCTGCATACATTCTCACTATATGTTCTAACATATTATCGGTCTTGTAACTGATGAAAAATCCAAGTAAATTTCAAATTACCAAACAAATAAACAAGCTTAATTTTGACACATAAGATGTGCAATACATCCATGTAACTCATAGTACTATGGGCTTCTAAACTTAGACTGGAAGCAAACTGGATTTTATAATGTAGAAAGAAATGACTGAGAAACCTGAATTTGTAATGTGCTCCTATGCATAATGAAAACAATCTAAACCTTAATTGTGTAATTAAAGTAGTTCTTCTAGGAACAAACAGATAATTATCTTTTAATGACCCCATAAATCTAGTCTTACTTAACTGCTATTCATATCTCATCAAATTTGCAGAACCTATTATACAGTTTTATTTTCTTTTGTTTTCCCAGGGAGACAGTTTAAATATCTTTTCCCAAAAAAGCAAAATATGTAACATTGCCTGGATTTATCATTTGCTGTGCCCTAACCATTATGAATTTAAAATTACATGCATCAACATTTTGACAAAGATATAACAGGATGTCAGTTTATGCAGAATGCGCTGTATGATATGGTGATGATGATTAACTGACATGGCCAAAACAATTTTGACAAATCACAGAGTATGTCTTGATAGCTAAATATGCAAAGGCGGTTTAATTGTAATTATCATGTGTTAGTCAAGAAAACAAGGGTGTGCTTGACTTCCCTATAAAGATCTGATCTCAAATGACCATCTAGTAGTCAATACTGGACAGAGAATGAATGCTGAATTAGATCATCTATAAGTGGGATCCTATTTGATGTTTTCAATTTGACTTTCATTAGGAGATTGGTCTCCAGCCCATTGAAACCTTATGATTCTAAGCTTTTAATTGTTGACACCAGCCAAGCATAATTAATCCCATTGCTTAACTCTAAGGGAGAGTTAGAGAGGGTTTAGAAATAACTGACAGTTATACAGATATATAGATACAGATTTAGACTACCTGTATTACAAGTAGTGAAATAGTTAACTTTGAAATGCTTTCAAGATAAATCACTCCCCACTTATCACAAAATCTGAAGGATGGCAGGAGAAGAAGAGGGGAGAAACCAGCATAGATGGTTGGTTAGACCCTTTAGTATGAATGCAACTTGACTGAAATAAATCTGCACTGCTGAAAATAACACTTGTCTTGCATGTTACCAAATTAAAAAAAAAGGGGGGGGTCATAAGAATGGTTTCTTGTACTGAGTGTCTGAACATTTCCCAAAATCTTATGACAAACTGCATATCATAATTTGCTCAAAGTCATTTGCAAACCACCTTCAAATGGCGATTTCAGCTTGTGGAGAGGAGTTGAATCCAAAGCATTGTGTGTATAATGTATCACAGTAGAGTACTGCATCCAAACTGATGATAAAAAAATTTATTAAAAAAAACCCTTTAGTTTTGTGTTCCTTAGTGGTATGTCATATCTAAAGTAACTTCTGTAAGTGGACAAATTGTCCCACACAATTTCCTGCACTCCCAATTTCATTGCTAGCCAAAGCTTATCATGTTCTCCTGGGCCCCACACTCCTCAACCTGATACCACAAACACTGTGTCTGCAAATGGTATTTTTTCAGCATACTTGTAATATATATTGAAAACTGAGGAAAATAGTGATGGCAATTTTTTTCTTATCAAACAAAAGGAAAATTTGTGCTTTGTTATTTCCAGATGATGCTATTCTTTTTTCACATATTAGACTGAAACACCAACTTGAGGCACTAGTTAAGTATTGGCAAGATAATCAAGTACAAATCAAGTATGATAAAACTAACTTTTTGGTTATTGATTGAAAAATTCAAAAGGTATAGCAGGAAAATTCAAGATCACATGATAAAGTCAAAAATTTTAGTGAACTCGGCTTTTATTCAATCATGCTCTGTCCTGGCAATGTCACTGTAAGGCCATCCCTTTGAAAGCAAAAGCTACTATGAGTTTTACTTTGATACTTTCATTCAAAGGAGTGTGGGAGGAGAGATTTGTCCCTGCAGCAATACAAGTTTTTAATGCAAAAATCACATCTTAAATCTTGTATTACACAAAGGTTATTGGACAATTCAGGGCAGGAATTAACAGGAAAAGCCAAAGTTCCATGGACCTTTAGAAGCGGTTACAACTACACTTTTCTGTTCCCTATATAGTTTAGCAGTTTACATTTAAGTAAATATAGAATAGCTTTTGTGTTGCCATCAAAGATGTTATACAATAGATTTCAAAAGGTTCACATGTCTCAAAGATTTTGTCCCTGTAGTGGTATTGACCTTGAAACTATGGATCATGTTTTATTGTGTTGTGAGTTTTACTATGGCTATTAAAACAAGGACTTTATTAATAAATGTTTTATGTAATATTTATCAACTTATTTTACCTGTTAAACTGTTTTATCATATGCCAAACTTTTAATTATATCTGTATTTTGCTATTTGGTCTTTTGGCTAATAATAATAGTAATGTTGAAAACTGAGAAAAATAATAATGACATTTTTTTCTCAGAAAATATCAATAACATTTCAAAAATAATTATGAGTGTTTTTGTGTGTTTGTGTGTGTGTATAGCTGTTTTTATTTTTGGAGACTACTTTACAGTTTGTGGCACTACTAGGTGATAGTGTAGTAATATACAATACTGGAAAACATCAGCAAGAGGCATATAATTTAACACCTGATGTATTCTAAATGCACAGGCATTTAAAAGAACCTGATTAGTATAAGCCATGAAAATGAGATCAACAGCATTCTGAAATAGACTGCAGGGAAGTGCCAGTGAAGTTAGAGGAAAAATACATTAGTCAAGACTGTTATGGATAGATTTTTGTCACCACAGTATTTTCTACGGGAGTTCAGATTAAGAAGGTGCCATAAATTTCAACTACCCTGTATGAAGAATGCCAGACTGAAATACAGTAAATCTGTGAAATAATATTGTTACGTTGACCCACAGAATCACAATGAACTTATTAGGCTTACCGTATTTTTCCGACAATAAGACGCCCCTATGTACAAGACGACCCCCATTTTTCCAACCCCAAATTAAGAAATCAATATTTTAAAGATAGTGCAGAACACATTTTTATTTAGTAATTAGTTAACATTTACCTGCTACACTCGGTGGGAGGAGGTCCAAACTGTCTCTCTGCAGCTCTATTTCCATGCTCTTTTGCATAACTGATTACATTCAAGCATGAGTGAAACTGCCGATAGCTCGTCTCTGCAAACAGCCTTCCTCTAATTGGTTTGTTCAGCATCAGCTGACATCAGTTACATAAGGCTCGTGATTGGAGGAAGTCTGTTTGGGAGACAAGCTATTTCACTCGTGATTGGAGGCTAGCAATAGGAGGAAGCCTCTCTGCAGAAACAAAGTATGGGCAGTTTTGCCACCGCGCAATTCTCTCCTCGGCTGACTTCCTTGAATAAGACGCCCTTCAATTTTTAGGGTAAGGATTTTAGAAAAAAGTATCGTCTTATAGTCGGAAAAATACGATAATTAATGAGTTGCAAGTTTTGTTTACCACAAAAAAGCTGAGTTTTATAAAGGAATATTTTTATACAACTACATCCATATCTGATGATAGCCACTGCCAGAAAAAGAACACTGAAATAAATTGTTCTTTGAGCCCAGTTATTATTTTACCTTTTTTTTTTTTTTTTGGTGCCTTTGAGTCAGTGTTGACTCCTGGCGACTGGGCAAGTCCCTGAAGTTTTCTTGGCAAGATTTCAAAAGTGGGTTGCTATTGCCTCTTTCCTAGGGCTGAGAGAGAGTGACTGGCCCAAGGTCACCCAGCTGGCTTCGTGCCTCAGGCAGAGCTAGAACTCAGAGTCTCCTGGTTTCTAGGCTGGTGCCTCGACCACTACATCAGACTGACTCTCAATATTGTTTTACTTATGTTCTTAATATTTATGTTTCGAATTTATTTTTTCACTTCTGCATGCTTGCACATAGTTTTTAAAAAATGTTTGGAGGGCATGCCCATTCCTCTGCATAAAGCAACAAGGCAGCTGTGTATCTTAAAGGCTCAGAGCAGCTACACTACTGACACATACAAGAATGCACAGAATTCAACTTTGCCATATGCTCAGAAGATTGGGAAAGGGCCTTGCTGGCCATGCCAAATTACTGAGAGATGAGACCACTTCAAAGTTTTGAGCAGTGGACTTGGGTGGGCACTTCACCCATTTCCACCAAATCATTCCTTCAAATTTTATCACAATGTATACTTTAAATATTTTGGACTGCAATTACAATCCATCCATCCATCCATCCATCCATCCATCCAGTCTGTTCCATTGCCAAAGACAATTAGTGCTATTGATCATCTCCTCCTCCTCCTCCTCCTTCTTTTAAATAGAGATAATATCCAGTTGGTGCCCTTCCATTGAAGGAAGGCATTCTTTAGCAGAACAGGGAAGGCAGAGACAGTAGGTAATTTCCCCTCCACTACAAAGCCCTCCCACTCTAAAATCTGCTTGGAAGAAGTGGAAGTTTCTTTGATAATCTCTAGGAGATGGCAGAGGAAAGGGAAAATAATTGAAAAATACCTCCCATTCCATTGACAGACATCTTATATCAACAGGAGAGCACCAATTGGATAATTCATTCATTCATAGCAGTTTTCTCGACTATAGAGAGCTTGAAGAGTGGTGATATGATATCACAGCTTATTACATACTCAGTTTAAACAATCCAATCTTTGTCTGAATGTATGTGCATCTCTCTCACCATATATACACATATATAGGCAGTGCTCATACAACATTAAAATACTGTATGGAACATATTCAGAATGCATTATAAACTTATAAAAGTGGTAGATGTTCATGCTGTGTATTTTTTCTATTACTCACCCCTGTTCTCTGAACTTCCAAAAAAATTGCTCTTTGAAATGATTTCTCCCATATTGCCAGCTCACTTCCCAGTTCCACATTGAAGTAATGACTCTTGCCACGTCCAACCACAACACTGAAACAATACGGCCTCTGATCTTCAAGCTCATAGTCTTGGTGAATACCCAAATATAAATTTGCTTGTAGCCAACAGTCATTATTGAGCCAGAGCTGAAAGACATATTTTTAAAGATATTTCATCTAAAATAGAACTAGAATAATTTGATTCTGTAGAAAATATTTTGAAATAAGTCTGGGACATTTGTGTATCAGTCTTCCTGCATCCGAATCATGCTCATATTCCGCATTATTAAATGGAGAAATTACAGTGGCTCTCTTTCCCACAGCTCCTTTTCATTTATGCCATAGTAGGAATTTCCAGTAAGCAGTCATACACGAACTAATCCACCTATTACTTGCTAAGATTCATAGGAAAGCATAATCCATTATCATCTGAAGGGCCTAGATGTCTGCTAAATGAGAAATACTTCCTGATCCTGCTGGCTTTCATTCATTTGATTTGTCCTTCTTACTGAAAAAGAAAGAAGACTATTAGTCAGCATCAGAAAGCCATATGTTGGCTAGATTGAAGCAGATCAGAGTAATAAATAAATTCCTGCTGCTGTAACATTTCATGCAGAGGAAGACAAAAGGAGGAAAAGAATGTAATGTAGTCTACATGACTTCCTTCTAGGCTATTCTCATTTCAGCAGCAGAGACCAAGTTTAGACACTTATACACAGCTGTCCACGTGATATATTTATAATCAATATGACTCACTTTCATTTTGTGCATACAATATTGATATCATAGTTTGGGAAGGCCTGAATTTAAATCTTTACTGAAAAATGAAACTATATATTGATTTGATGCGACAATATGTTCTTGATCTAGGAGTTCTACTGTATTTATTTAAAATAGGAAAGGAAAACTGTAGCCCAAGGGCCACATTAAATCTGCACGTCTCTGGGAGCTGCTACTGAAGTCTTCCTCACCAGAACCTTTTCTGCTTAGGTGGAAAGGAGCAGTTGCCTCTCTGTTAGAGCATGGGAAAAAATGAGCACCAACAAGTTAAAAAACACTGAATATGTTGCAGAATATGGAGAAGTCTAAACTATGCTTTTTATACTGTTGATGAGGTTTCTCCCTTTAGACTACTATTATTTTTTTTTAAAAAGCCTAATAGCAGCATAGAAGGCAATCTTAAAATATTCCCAAAGGAGTGTAAAATAGCTCACAATTACCATCACTAAGACTATAAAACAGTTGATTTCAGTCTAAGCAAAGAGACATTGAGCAGAGCTTCACTGTCTAATTGAAATGAATGGAGTACAGATGTGATGGAAGCAATGCTAAGTAAGGCAAGCAAATCTGTTTGCCATTTCTAAAATGGGACAAATAGTAACATGTTGCTAATTCAGATGTGATAAACAAACACTGTTTAATTAGAATGAACACCTAATTTATAATACTAAAATGACAAACAGCAAGAACATTAATAACATGAAGGTATTTTTACACCCATATGTGTTTGCACTGGCACTGTTGTTCAGAGCAAACAAAATCTTCATGCTGATTGATTTTAATAAAAAGTATCCTTTTTAGAAAACTTCTCCATGAAATCATGTAAATCAAACAAACCAAGTTCTTAATTATGAGCTTATACTATTAGGTTTATGCTTTACAAATAACTTTGTTTAAATATATTCATAATCAGGTATTTGTAAGGCAGTATTGCTCAGAAAATTTACCATTAACAAAAACCTATTAGTGGAATTACACTATCTATCCACTTATCTGAAAAAGCCTAAAATAATGTCAATATGCAAAAACAAATTTAGTTCATCTCAGTATTATATGTATATACACACAAAGAACTGTTGTTCAGTGCTGATATATAATGTGCCATCTCTAAATGAATAAATAAATCAAAGATCAAGTGCTATGTATATTTATGGTAATTACCTCTTCATTTCCTATATGGAAAGATTTTCAAGATAATAATTGCAAATATTGTAAATGAAATTATATAATGGGAAAAATTAGATCTCAGAGTTCAGTACAACTGATGGACACCATATCATAATTCTTTAGAGATTGTATGCTTCTCTTTGTGTTAATATTACTCAATCCACATCTCACTAGCTTAGGTTCTGGTAGTGTGTGACTTGGCACTGAAAAAAAGTTTCTTAAATAGGGTACTTGCCAAGTTGGTGGAGAAATCTTTCATTTTATACATCCCAGACTTACATTTTCCAAATTAGACAAAGTTTATGGTAACTCGTAGATGTGAAACTTTTTTGAAAATAAAGCCCTGCTTGGAACTTTTCATTTGTTATGACTTCAAGTCTTCAAGACTTCAATTACTTCAAGCCACATTTCCAGTATCCTTTCTTCCTTAGTTTTAAGATGACATGCTTTTGGAAATACAGGGCAGAAAGGAGGTTCATTCCTACTTCCATGTCCCGTTTTCACTGAAAATCAGTTGATAACACCTTTCTTTAAAGGAATTTGTTCAGACCCATTTATGGAACTGCTATCAAATTTCAATTTCATATTTAGAATTATCTCTCTGCCCCTCTTCATTTGTAAGCAAAAGCTTACTTTTGCCCAGTAAACAAAAGTAAGCCTTACTGGAATGAGCTTTTATTAGCAAAAGAAAGAAAAGCCGAATAAATGAATACATATATATTCATGAAGCATACTGTATGTATCCTAACTTAAGGCCAAGGCCTTAAGGATGATGAAAAATAGGAGATTTATGAAAAATTATGAATAGAAGCGAATGAAATATTAGAAGATGACTGATCATTTTTCTTGATGACCCTTAATGATAAAGATTGCCAGAACTAATCTTAACAATACTGTGATAATGAGCAGAGAAGCCTAGTAGCAGAATCCTATGCAGGTTCATTCAGAAATAAGGCTTTTACCATTCACTGTTTTTAAGACACTAGTAATGTAATGATGCAGTGAAGAATCTATTACCCTTGAAATGTTGCTAATAATGAACTACAGTTTCCAACATTTCTCACCGCAGATTATATTGGGGCCACTCAAACTTATATATTCAGCAAAATTTAGATGGCCACAGGCCATAATTTCTCCCCCAAGTTACTCAGTGACTGGAATACACTTGGAAATATATCTTGCAGTGTTTCTATTCTACAGATATATTGTAATCTCTGTATACATATTTCTGAATTACTTTAATACTAAATACTAAATATTAAGGGTCAGGATGCATTCTAATTTGTACATGGAGGTATTTTCAATTATTATTTTGGGAGAGCGTCATGGGGCAGGGGGAAGAACCAATTAGCCATGGAATATTCAAATGAAGGTACTAAAGATATGTCAATTTAATAAGGAATAATCATCAATGGACTTAGTAGGTGGCATCACCTGGCTAACCCTGCCTCAATTAGAAGCTGCTAATTGCTGGGTGCAAGACTAATAGGAATCTCAGCTAGGCTATGAAGTGAAAATGTTTCCCAGAAGAAGGTGATCCAAACCACTTCTGTACTGTTGTCTAGAAAACTTATGAATGTGTCTATGAAGACTCCAGGAGTCAAGCATCACTTGAAGGAGACTTTGCCTCTAACAATCAATAGCATGAGAATTATGGGGAGGGCAGATTCCCATACATTTAGTGCCCCACAATACATGGCTGGTGGAGAAATGGAAGACTATTGTATATATTGTTGAACTGCCAGTGAGCAACTGCACAACTAGAGAGCCTCTACAACTGCCTACAAAGGGCTGGGGAGCAGTTGGGGATCCTCAGGATCCTCAAGGAATATAATCAAATGTTAGTTTGTGAAGGACGCATCAGCTTCTCACTCAGAACAGAAAACAGCTTAAAAGAGTAAATGGAGTCTTTGAATTTGTAATGGAGAAGCTTTAATCTTTCTTGAAAATTGCATTTACTCCAACTTAATTGATTTGCTCTAAGTTTCCTTCATTATCATTTATACTGAAGTGTTAACAGAACAGAGGCTCGAATTGCATACTGAAGCTTTTATGTTTCAGTTAATGCATTCATGAAGACTGACAATTCAGGGTTCATTTATTAAAATGTCAAAAACACAAAGTACTGAATCCTGAACAATTTATTTCTATTTTTCTTCACTCACCAAAATAACATTCAGTGTTAGAATTTGCTTTTACTGTGTTCTTAAAATTAACATTGCCAAAATATGAAGGCAGTCGGGAAACATGAAACAATATGGAAAAGAATTTTAAAAGAATACTATAAAAAGAATATTAACTGGTCTACTAATGGCCTCTGAAGCATTCATATGTAAGCAGTTTAGAAGAGGAATTGCTAATAACTCTGAGGACAAATTTAATCTTTCATTTCTCCCTTTATAAATCTAAAATCTATACTGAGGCCAGCAAGAGGTTTACAAAATATTTGCAAATCAAATATATTTATTACGGTCTTTGACCAGCCTTTGTAAAAATAAACAATACAACAATTTGTTATCAGGGAAAGAAGAAAACAATAAAATGACATAGCTAATTAAAAGTTTTGTGCCATTGTATAACATGATGAAGCTATTTGGCCACCTGGTATGTGACTGTCAGCATCCCTTAAAATTTATCAGTATGGCCCTCAAATTTAGAGATGAATGGAGAGATCAGAGCACGTCTTGCGGATCATAAAAAGGAAGTGTAAAAGGCCATGAGCAAGAGTTTCTACCTCCCTGGATCCACTATTTGCAAATTTTTGAGTTCCCAGGCTAAGAGGCTAAAGAAGCCCAGGGAAAAAAACACAGAGGGGAGAAAGGGCTGTATGGCTGCGTTTAACAATTCATAGGCAGTCTTTAATACAGTCTGTATTAAAAAAGTCTATGTCATACAAGCTAGGTGATATCAGTTGCAGTATTATTAGGTTACATCCACGCAAGGAAGAAAGAAATAATTGTTGATCCTCCCCCATTTTTCCTGTTTTTTTTTTTTTAATAATCATGCTTGATGAAAAGCTTTTGGAAACACAGTTTGCAATTATTTTATAAATTATTTGTTGCCTCAATATGAATTTGAGCTATTATGGGGTTAAAGCATTTCAGACTTGAAACATTTTGCACATTCCGGATCAACATGGTGTTTCTGCATATTAACATATGAGGTATAGGTCCTGTGACAAAGAAGATCCCCTACTCTAGGATTGTTTTTCATTGTACAACATTAAATATATGCATGATTTAACAGAAACAAGTAACTAAATTAAAAGAAAAAGCAGATATGACCATGGGATGCAAAATCGTGATGGTTGAATTGTCAATATTATCACATGGGTTACCAATTAGGCAATTCAGATAACATTCTGTCTTTTGTACTGGCAAATCTACCCTGTTTATTTTGATTGGCAGCAATTTTGCGTGATGCCAGTCTGCTTTCTAAGAGAACCTTTCCGTCTAGATGAGAACCTTTTCTCTGGAAATACCATCAAAAGTAAGAAATTTTGCAGACAACACTTTTCTAGGATCAAGCTGACCAGATGAAAGGGATTGAAAAGGGCAAGGTCACTTTCACACTATAGAAAATCACAATAATTTATTGTTAATATTGACTAAGTTTATTCTGACTAGGTCTTATTCAGTAAAAAAATTAACATAAACTTCTCTATTAATATTTTGTTATTCATAACTTACAAAAGACCTACCTTGTGAATTTTAAATAGAACCTCACAGAGGTTATAGGTATTTTCAGCTCGTATCCAGTCTAATGTGCTTACCTGTACAGCCAAAAGAAAAAATTATTACACAGAGTTCCATAATTTTTTGCTAATCAAAAATATTCTCCTGCTGTTGTACAATTCTTTTATTTCTTTGCAAAATTGTTAATTTTTACATTTTATACACTAGTTAGTTGGAGGCTGTGCACTAATTTATTTCAACAAGAGATGAATATGAGGTTAGAAACTAGTATTTATAATGTTTTTAGTAGTTTTTCTTCTTTTTTATTTTTAAATAACAAATAGTGGAGATTTTGGCACTTAGCTCAGAGATTCAAATCCTTTCTCATGTTGTTAAAATAATTTAATGCACTTTGTTTCTTTATGGCTATTTTCTCATCAATGATATACTGAGCACTCTCTGTACAATCTCAATAATTCTTTGTCCACTCACTGATATTATATTTCTGTGTAAATTATTATTTTTTCTTTTCTTTTCTCCTTTCACTTCTTTGTTCACTCTTTTTTCTTTCTTCTTTTAAAAAACAATTAATAAATTGATAAATTAAAAAACAAAACAAAACCCCCCATATGTAATATTTTTTAAAAGCAGAGAACTTGTGAATACATAACTACTTAGGTGTTATTCGCACTGAGGCAATACTAATTTTATCCCTTCTATTATACAGGAAGAACGCAAATACAGAGGTAAGAGGAAAATCCGGGCTTTATAATATATTATGAAGTTTTTTACTGCACATATCCCATTCTTTTGTGAAACTGTGAGCTGCTTACATAAGACTTCCAAGTAGGCTGAACTGGCTGTGTCTACTTTAGCACTGGGACAATATTATGTATCCACAGATTATTTTCTGGAGAAACAGCAACAGAGAGGGCGAGATTCAGCATATGATGAACTGTATAACTAACATAAAATATGAAGGTGCATTTGAGAAGATTCTCCATATACTTATAGTATATTAGTATATGCTATATAGAATATACTATAGTATATTATACTATAGTATAGTATAGTCTAAACATTTTGATCAATCAAGGCATTATGGTTGCAATTTAAGGATGCTCTTCAGCTACCTCTGTCAAATATGCTTTTCAATGCTAACAAAAAGTTACCTTCTTTCAGTTGTTGGGGAGATTTAGGGAATCCTGAAATCTGGTATCCCCTCAATCTTGTGCCAGAGTTTTACACTAGCTTCATTCGACAAATTCTGAATTTTTGCTAAATGCGTGCTTTGTTTCTGATACTGCCTAAAATCCAACACAGTCATATTCATCCAGAACTTAATTCAGAGTTTTCTGCCTCAGACTCTGGGTTTCGTATGGCCACCTGTAAGCGTGGAATTCTCCACCATCTCCCAGCTGCTTTTTCATATCCCTTCACAATCTATACCAAAGGTTCGTGTTTTGAGTTGGATTTGTGACATAGTACAAACTTTTGGATAGATTGTGAATAGATTAAGCCACTGCTGATGCCATGAGATTCAAGCATACTTATGTACTATAGTTATAGATATGTACATAAAATGGAAAAGTCCCACACTTTGATTTATCAAAGCCAAGGCTAAGCAGTGCCTTTGAGCTAAGGAAAAACTACATTTCTTCTAAATATCTACTTGTGTAAATACTTGTATTAGATTATTAGTACTGATTTATCTTTTTTGAGTATGAACTTTTGTGTGTGTGCACATTTGTGTATGTGTTCCCAGTCAACAAGAAACTAAGAAAGTTAAGACTGCAATCTGAAACACTAGGGAATAAGCTCTCCTGAATACAATGGGATTTCCAACTAAACTAAATATTCAGTAAAGCAATAATTCTTCATTTCTGGTTTCAGAACCGGAGTTTGTGTGCCCAGATGCAAACATTTTCAATGTTTCTGGCATATAACACTGGTAGAGATCTTGGAAGATGGATCATCTCCTTATATCATCCCTGCCAAATGTTTTACAATTTATCATGTTTTACCATTTTTAAAAAGAGATGTTCTGGATATCCTTATTTCATGAGGGTTGAATTTTGTATTCTCTGCCCTGCTGATGTATTATTTGCAAACCAGCAAGACTACTCTATAAAACAAACTTTCTCCCAGTGTTTTTCCATTACTATCAAATTTAAAATCTTCTAAAAGTAAACTTAATTGAAATGAATTAGAAGTGGGAAATGCCTGGTAATAGCTGTTGAGAACATTCTTGGTTCGCTGTTTTATTTAACATGATAGAGTCTAGAGGTCAATAGTCTGAAAGACTTTGCTGGCAACAAGCAAAAGCATAAAATTTAATTTTCAATCCCTAATTAGCCTCTCGAGCAATCATGGTTGCAAAATAATTGCCAAAGACTACACCTACTTAATTCTTGAAAAGTTGTTTAATCCTACAGAGTCCTGTTCAGTCCCATTTATAAGGCATGTCATAATTTTAACTTCTTCCAAAGGCAGAACAAATCCTGATATCACTAAACTTGTAAGCTTTTATAATTAATATACAAGTGAGGCTCCATAGTTAATATACATTTTAGTAATTTGATTGATGGGTGAACAATTCAAAACATAGGCAAAGCTAAATTAATGCTGTAGAATACAGCACTATCAGAAATTAGTAATAATATTTTTTCAAAGCTGATATAAATATATAAATTGACTTTAAAGGCAGCTAATTAGAATTGTTAAACCTGCAAGTAGAGGAATTAACTGAATTTCCTCACTGGTTCTGAAAAAGAGTCAAAGTAGGAAACATTAGATTTCTGTTTATCTTCAGCCAACTTTATTGCTTAAACACCTTTTGCCACTTTAGCTTGAGAAAATTAAAGATTTACAGCTTTACATATCTGCATTTTTAATTACATTTGCATCACAGTGAGAACATGACTCAAGTGTAAAGAAAATTATGTGAAAATTGCATTCCTAAAGCATTTTGAATGCAATTCTATAACCACTTGCAAAGAAGCACTCTTGAATTTATTTATTTATTTTATTCAATTTGTATAGCTGCCCATCTCAAAGCAGTGACTCTGGGCAGCAAACAATCATAATTCCAATGGATTCATTCCCAGATAAGCATACATAGGACTGCAACCTTAACATTAACGTTCTATTGTATCTCTGTGGGACTTAGCTTTGAATAAAAATATGAGAGTTTAGAGTCAAGTTGTAAATGTTACTAATCATGAGGTTTAAAAAGGATGCTTATTTTGGTCACTTTTATTGTGTTTAATTCTGAACTGTGAGTGCACTGAGCAAAGAGAGGTAATTGCACATAACCTGAATTAGTTGTAAATGACTGTTACATTAGTTTTTCATTCAGAGTGATCTGATGTGCCTTGGGGCAACAATATAATCATCAGACATCCTGTGGTGATTCATCTCCTAGTTCATATATTGGAATAATTAAACAAACTAACAATAAGAAGAGTAGGTGGAAATATCAGTTACAGTAATAGCTGAAGCTGTATGGTAACTTTTGTGGAGATTAGAGGGGAGCTTGCTTCCTATTTCTGCTCTTGGATCCTTGCTCCCAAGTTGGATTTGAGTCTGTAGTAGCCAGGGTTGCCGCCAACAGCTACCTACTCTTCAGTGACTCCTTTCTAGCTAGTGTTCTCTTTTTGAAATACTTTTTCCTTTATAGGTAGTCCTTGCTTAATGATGGTTCATTTAACGATGATCTGGAGTTATGACGGCCTTGGGAAAAGCGCTTAACCACCACAGAGGTCACGTGATCATGATTTGCAACATTTTTATGATAGTCATTAAGCGAGTCACATGGTTGTTAAGTGAATCATGTGGTCATCAAGCAAATTCCAGAAAAAAAATGTCCATTGGGGAAGCTGGATTTGCTTAATGATCACGTGATTCACTTATCAACCATGTGACTCGCTTAATAAGCATGGTGATTCACTTAACAACCACTGTAAAAAAGTTGTAAATCAGCTCTAATTCGCTTAATGAACAAATCGCTCAGCAACCTAAATTTCGGTCCCTATTGTGGTTGGATAGCAAGGACTACCTGTATAGGTAATAATACAGATGTATATCTTAAAACAGAACATTATTAAATGTTCTAAAACTAATAAATTACAAATGTTAAAATGTAGATCTAAAATATTTTAACCTATAAGATTTAATTCTTTAAAATGGTTAACAAAGTAGAATAAAAACTTGCTCCTAGTCAAATCCTTAGAACGTATGGGCATTTCATAATTTGTCATGTTGGGTAGATTCACTTTGCCTTAACTGCAAATAAAGCCATCCGTTTTGTCACAAATGAGTTGATACCTTGTAAGAGGAAATTCAATTTACTTTTAACATTCTAATTCCTCATATCATAAGGAACAAAAATAAATAATGATTCCAATATTTAGCATGCAACTAGCATTCTAATGTGTAATGTGTGAGCACTTCCAGGGAAAATGGTGGATTGAATATGGCTCCATTTCTTTATGGAGCTGACGCACACAGCAATTAGAAGAGCTGGCAATCAGCTCAGCTCTTTGGAATCATCTCCAGATAAAGGAGAATGACAGGATCGCCCACAGGCACTCCTTACAGAGTCTAGCAATCTCTAGCAGGTACAGTGCTCAGGGAGTCAAGGGAAAAACACTGAGCCCAAGCCATGTAGTGGATCCTTTAAAAGGACACTAAATTTGCTTTTACTTCCTTTTTTAATTAACATCATAAACTGCCTGTTCATGATTTATTTGGCAATTAAAAACCTCCTGAAAGACAAGTTGCTGTACACGGGGAGAATTTCCTACTATCCTGGGAGAAAGAAGATTAAAGTAAGTTTAAAGATCAAAAAGAAATATTTCAACATTTGGAAACAGTGAAAGGGAATTAAGAATGCTGATTGGGAACAGTTAAGAGGCTAGATGGATTTGAAACAGCTTTTTAAAGAATTGTTTTAAATGTTTAAGAAAATACAGTAAATGAATTTGGATTTAATTGCAAGAAAATCTGTCCTGGGAAAGTTTGCTTCTGAAAATAAACACCAGATAAGACTGAGCTTTGAAGGTCAGAGAAAATGGAGAGCAATTAAAGGAATATATGTCTTTTAACACAATGGAGGAGTATCCTTCTTTCAAAGAAGAATTTTTAGCTGTTTGGAATCAGTGTGTCCAGGAACTATTTTTAAAATTGGGATAACAGAGGTTGTAGAAGAAGAAAATATTTTATTGGATAATATTGAAGTTGAGGATGACTTGAATAAAGACTTTAAAATGGACTTTAAAGAAATGACAAATTATAAGAGAAATATGAAGGATATGGAAAAAGATGCTGTGGATCTGAATATGGGCTTAAAATTACTTGATTATGAGAATGATATGAAGCTGCAATGGATCAGAAGAGTGACTTTGAGAGCTATTCTATTTTGGACCTACAGAAGGGAAACACCAAATCTCTGAAATCTTTTCTGAAAATAGACAGGGAGAGAATGATAAGAGATTATCATTTGGGGTTTTATTTGGAGAAGAGACCGAAGATTGGGTCTTTCAAAAAGAAGAGAAAGGAATTTAAAGTGGATTTATTAGATCAGGGTTAAATTATCTACGTTTTGATTTTGGATTGTCAATACTGAACTTTCTTTTTCTGATCAGGACTGTAAGACAATGATTTTTACCTGTAAAAGTAATTTATTTGGTTTAGGTTAAAATACGTATATTATTACTATTGTTCTTTTGTAAGCTTAAGGGGAGAGATCTTTTAGACTTTACTTTTTAGAAAAAAATTAGAAGTTAAAATGCAAAATAGACCTATTTGTTAATGTTTTCAATATATAGTTTATTATTACTGGCACTCTTAATGCTTTTGCTGATTAGAATGCTTGTTGAATATTTTTCATAATTTGATTATTGTTTAGAGATGAGAAAGGGGATGAAGAGGGCTTTTTTTTTTTTTAGGAATATTAGAGAAGGTGTTAAGTTACTGTTAATGCATATACTTGTTTGGAGGGAGGGGGAAGTCATCCTTTATAGTTCTTTTTTACTCTTTTCTCTCTCTCTCCCTCTTTCTTTCTTTTTTCGTAATTTTTTAAATTCTATATTAGTGTGTGTGTGTGTGTGTGTGTGTATATATATATAAAATATAAACTTTTAATAAAAATATTATAAAAAAAATAATGTGTAATGGCCAGGTCTTCTATTTTACCTGCTCCGCAAATACCGAGTCTATCTTCCACTGGGATGTCTTGGAATCTGCCTTGTTGTATCATTATATTCATCTGCTAAAATCAGAGATGAATAAAGGCTATACAGGAAGTCCTTGCTTAACAACCATTTGTTTAATGACAGTTCAAAGTTACGATGGCCTTGGAAAAAGTGCTCTATGACCTGTACTTGCACTTATGACTGTCGCAAACTGTCGCACCACCCCTGGCAGTCACGTGACCATGATTTGCAACTTTCATGATGGTCGTTAAGCAAATCACATGGTCACTAAGTGAATCATGTGGTCATTAAGTGAATTCTGGCAAAAAATTCCCAAGTCCATTGGGAAGCTGGATTCACTTAATGACCATGATTCACTTAACAACCATTGTAAAAAAATGGTTGTAAAATTGGTTCCAGTCACATGATGACTTGCTTAATGACCACCCTGCTTAATGGCCAATTTTCTGGTCCCTATTGTAGTCCTTAAGAGAGGACTACCTGTATGATCATCTCTTTTCATTGGAAGGACAAATACTTTTCTTCTTGAAATTGAGATTTAATTCTTACTAGCCATTTCACTGATTTCAACAGAATTGCTGTGTCCATCTGTCCTTTAACATGTAACATTCTTTGTTTGAAAACTTTTCTTATATTAGTGATAGGTACAGTGAAAACCCTCCACCCTAAAACCATCAGGTAGTATCAGTTGGAAAAATTATACAACTAGGACTTGTCAAGAGTTTTTAAGCAAATCCTAGGAAGCATATCTTGAATTATTTGGGTTAACTTGAACCAATAATTAAATAGATCAGATTACATCTACTACTGTGAGTGATCTGAGTTCAGCTCTGATGGTATGTGCTGAGGAAACTTTTGATGTTCCTAAGATCAAATGTAGAAAATGATTTTGGACAGTTTCAATTCCCTTAATTTAGCAAAACTCCTTATTCCGACACTAAAGGTCAGCATAGACAGCATCTTTGCCTTGGAAGCATTCACAACTGGTTTAAGTGAACCTGGATACCTGTAATTCAACAACTTATTCAAAATTTGAGCACATGCATTTGTTCCTTTTTATCTGAGAAATACCCAGATTTTTTTTAAAAAATCCAATTTATTTTATAGGAATTTTAAAATCATTTATACTGCTTCCTTTCCTGCCAAAAACCATCACTTTTGATTTCATATCATTAATTACTAGAAGATTGGTTGGATACATCCCTGAACATCAACTGGCCATTAGAAGCCATGGTGAAAATTCCTTAATCACTCAACCCATTGACAAATTCAACATTTTAGTTGAGAAAGTGTCAGCATTTAGGTAAAACCAAATCCACAATTCCTGGGGGCATTCGGACAAATCAGCTATCAACAGACATTCATGTACCATTTAAAGGATACAATCAAAAGCCTAGGAAGGAAGGAAACAGCCTAGAACACATCCGCTCCAGCAGACAACACTTGATAAGCATGACGCAGAACCAGATAAACAATCAGGGAAGAAATAATACCCTAATCAAGGAACTACCAAGGTGGAAATCACACCCCAACCTTGCTCTCCCATGCACTAATGTTATCTAGTCTGGTAACAAAACAACTGCAGGAAAACAACCCAAGAATAATGCTGTTCAACCTAGCAAATGAGGTCATCATAAATGAAAAATGATTATTTTACTGGTGCAGTGCCATATTCCACATTTCTTTTTTCAGCTTGCCGTGGCAGTAGATTTCCACTCTTCTTCAATTATCTGCTGCCCTTTGGTCTGGTTTTTAAATAACTTCCACTTGTGGATAGCCCCCATACTCCAGAGGTAAATAAATAAATATGCGAAGTACTGAATAGCAAAAAAACAAAAAACAACCCCCCCACCCTTTTTCAATACAATTTCTCTGCCTTATTATAAGCAAATTCGTTTATATGCTTATACATATGTATGAATGAAGAGGTCCCAGACTTTGGATTTCAAACTGAAGTTCAATCCTGAAGTTACGGGCTTCTGCTTTTCATCTAAGCACTTAAAACTCACCCACTATTCTATACAAGGTGTTTATACCAATACAGTCAGGACTTTCAAAATTTCTCCCTTTTATTCCTTTTCTGAAGGCAATTTTGAAAGCATAGCGATATACCTGATGCAGAGCTTCCCTTAACACTGCCTAATTAGTGGCACCTAAACTTCAGATGATCTTCCAGAAAAAGTCATGTTTTGCCTCTACACTCATACTCACTTTTGTTTTATAAGGCCTTTGAATTCTATTACTTCCAGCCTTGTTTTACTCTGTTTTACGTCATCCGATTCCCTACTAGGATGATCTGTATGTAAAAAGAGCACGAGAAACAGAGTTTAAGACAAAGTGATCTAAAGGCTGGAAGCTACTTTATAGAATGCAGGTATTGACGGGGATCTGATTAGAAGGATATAGCTGGGTTTGCAAGAATGCTATGCTGTATTATTTCTTAAACTATGCTTTGCAGAAGAGCAGTTTTCCACAAACAGCTTGCAGTATGCCCAATTCTCAACACACATTCTGAAATGGAACCTCACTTGTCCTTACTGGGCTCAACTACTCACAATGCTACTTCTTAGCCCCTCAGGCTGGGTCTGAAAAGAGCTACTTCAGACCTTGTGCTTGGGCCAGGCGCAGGAACACAATTTTAGTGAGAAGAATAACAGGGCTCTTGTTCTAGCAGCTAGTATTTTTATGCTGTGGCCTGAAGCTGAGTCAGACACTGTTAGCTCTATTTTAACAGTTGAAAGCATGTATGCATGAATGCATGAATGCAGAAGCATGTATAAATATGTACGCACATATTTATTTATTTGCAGAAACAGTCATAAATGTTCCTAATTAGAAAGATATTGTTTGGTTTCAATGGTCTTGAAAAGTTTAAGAAACACTGCATCATTACTGACTTTGTTTATACAAGTTAGAACAAGTGCTACTCCCATTAGAAAAGCAAAACCATCATAACCTTTTGATCATACTCTACAAAAGTAAATTCTATCAATGTTACGGCAGCTTCTGCAAGCTCACTCTTAAAAGAACAGATTTTTTTGGATAAGGGACCAAACCACCTAACCAAGACTATAACCCAAGGAAATAGATTAAAGCTTTCTGATATGTCAGTTTTGTTGCAAATGTACCATTATGATCAAAGTCTTTCCTTTACACTGAATGTTTTTAGTGAAATCTTTATACAGTTCTTGAATAATAGACTAACTGGTTTAACTCATCAAGACTGTCAGTGCTGAGATTCTTCTTTGTCCCTATAATTCTGAATTATTGAACATGCTGATCTTGGCAAGAAGAGCCCCTTTGATATTTACTAAAGGTATCAGACCATTCCACAATAATACATTTTTTAAAGATATAACTCTCTTTAAAAAAGACCTATGTTTGAGAAGAGTTTTCCCTCCACTGATATTTGGGAGCATGAAAATTATTGGAGGATAATGTTTTCTATTGTTATTTTTGGCAAACCTACAGAAGCAAAAATAATGGTGTTCTTGCAGTAAAAATCATTGCATGCTGGTAAAGATTATGTCTAAGTGTTTAAAACTCTTAGACAAGTGAACCCTAATGCAACATGGGGAACTTTATGCCTGTAAAGGTTCCCCACCTAGCCCGTCAACTCTTTCTCCTCTACCTGCTCTCCATTTCTCAGATTTCCCCATTTTCAGAAATGCTTCTTACCACCATTTCTGGACACTGAGGGGAATATCTTTGTGTCTGTCAAATATTCTTTTCTGCTTTTTTTCTGCAGAATAAAAAGATTATCTCTTAGAGAATGGAGAAACCATTGTTTCCCACTTCTCTCTGAGGGACAAAATATTCAGATCTATCCCTCAATGAAAAGGCTAGGTGATCAGGACCAACAGGATAGCAACCCCAGGAAAGGAAGGAACCTGGAAGAGCTACAGCAGAATGCAAGATCAAAAGAGAGAGAAATGAATCAGATTTAGGTGCCTAAATTAAGAACAACTGTACTCTGTTCAAGGTAAGACCAGGGAGACTCCAACAGAGAAGATTTCACCACCCAGCATTAATAGATGCCTGTTTAGGAATCCTTTTCTTCACATTTCTTAAACTCCTGCTTTAACAGATAGAAACCCCAAGGAGGCCTATTAATTATTTCTCTGAATAATAATAATAATAGTAATAATAATAATAATAATAATAATAATAATAATTATTATTATTATTAATAGACTCTAACTTCTAACTGGGTCATTGTCCTGACTAACAAATCACCAGAAGAACCCAGTTCAGTAGAAATGCCTGGGTTTAGCTATGCTTGAAGAACCAAATGTAGGGTGTTGCTTGTCTTTAAACTATTTCTCCATCCCAATGTGAACTAAAAACAGGAGATAAAATGCAGAAGGCAGGCTGGTGCAGAATCACATAGCCACTTGTTCTTGACGTGCTCTGTAAGAGTCCTGCCTGTCTGTCTGTCTGCCTGCATATTTATGCTGGCTTTTTGACTACATTCGGTCTATAGCAATATCTTACTAGAAAGTAAGTATCCATCAGTCCTTTGGATAGAAAAGACATTTAATGTTTTCCCTCCATACATTTACAGGATGTGCTCACAAAACTATTGGACAAGGTCAAGTAAACAGCTAGCAACTACATTTGCATATTGACTAAGCTTGGTTAGTGCTATACCTATTTCTGGCTTGGCATATTGTGGCTCAACATATTGCCTGAACCCCAGAAACCAGTTAATTCAGTAACCAAATAGTGTATTACAGGAACACAGGCAAAGACTTTAACTGGATGCTCTCACCACTTCAGGGTTATTTATTTATTTATTTAATTTATATGCCGCCCATCTCCCCCAGAGGGATTATAACTTTGAATCCCACAATACTTCAGGTGGAAGAGAGAGAGAGAAAAAAAGAGGAACTGACTACTATTCCAATTCTTTTTAAATGGTTTTTATTATTTACCATCTTCAGGCAACTAACAACATCGGAAGAATTTCACAGTGGTACCTTCTATTTGCCTTTCCTATAAAACCTATAGGCCCAATGAAAGTATGGGCTTCTTTTTGAACCTGAGATGTTTTTAATCATGGTCTAGTGCTGTTTGGAGCTTCTGCAGTGACACATCTTTTTCACTTTTTTCTGCCAATTATAATGTAGCAGGAAATATATATAACAGGGATCTTGAGACTAGTAGAAATAGAGACTATTATGTAAAACTCTGCATTGGATATGTTTCTGCATAACTGGTGATAAACCTATTATCTTTTTTAAGTCACAAAGTATCTATGCTTTTAATCAAAATAAATACTGCCAAAAAACCCCAACCCTTCTTTATAAATTTCTCTCCTGCTGATGTGTGTTCCTCGAGCCTTATTTTTATGCCTCCAGAAAAATAAAACCTTTAAAATCTAAGTATGCCAAACTAAATGTCACAGTTGTTTATGGGCCAGAAATTCATTTTGAAGCAACAGCATAAATGATTTAAACTTACTTGATAGGAAGAAAAAAAAATCCCAAAATATTTTAAGTAGCAGTAACAACATATTAATTTAAGAAGACAAATATTCAAGAAATGAATTTAAACACTGGATTTGGGGGGGGGGGGGGAAGCATTATATTGCATTTTAAAAACATATTTATTTTCTAACTTCCAGTGTATGTAGTTGGTCAACAGGAGGTATAGAAAACAGTAGAGGGTGAATTTTGATGTGGGTATTGAGGAGTTCAAGGGATTGGCAGATCAGCCTGTTTCCACGTCACATCACTATTGCTAATATTTGTTTACACATTTCTTCCATACCCTCTTCTGAATAAATCTTTGTTCATACAGACACGTGCATCACTGGAACCCTCTGGTATTTCAATAAATGGTAAACGGACAGCACTGAACAGTACTGTGTTTGAGTTAATATGACATAATATTGTGTTAGGTGGGAGATGGCTTATTTGCACCTGCTGCATTCCTCAGTGTCACTGAAGTCATGTTTGACTTGCTTATTGCTCTTTTTGCTTCTTTTTGATTGACAGTTGCAGATGTCTGCTTAGATATATTTTATTATACTTCTATTCTAAGTTATTGTAGTTACAACAGCCTTATTAGTTAGTAGTAGGTTATGTATTTCTGATCATAAAACAAAACTGCTTTAGGAATTCTATTACCAATTCATGTTAATGCTTGCTCAGGAAACAGAAGAAACATATAATAGAAACTTGACAGTACAATCATTTATATCTGCTAAAAAATAAATATGCAAGGTTTGATAGAGTGTAGAAGTAAACTGCTTATTTTAATCATTTTTCTTTTCTTGGTTTAAAACACTGATTATAATTCACTAGTAGGTCAAGCTACTCTGAGACAATCTAATATAGCTGCAATACCAGGAGAAGATCATTGCAATGCTTGCAAAATGTGGATATATTTCTAAAGCATTTGAAAAATTCCAGTCAACACTTGTTCTGTCAGCTTTCAGGATTGGGTCTTAAAGTTTTGGCCTTGATGATATTTTCAATGTCTGTACAGATTGCCAATGATAGAGAAAGAATTATGAATTCAGAAAGCTATAGAAGGTGTAATTGTGCTCAAGAGGTCAAAATCTTTCTATTGCTGCTGTAGTTATGTTGGTTTTACACTATGAGTGAGATACAAGGGTGAATTTATTTTTTCAGTGGCTTTAGTAACTATTGATAAATGGTTGCCCTTGTTTAGTGAACATATATTGGATATTTAAAGGTTATGACAGACTATTTTCTCTTAATAGTTTACTCTTTAAAATGTTGACTAACTAGTTGTCCTATCTGCCCTATGACATAAATTCTGCAAAGTGAACTTATTTACAAGTGTGCTCCCACAAAGACAGTTATATGTAGTCCTACCACCCAGCATTATGTTCACTGATGATGTAAAATAAGAATTCTGGAATTCTTTAATTTCTCATCTTTACTCTTTACTGAATGTTGTCCTAGGATTCTTACTAGCATCCAATGGGAAGCGTGTAATGGGCAGTCGTGGCTAGGATGGCCTTTGCACAGCTTTGTGTTGTGCGCCAGTTGCGCCCATTCCTAGATCAGAGGGACCTAATCACTGTTACTCATGCCCTGGTCACCTCCCGTTTGGATTTCTGTAATGTGCTCTACATGGGGCTGCCCTTGAAGAGTATCTGGAAGCTTCAACTGGTGCAAAATGCAGCAGCACAGGCAGTTATGTGTGCCCCTAGAGTGGTACATGTTACACCTCTGTTTCGTAAACTGCACTGGTTGCCAGTTTGCATCTGGGTCCAATTCAAGGTGCTGGTTTTGACCTTTAAAGCCCTTCATGGCATGGGGCCGGGTCACCTGAGGGACTGCCTCTCCCTGATTACATCTGCCTGCCCCATCAGGTCTGGCAGAGAAGGCATGGTGTGGGTCTCATCTGTCAGGGAATTACATTTGGCGGGTCCCAGGAGGCAGGCCTTCTCTGCTGTGGCACCCGCCTTGTGGAATCTTCTCCCCCTAGAAGTGAGATTAGCTCCATCCCTCTTAACATTCTGTAAGTCCCTCAAGACCTGGCTATGTGATCAGGCCTGGGGTTCCCAGGGGACCGGGGAGATTTTATAATGGCTCCCTTATTAATTTTATCCCCTCCTGTTTTGTGTGTTTTTACTCTTTTTTATATGTAGTTGTTTTTATGTATTTATTTTTTTAATTGTTGTACACTGCCCAGAGTCACCTTGTGTGAGATGGGCAGCTATATAAATATGATAGATAGATAGATAGATAGATAGATAGATAGATAGATAGATAGATAGATAGATAGATAGATAGATGGATGTAAGAGCTTCAGCTGCCACACAAGAAAAGCTTTCTCAGTCACAAGTATATAGCAGAAAAGCACAGGGACTTAGCAGCCTAAAATGCTGATTCATATGTTTGACTGCTCTGATATGAAGTTGTACCTAAAAGAAAGACTACAAAGTTATGATCAATATATAGAAAAACAGTTGTTCTCTTCAATGACCTGGAGCCAGTGCCTTAGACTAAAATCCATACTGTAAGAGCATCTAGGTTTTTTCTTCATGCTTTCATCCTGCCAAAAAGATTATTAAAGCTCATAATTTAGGTCTCTTCTTAAGCTTCATAGAACCCCCCCATCCCCATTATAGATTGGAAGACTGGAATTATAATGCCTTGAACAGCACATTTTTTCTCCTATCTTTTAATTAGTTATCAATATATCAGAGGATCTTGTCTGATGTCTGCAAAACAGCAAGTGTGGAGTCCTTGGTGTTCTCTGATCTTGGTTGTTTGCTTGCAGATATATCATTACCTGGCTAGGTAACATCATCAGTGTGAGTGTGAGGTTTGCTCCCTGTTTATTCATGTAGTCCTCGGGTTAACAATGCCCAGTTTATGGATGACTCATAGTTAAGAATGGAGCCTACTGTAGCAAAATTTGAGTTAAATACACAATGTTTCAAGTTAAATACCCAATACTACTTAGATAGTATTATACAATACTACTGTTCTGGCTTCCATACAAATCTGAATTAAGGACATAAGGACAGACCTTGGAAATGGAACTCGTTCTTAAACTGGGGACTACCTGTATATAGTAGCTTGCCATGCCAGTATTGGTGTGGGGAGAAAACAAGCAACACAAGCTATGAAAAGGATAACACTGCCATTCATCAGAAACATCTCAGAAACAACAACAGACTATTACAACTACATGGCATCACCATAGCACAGACTAAACAAACTAAGCCTCTCCAAAACATCTTAAGTAAATCAAAAGACCCAGTAGCCCAAGAAGAAAAAACAGGAGTCATCTACAATATGCAGTGTATAAGGACTGTAACAGCCACTATGTAGGACAGACAGAAGACTAGCAGAGGACATCCATGAACACCAACTAGCAGTCAGAAGACATGATGAAAACTCCTTAATCTCACAACACACGGACAGACTCAATCATAGTTTCAACTGGGAAACTCTGAGCATCTTAGACCAAGCTAAATCCAAAAACACTAGGGAATTCTTGGAAGCTTGGCACTCAGACACATCAACCATCAATACACACATAGAGATAAACCACATGTATACATCATTCAAAAGAGACAATAAGAAAGCTAAGAACAGAAACAAAAAGACCAGAACAAATTCCCTCCAGCAGCACCAGATGAGCAAGGATTAATACCAAACAATCAAGCAGAAAACAATACTCTAATCAAGGAACTACCAAGGAGAAAACCACACCCCCACCAACACTGGCAGGGAAAGCTACTGTATATAAACAGGGAGCAAATTCCACACTCACTAGCACTGATGATGATACCTAGTCGGATAATGAAATTTCTCAAGCAAACAACCAAGCTCAGAGAGCACCAAGGACTCCACAGTTCAACCCTGAGCTACATATATTCTCTTCTATTGAAACATAGCAAGTGTTTGGTGAAGATAAATTGTGAAATTTATTTGAAAATGTATGTATAAAAATTCCACTGGCTAAATCTTCCTAATGAGGCTATAGAAATATACTATTGGAATGGACCCCATAATTTCAATGTACAAGTAGGAAATTTCATTTTTAAATGTTAAAGAAAGAACACCTAGCTACCCCTATGTTCCTTTCAGTTCCTGGTACTTGAGTAAAAATATTATCTAGGACGCTGTACTCTCTGAATCCCAGTTTTCTCCTTGTAGGTATGTTATCTGGGGGAGGGGGGCATTAAAAATATGGACTTCTTCATTTGTTGCCCAAAATACTAGAGTACATTCTGAATGACAATTTTTGTAAAATAATATGCAGCAGTAGTAATAATGGTTAAGAGTTTTAGTAGCCTCATATATTTTCAAAAGTGAATTTAGGCTTTTTGTTTGTTTGTTTGCTTTTCTGGAAAAAAATGTACGCGAGGTTCCTGTTCATTTTCATTCTGCCGTAGGACAGGATGGAAAAACTCAAATCCATCTCCAGCAAGGTCAATGGCAAAAATTGTTCACATTCTTGGTGCCTCTGCTTAACAGCTACATTAATTATAGGTACCAGAAGAAAATGTCTTTTTAAAATTCAGGATGTGGTGTGGCTTTCTTTGTTGCTTTTCTTGCAACCGTTGCTTATCTTAGCCTTTAAATGGTTTTGTTACTTTGCATTTTGAATAATGACCCAATTACAACATTTAGTAGGTTAAAAATTATTTATACAAACTCGTGCATTAATAAATAAAGTGTTTTAGAAATATATTTTGTACCTTACCGCTGCATTAACAAAGTTGAAGCCTGGAAACCTGTGCACACTTTCTGAGGGATAAATCCCATTAATTTCAATGGAATTTCTTCTTATTATACATACATAACAAGGTTCCTCAACCTCAGCAACTTTAAGATGGGTGGACGTCAACTCCCAGAATTCCCCAGCCAGCCATGGGAATTCCCCATGCTGGCTGGGGAATTCTGGGAGTTGACGTCCACCCATCTTAAAGTTGCTGAGGTTGTGGAACCCTGATATATAGCATCCTGATGTAAGTAAAATGCACTTCTAACCCAATTATAGTCTACATGGAGCATGTATCTTTATCATGCAGTTAAGATATTCTTGTGGTCCCTACAGTAAAAGTAAAAATGGCCTCCAATAGAGTTCAACTCCTGATAATTACGTCGTGCAGTGTTCCTTGCCACCATATGAAGGTGATTTGCAGTTGCTTTCTTCCAGTTAGCTGGTTTGCTTTTTTATTTTTTTTAACTACCCAGTCTAGCTCATAGTCTTGGAATTCCCAAACTGCCTCCCTTCCAGGTATTAAATAGGGCTGACCCTGCTTAGCTTCAGAGATCAGACAACAAAGGCTTGGTGCTGCTGCCACCTGCTGAGCATTCCTCACATTGCAGGGTCAATGGGTACTATAGGGAACACCCTTTTCTAAATTGTGAAAGAACCTGTCATCCCACTTTATTTAACATCCAACTTTATTTTATGTTTCTTTATTTAAGAGCATAAAAAAGATAGTGAACAACTCCTGCTAGTTACAAAAAAATAAACGTTTTGTAACTTGAAACAAGATGTGTTTTTTCTTCCAAAAAGTTGCTTTCCTGCCTGCTCACCTATATCTCAAAATGTTTAAATATATTCTGAGCGCAAAATATTATTCTAATTTTGCTTGGGTATAACGTAAATCAATATAACAAATGAAAAAAAAAATGTTACATTTGGTCAGCAGTAATAATATTCCCATGATCCTATCCTCATATTATTTACTTTCCTTATTTTTTTCTAGGCATGGGCTGATAAGGTTCTAGCTGTCATAATTTTCAATATACTTTTGGACATTTTCAGAAAAATATTATAGAGTTTAAGTGGTTTGTAGGACTGTACAAAGTCAAGCTCTGTAACATGTGGGTGGACATGCAAAACAACCTCTTTGAATTGTTAAAGCAGCTTCGTAATTTTACCTTGTGTGGCTCTTTTAGAGTCCAGCCCTAGTATGCATACTGAATACCCACCTACTTCTCAATACATACCTAGCTTTTCCTTAGGTTTTCATCATGTTTTTAACCACAGTGTCTGTAACTTTTCCACAAATATACTGCCATTACCACACACTGTTTTTCTTCCTCAGAGTTTCAAAGCATCAACTATTTAGTTAAGGATAAACTATATATATATTTATGTAAAATAATAGAATAAGCTTATTTTTATCATCTAGTGGTTTGCACAATTTGCTTATTTATCTTATTGAAACAGAATGTTGATTTCTTAAGCGTGGGAGTTAGACTTCTTTTGATAACATTTATATAACAATTTTGCTCTCTGAATGATGGTGAAAGGGAGAAAATGCATTGATAAAACACAGATTTGCCTAACATTCATATTAATGAATTTTTTATCTAATATTTCCCTACACATTTATCAGGCAAAACAATAAATATCATGAGATTCACCATCTTTCTTATTCGCATTTTAGCTTGTCTTTCTTTTCTTTAAACCAGGGCTGACAAACTTTCATTGTCATTAGCACTTCATACCTTAGGGGTGAGGGACAGTGGGCAGGGCAGTGATACAAAATGGGTAAAGATGTAAATGAGTCAGGGCTTTTTTCTGGTGAGAGTCATGAGTATGCTTTTCTTTGGGAAATTGTATTAAGCCTTTTTTTCAGACTTATACCATAGTTTTCATGAATCTCATACATCAAATGATCTCATGAGTTGTGACCCTTAAATGCAATGCAGCTGATGGGGAAAAGGTAAGAAAACCTACTGTTCATTCAAATGTTTTCTGAATTCAAAGCTGGCACACCTCAAATTCCAGTATAATGGAATTAGCTGGTGACACTTTAGATCTGAGGATCTAGCCACGAGAGCTTCAAACTGAGCTGCAAAATAAAAAAAAATATTCTATACAATCATCCAGTCCTCATAGATCTCAATGTTTTATGCATGAGGAGGAAAGATGAAAGGTGTCTGAAAGAGTTATTGTGAACTTTCTTTTGTAAATTCCAGTTTGCTTCATTATCCAATGGAAAGTGAAGGGGCACCTTCTAGCTGTCAAAAATAATATCAATTATAGTCACACTTAAAAAATAGCTGCTTACCGGTGGTGTGCTGAAAATATAGAATGATGAACCCTTCAGTGCCAGGAACTTGAATGTATACAGTTGTGGGGAATCTTCTCCCTGGAGCCTCTCATTCACCCACCCCATATGTATCACCTTCAGTGGATAAAAATGTTTACAAATTAATTTCAATTTATTATGCCAGGAGTAGAATATAACCATAATTCCTGTGGAGAATCTAGTTAATACATTTTTCATACATAGATCTATATGTGTTGTCCATAAATTCTGATTGTTTACAATACAGCCAGCACCTTAAAGTTATTGTAGTAATTACAGCACAGAAATTGCACAGTGTGCATTAACAGCACCTATTTTAAGGAAAGTGCCCTTACAGTTCCCTGTAATTATGGGAAACTGAGCAACATAGAACAGCAAGACAGATTTGGGGGCACAAATATATGTTATAGTTACAGTATATGAGAGGCCAAGATGAAGTACATGTGTTGCATGTACAGAACATACATTGTATAGTGAAGGACCTAGTTTTATTATTTCTTTAATTAAGAATATTCAGTGTTCTTAATTAAAGAATCTTAAAGATTTCTGCCCAAGATTCTACAAATCAGTTGTCCACCAAAAACCATGGTACTATCAGAACTGGGTAGACAAGACCCACCAAAGTTTTGAAAGAGGTATCGCGATTTATTTATTATCAAGTTTGTCACCACCCACCTCACTGCAGAGTAACTCTGGGCGGTTTACAGCAAAAAAGAATAAATATTAATTAAAATAGAATAATTAATTAACAGTACATTATGAAAGGTTCCTATATGAATAAGAATATAGTCCTAGAGCACTCAAGTCTTCGGAGGGACTCAGCTGAACCCAGGTTTTTTCCCTTCACACTACACTCATTTGCTGTATCCAGTTCTCAGAGGGGCCATCCACTGGGTAAAGATTCTATGTTAGAAACATGAAACCCATTTTTGTGTAATGCATTTACAGCTGTGCCTAGCCTTCTTTCTGCATTGCTTCTGTTTGTCACTTGTGTGATAAAGTAAAATCTGACAGAATAAAGAGCACAGATACCTATTCTGGATTTTTGTGCTTTTGGGTCTCCTACAGCTCACCAAAGCCAGAGAAAGGCTTATGCTGAAACAGAAATGACTTTCTGAGGACTTGCAGCTGCAGTGTTAGTGAGAATGTACCAGAGATATATAATTGTCACTGAAGTACATTTATGTAAGCCTATTAAAGAACTCTCAAATCCTAACTCTTCCCATACTTGTCCTGTGAATGCTAAAGGATCAGAGCAAGTTTCTCCTGGATTTCTGGGGAAAGGTGTAATTCACAGAGACTCCCACTTCCTTGAATATAATTCATTTCTTGCCTCTAGATGTCATGTATCTTAGGCTAGTGAAGTGAAAGATGTTCAACAATCAGTCAATGGGTCACTGATCCTAGAAGGTGGCTAAATCAATATACATGAGAAGACTGTGCCCACTTTGTTAGGCTTCCATAAAGGGGACTCTGCCCAAATGATAGGTAAAATGGAGAAGTTCTCATTTGTGTTCAGAAGTTCAACTGTTGAAGGTTCAGTATAATTCTGAAATTCTGAACCTCTATAATTCTCACACATCTTCTTAGGAATAGTAAAATACCTAGAAAAGGAGTGCAATCCCCAGGAGGAATGCTTTCAACTACTCTTTTTTGTAGGAGGTAGACTTCCTGGCATAACCTTAGAGATACTGTAGAAACTACTGGACAGTTTGGAACGTGGTTCATCCAGAAGTCAATCTGCAAACTCTGGGAACAATTTCTAGAACCTAAAAACCACTTATTATGGAAGCACTTGTACCTGAAAAATGGATCAAGTTTTACCTGAATGGCTGAAATGAAGGTTTATCAAGGTCAAAGATGCTCCTTGGAACCTCGAGTCTGGCATATATATTTTTGCTGTACTACTACAGTAGATGTTGAGGTTGTGCTAATGTCCAGAGACGAAAATGTCTCTTTTTGTTTGAAAGTCTGGTGGCTTTGGTCAAGATAGCACTATAGACCATAGTGAGAAAAGACAAAGTAGGGTCGCTGTACTCCTTACTTGCATATAGCAGGCTATCCTCCTTGCAATCTGGACTGGAAACAATTAATCCAAAGAACAAGAATCCAAGAAATCTAGTTAATAGTATTTATCAGAAGGAAGGTAAAGATTGTAACATGAGACTTCGAGCAAGATCTCTACTTTCAGCTACCTGTATACAATTAGGGCAGAAAATTTCCCTTTGCTTTTCTTCAACTTTTTCTTGTAGAGGGCTGGACACCTGCCCCACTTGTGAAGGAGAGGCAGTTTGCATCTATCACATTTTGATAACTTTAAACTTTTATCAGGATGAGAAGTATCCTCTCCCTGTGTCACTAAAAAAGCCGGAACTGCTCTTCTTTCTTCCTCTCTCCAAGTAGACAAAGAATGTCACCCTCCCACTCAACCCATTCTCTGAGTCAGAAGAGAAATAATTATTTTCTCCTGAGAAGTCTTACGTGAATGAACTTTGACACATCATCATTCTGGACACTAGTTCATTCAAATCTTGATCTATCCCCCTAATGCCCAGTAGTGAGTAGGCAGTGGGAAAATCTTTATGTCAGCTTGTGGATCAGGGGAAGACAGAGAAACTGTCCAATCCAGGCTTTAGGTAAGGCACTTTCTTTCTCTGGTTCAGACATTTGTTTGGCCCCAAATCTCCCTTTTGACTTCAATGTTTATGTCTGAAAAGCAGCTGCTAAGGAAGATGTAGCATTTCAGTGAAATCTACCTTGAAGTCCCTATTTCCATATTATACCTAGCAACCTATATTATTTCCAGGATTTCTTAATTACATTGCATTGTAATCAATGATTCCACACACCAGTCCCATCTACCAGACTATTTACATAAACTGTGACATCTACAATTTGTGTGCCTACAGGTGAAACTCGAAAAATTAGAATATCGTGCAAATGTTCATTTATGTCAGTATGGCAACTCAAAAGGTGAAACCAATATATGAGATAGACGCATTACATGCAAAGCGAGATATGTCAAGCCTTACTTTGGTATAATTGTGATGATTATGGCGTACAGCTTATGAAAACCCCAAATTCACAATCTCAGAAAATTAGAATATTACATGACACCAATAACACAAGGATTGGAAATAGAACAATATCGGACCTCTGCAAAGTATAAGCATGCATATGTACTCAGTACTTGGTTTGGGCCCCTTTTGCAGCAATGACTGCCACAATGCGGCGTGGCATGGATGCTATCAGCCTGTGGCACTGCTGAGATGTTATGGAAGACCAGGATGCTTCAACAGCGGCCTTCAGCTCCGCTGCATTGTTTGGTCTCATGTCCCTCATCTTTCTCTTGGCAATGCCCCATAGATTCTCTATGGGGTTCAGGTCAGGCGAGTTTGCTGGCCAATCAAGCACAGTAATCCCATGGTCATTGAACCAGGCTTTGGTACTTTTGGCAGTGTGGGCAGGTGCCAAGTCCTGCTGGAAAATGAAGTCAGCATCCCCATAAAGCTCGTCTGTGGAAGGAAGCATGAAGTGCTCCAAAATCTCCTGGTAGACGGCTGCGTTGACCATGGACTTAATGAAGCACAGTGGACCAACACCAGCAGATGACATGGCTCCCCAAATCAACACAGACTGTGGAAACTTCACACTGGACTTCAAGCATCGTGCATTGTGTGCCTCTCCATTCTTCCTCCAGACTCTGGGTCCTTGGTTCCCAAATGAGATGCAAAAGTTGCTCTCATCAGAAAAGAGGACTTTGGACCACTGGGCAACAGACCAGTTCTTTTTTTCCGTAGCCCAGGTAAGATGCTTCTGACGTTGTTTGTTGTTCAGGAGCGGCTTGACAAGAGGAATACGACATTTGAAGCCCACGTCCAGGATCCGTCTGTGTGTGGTGGCTCTTGATGCACTAACTCCAGCCTCAGTCCACTCCTTGTGAAAGTCCCCAACACTTTTGAATGGCCTTTTCCTGACAATCCTCTCCAGGCTGCGGTCATCCCTGCTGCTTGTGCACCTTTTTCTACCACACTTTTCCCTTCCACATAACCTTCTATTGATGTGCTTTGATACAGCACTTTGGGAACATCCAACTTCTTTTGCAATTACCTTTTGGGGCTTTTCCTCCTTATGGAGGGTGTCAATGATGGTTTTCTGCACAACTGTCAGGTCAGCAGTCTTTCCCATGCTTGTGATTCCTACTGAACCAGCCTGAGAGACCATTGAAAGGCTCAGGAACCCTTTGTAGGTGTTATGGATTCATTAGCTGATTAGAGTGGGACACTTTGAGCCTAGAATATTGAACCTTTTCACACTATTCTAATTTTCTGAGATTGTGAATTTGGGGTTTTCATAAGCTGTACGCCATAATCATCATAATGATACCAAAGTAAGGCTTGACATATCTCGCTTTGCATGTAATGCGTCTATCTCATATATTGATTTCACCTTTTGAGTTGCCATACTGACATAAATGAACATTTGCACGATATTCTAATTTTTCGAGTTTCACCTGTATATTCTAAAACTGAAGATGGCTGTTCAGATGAGGCTTCTGAAGATTTGACTTGCAGTAAAGAACTATCATGGTTACATTAGTATCTATTATATCTAATGCATGTTATCAAATAGAGCTTTTGATGATCTCCAGTGAAAAGTTATGACTGAAAACTGAATTCATTTCTAAAATTATAATCTTATTATAATCATTTTTATATATATATATTTTATATATATATATATATATATAAAAATGAGATCAAATATTTGTTAATCTATACTTGATTAACAATGTGCTTGGAAGAAGAAGTATTGAACATAAATATTCTGAGATTTTGGTAATTAATTGCAATAGTAGCTATGCCTTCATTTGGAAGTTATCCAAACCACTGGTTTAACATGCTTGCCACCAGTCCTTGAAGCAGCATAAAAGTACTCCAGTGTAATTTGTCTTGCCGCATATGTAGTCTCTATTCTGCCTCAGAGTGTGCTGTCCTGAGAGTTTACTACTGGGCAAATTGAGATTTAGCAATTGATGGACTTCCTGCTAGTTGTAAAAATATCCACCAATTGTTCTCCCTAATGTGAACTGAGGCAGGTGAGTTTTGACAAGTTTAGCCACCTGTCAAAACCTGAACTGCAGGTTTGATGGCAGCTTTCTGTCTCTCCTGCTTTATTAGGAAGCTCCCACTCATGAGCAGTAGCTGATCTACAGGGTGGGTTGAGACTTCCTGGTATGTTAGAAAGAAAAGACTCTTTTAGTTTATGAGGAAACCCATTCCATTCCATCACTAATCACTGATTATCACTCTCTTTTGGTATAGCACTCCTTGTCACCAGCTTATCTTTCTCATATTTCTTGCTCTAATGCTCATTCTACAGCTGTCTTCTAATTTGCTTATCTGTCTCTTGTACCCTCCCTCACTCTCTTTTGATCTCCCACTTGCATTTGCTTACTTGACTTTCTCCTTCTTGCCTGCCTATCCTTATGCTTTCTCTTGCTTTTTCCTCTCTATCTAATGACAGCTAATAGATGCTGGAGGATGGACTCACTACTTCTGCCAGTTCTGTTGCTGTTCAAGCTGTATGTCACGATAATTTTTACACACGATAAACAGTTTCCCATGAGATCACTAGACCTATATAGGTCAGGAACCCAAGTAATGCCTAAGTGGCATTACTACCCAGCCAAGATGGCCACTGAGGGAAATCAAAGGGGGGCTGAACCTGCAGCAGCCAAAAGTGGTGAACAAGAGTTGGCAGATCCCAGCACCTGCCTCATCATTGCCAGTTGCCACTGAAGCATCACGCAGGAGAAGATGGAAAGATCAGATTTGATCTTTTGAGTAAAATAAATACAAAGTTAAGTGGGGATAAAAGGAAGGCTGCATCTTGAGATGTCCCTCAAGAACAGTGAAACAGCCAGTTTGGGAGATGTGTGGGTGTAACCTACAATGCTGAACCAGAATCCCATAAATACACAGGAGGATTCTTCCAGAGGATATCAGAATTCTCAGAATCACTTTCTCTTACTATCACTGATAGTATGAGAATACATACATACATACATACATACATACATACATACACAGGAGTGTTTTTCCTGAGGATATCAGAGTTCTCAAAATCACCTTCTCTTACTGTAACTGATACTATAAGAATAACAATAGGTTTTCTGAGTTTGGAGATTTTTTGGGAAGACTTTCCTTATTTCCACATCTCTGTTTCCACCTTTGATGTCTTTATAGATGTCATAGTAATGATGTTTGTCTCTTCTCTTCAAAAATGTTTTTCTCCTTAATATTTCCAATCACAAGCAGCACATCTTGTTTGCATGTTCTGTCCATTTAAAACTGATGACCATAAAACTCATCAACCTCCTCTTCTTCCACATCAGAGCTTGAAGCCTAAACTTTGATAATTGCCATATTAAAGGGATGTCCATGATATCTTATTGATGCTATTTGGTCACTGATTGCTATGGCCTTCCTCACTATGAAAGTAATGCTATTCCTGCTTTGCTTTTTGTGTCCCAAGCAGTAAACAGTATGATGTTCTGACTGAAAGTGCCAACCATTTCAATTCACTGATGGCTAAAATATCAATGTGTAGTCGATTCTTTTCATCTTTTGTTGTGTTGAGCCTTCCCATGTTCATGCTTTTTATGTTCCACATTCCCACTGTAATTCTGTCTTTGCAGGTTTGGATCTTCTCTTCCTGAATGGCAAAATCAGCAACTAGATGTCCTGAAGGCTTTAATTTAGCCACATTATAAACACCATTAGGACTCTGAAAGATCTTCAGACTTTCCTCAGTAGCATGTTGAGTGCCATCTTACATGAGGGGTCCATCACTTGGCACTCTATCATCAATCATTTTATGTTTTCTATCGATGTGCTGTTCTTGGTAAAACACAGAAATGGTTTAACGTTGCCCTCTAAAATGACTGTCTGCCTCCAAAATCTTTGCAGATTGTTGGTGCCCTATATGGGTGCCTGCTTGCTTTAGCGGGACAGCGGGGTGACCTTCGGACCTTACGCGATGCTGTTGGAATTCTATACTCTTGGTATGCACTCCCAGCATTCTTCACTCATCCCTCTCAGGAACACACACATGTGTGCGCACACACACACACACACACAAGGCATCACAACAGGACTTGGGCAGCCAGTATGTTTAGCAACAACAAAATGAAAATATAAGTAGACAAGATTAAAACTGCAAGTCTTAGAGTTATTAACTTTTAAAGACCCAGCTAAAGAAATGTATCTTATCTTCCAAATGCAGAGACACTGTGGACCTGATGCAATATGGAGAGAATGGGAATACATGTGATTTCTGACAATTCTACCTTGCAGCTACAGCCCCTTACACTCCATCAAACAAATGCTTTTGAGAGTCCTTCAATACCTGGGAGAGATTCTTGAAATCCAAAAGGCTGCAGTAGGAAAAAGGAGAGATAAAAATCTCATTGTGCAAGCAACAACCTGATGGGAATTGACTAAATGCAGCCAACTTCTGCATATGTGCAAATAGGATTGCATTGCAGAACTCTATGATTAAGTTAAAGAATATATTATTAATTCTGCCTTCCTGATAGCCATTGTTTATGAATGTTTTCCTTTTTTGCACAATTCATATTGGAGTTTATAAGTATTATTACAATAAGTATAGGGTGACAAATTGATGAACATAAACATGGGAAACAAATAGATATTTCACAAATATAAAATGTAGGCTTGGCAAGGTTAAGTTCATGTAATTGAAATAGGAACAATGACTTCATTGGGAGCAAGTTTTGCCTTTAAGTAAACAATTAATGGCTTGGCATTGAGTCTCATGCTGCAATAAAAAATTAAGAACACAAGAAACTTGTAGCTTCAGGCTTGTTGGGTTGTTTGTTTAGTGTATTTATTCATATACAAATGAACACTTCATGACAGCAATTATGTATGAAGAAGGAAAAAGTAAAAAAAGTAAAGCTATATTTTGCCTCTCTGGAATGCTGCATATTTTGTATGACTAAATAAATGACAATCAAAACTGGTAAGTGCTCTAATAAACTTGGCAGGTTAAGAGGCTAAAGTTCTAAAATGAGTAAGCATGCTAATTATTCAATGGATATTTTAAGTAGTTCAAAATCAACTGTATACTAGTTTAATTGTACACTAGGGCATAAAGTTGAGAGGCAAATCATTAAGGCTATTACTAATAAGTTTCTAGAGTGACTTAACTTATTACCAATAGGTTTTAATTTGATCTTTCCACAGATCCTCACCAACTTTATCCATGAAATCTCTCTTCATTTAATACTGATCAACAGACATCAGCATTAGGGCTATAACTAGAGGGGAATAGGCACATACTGTGCTGACTGAGAATATGCATAGGGTGGAATAATAATAAAAATGTACGCATGTGATGCACATTTCAGTAAACTTGGTAACAGACAACAGTTTTCCATTCTAAGTAATTCTGCAACTTAAAAAAAAAAAAAGAAATATAAGATTTCAGTCATTTGATTATGGTGGTCTATAAATTTAATACACAAACTTGAACGAGAGCCCAGGAAGCATGTCTGAAAAATCATGATTGTATTTCTTGACCAGTCCAGCTGCATACAACTCTTGATCAGATGCTGATGATTTCAGCAGGTTATACAATGTAAAAACTGCTTTTTTCAGATTTACATTTTATTTGAGAGGTTGCTGTTTCTAATATTATAAAGAACATATTTATTCTAAATTGGCCCTCTGGAGATGTTAGTCTTTGATTCTCACAAAAATTATCAAGCATGTTGGTCTTGAAATTCCTGAGATATATCCCAAACCTGGGCCATTGCCACGGCACTAGCACACATGTTGTTGTATGACTTCTGGTGTCTTGCGGTTCATTGCTAGAGGCCTGCAGATTTGCTTAGGTTAATTTGTGTTGACTGCAAGTTCTGAAATGCAGCTGATGGTTACAAAATGTTTGGGAGCAGCATAGTCAAAAAGATAAATTGGAACATCTCCATTGGAGATTTCAGAGCTTCTGTTACCTTGTCCTCTTTCCCAGGAGAACGATCTCAGTCAGCATCTTGTGGGTATCTCTGCAGTGGGTGTGAATGGGCACGAAAGCCTGATATGTGCTGACTATCTTGCTACACACAATGCCTTCAGCAGACAATTGTGGACTGAGATGTCATACTTGGGAAATGCGAATGCAAATGTTTCATACTATGTGCAAAGTAATTATAAAGACATTATACAACTGCAAAGAAGTTTTTCACTACTGGGACAGCTAGCATGGCATTATTCAGAATGAGGTTGTGGTCAGCAAAATGGACAAATGTAGCTCTTGGATGTTGTGCTATATTTTAGCTTGGACACCAATATACGATCCACTCATATTTGCTTCATCATATGCTTGGCCTTATTCTGATATGTCCAGTCCATTATTTTTAACAATGCTTAATTTACTTCCAAAAAGCCCCCAGAGTACTCTTGTGTCTTTATGACTAGGCATTCATCCACACTGCTATCAAGAGATACATGGCTGAGCTGATCTTTTTTGCCATTATCTTGTGTTGTATCCATAATCACAAAGATTATTATTCCATCTCTGACAGAATTAGAAAGAATGATAATCACTTAATTCTGTAAACTAGGCCTCAGGTACTTCATAGTTCCAGCCTTTGTATTCAATAATTGTCCAGCATGGGATCATATTTTGTAAGCAGGTTGAGAACCAAAAGGAAATTTCTACAGGATCATGCTTCCTGTATGGTAGGGTAGCAAAAAATCAGGAGGTTAGGAGCACCTTTTCTGTCTAATGCATTTTATTAAAAGGCATATTTTCATGAGCTGCAGGTCACTTTATCAGATGCATAGAGTTTATACCTTTTAATAGAATTTGTTAGTCAGAAAAGGTGCTACCAGATTCCATCTGATTTTATTTATTTATATAGACTAACATGTTTCTCCTTCTACAATGTCTCCAAAGGGTACATTAGTGAGAGCCAAGGTCAGTGTGACATTAATAATTCTATCAAGCACTTTGGATACTCATTCTAGTTTCTGGGCCAGTGTGTTATTCAGCATCTACATGAAACTGCTGGGGGAAGTCACCTGTCTTATTATGATGCTGCTGGTTTGCTTCTGAGAGCAATTCAAGGTGATGGTTATTACTTATAATGCCCTGTGATGTGTTTGCAAGTTCTCCATGCTCAATACATGTTAACAGAGTGGGCCTGCTAAGAGTCCCCACCTATTGGGAGATATGATAGGAAGGGGCTGAAAGCATCATCTATTACGTTGTCAGCCCTATGAGGCAGACCAGACCAAGAAATAGACTGCAGTCTAAAAACTACCTTTATTTAGATTAGCTATAGTAACATAATCTTACAAGTCTGATTCTGCTTCCCTTCCTCCCTCTTTTATATTCATGTGAATTAGAGGGGTGTCTGTCTGAGATGTTTTCCCAATCCTCCCCCACCATTTGAACTTAAGCAATCTTCCCCTTTTGCTTGTTTTGGAAACAAATTTTCCCATTCTCTGTCAATATCATCCTCTTTCCTTTCTACATAGGGCTTCCCTACTTTGAAATAGCTTGGCCTTGTCTCTCATAACATTGCAAAAACTAATACAGGCCTTGCTTTTCACAGAGATCAGTCAGTAACTGAAGGGCTGAATGCTTAATTATGAGAACATTCTTCCATGGTTGTGAGAAGAGAGGCTATAGAGAATGCTGGGTGAACAGTATAGATGTTTGTGAGTTACTATTATAATTTGTGTATTCATGATTATAAAGTACCAGTATGCCTTATGTAAGATGCTTAGAGTTTTAAAATTGAAGCAGTATATAAGTCTCAGCAATACACTCACTCACTCACACACACACAGATCATCCCATTCCATCACCACTACCAGGGATGGTTTTTTTTAATGTTATTGTTAATACACACACACACACACACACTACAAATATAAATAGAAAAAAAGAAAAAAGAGAAAAAGCAATTTGTAAACAAAGTGGAGGTTTAGAAGCACTGTAAACTGTCAAGAAAAAAAATTACGCTGAAATAAATTTATATATTAAAATATCTCAATTCAAAAGTTGGAATCAGTGTTAAAATTAATATCAGAATCATATTACTATATAGTGACAGCAATAACTAGTATGCTTTGATTTATAAATTATGAACTGAGACAAAAAATATAACAAGTGTCTACCTGGTCTGAAAAATTTAATTAATTTAATAAATTGGAAAAAAGGAAAAAGGAAACATGTAAATGTTATAATCTTTTGTTAGGAAAACTCAGACTTTGGATATAGTACAAACCTATTTGTAAGATTATAATCCAAAAATGATTTCCACATTAAATTAACAGTCGGAAGACCTGAAAGACCAGGTTAAGGTTAGATTGTCATGGAGAAAATCTATGTGGTTGCTAGGAGTCAAAAATGACTTGATGGCACATAATTACGTGAGGTTAAATTGTATATCAGATTTGTTTTTTAAATATGAAGTTAGTTTTGACATTAATGCATATTCTCATATCTTAATTTGCCATTTTTCTACAGAAGGAATTATTAGTGCTTTCCAGTAAGAAGAATAGAGTATCCTAGCAGCTGTTACCATGAGAAAAGCCAGTTCAATACACATTATAGGAATGGTTGCTAACAGTCAACAATGACTTGATGGCACATCACCACCATCATCATCATCGATATTTACGCTAAAAGATAATGGGCCGAAAAGAAAAATCCACCTTTAAAACCTATTCTATACTATTATAAATCATTTCCCAGAATTATTGAGCCTTACAGCATTGCCACCAAGTGTAAAATAAAGTTCTAACCTGTTTATTGCATTTGCAACAATTTTTAGAAAATGAACTCTCTATTTTGGCAGTCAAAACTGGAGTAATATATCATGGCAGAACATTGTACCATTGGGGATGTTATGAATGTCCTGAGCTGATGCCTGGCTGAGGGAAAACAAGCTTAAACTGAAACTCAGCAAGACAGAAAAGCTGTAGTTGGTAATCAATCTGGTTTTATTCTTACATGGTTTGGCCCCATGTATTTCCAGGATCATTTCTATAATCTTGTGTGCTCTTACCAAAAGGGGAAGCTGGGGGTCGTCTCCCCATGTAATGCAGAAGGATTAGAGATCAGAGGCAATCCTTCTTAAAAGTTGTCCTTCACTAAGGAACAGCATATCCCCTGAGGTATGTGGTGCCCCCAACCTGCTAGCCTTCTGGAAGGCTGAGAAAACCATCCTATTCCAGCAAGCATTTGGTAATTCATGATAGGTGGCCTGTGATATAGGTTGGAGTTTTTATAAGATTGCATTTTATTATGTTGTCATGAGATAATACAGGTTATGTGAATACTGTTTACTTATGTTAGTGCTTTCTGACTACCATAAGCTACCAGAGTCTTTGAAGTCAGGTGATGTAGAATATATTAAAAAATAAAGTATTTGAGAATCTGTGCATGTGCGTGTACAGAAAGAACACAACATGAAAGACACTGCATGCATGCTTCTGGGAGATGCAGATACATCCCTTGGGTCAAGGAAAAGTCACTTGTTCCCCAGGGCAATCCAGGCCCCACTCCCACCCCAGAGGGTGCTCCAGCTAGCCAGCCATCCCCAGTGTGGTGGTGACTCTCCCTGCCATATGACATCAGCAGAACCTTGAGTAAAGGCCCTTGACTCATACAACAAGGTCTGCTGCTGTCTCAGGCTGTCTCAGCATGCAGCACATCAGGGACCCAAGACTCCCCACGTTGCCTGTTCCCTTTGAGTAGCATGAAGAATAGCATGGGGAGGACAGAGTTACTTGCTTATAGGTTGGAGGGTGATGGCATCATCGTCCATTGCCAGGCTGTCCCAGCAAAATGCTCAACTTGCTCAGTTGTGGCTACGCTGCTGATCAGAGGATCAACACTGCTTGATATTCGCCAAGAACTTGCATCTTTCAGAAGGAAACCATCCCACATCCTCTTTCCTTCCCTCAAGGCAGCAAAAATCTGGCCTCATTGGTACTGCTGTTGTTGCCCCAACTATTTCCTCTTAGAACCAATTACTTAAAAATGTATATAAAATACATCTATTAGGAAATCACAGAAATGATAGTTTCTGAACACATTGTATTACTGTAGCAGCAAGCATGTGCTATTATCTCAGTAATTCCAGTTAGCTTGAAAAAAATATTTAGACTTACAATAAAGCTACAAATATAACTCAAAATAAAGTTGTATGGATTCTATCCATAGCATAATCTAATACAAAATTTTGCAAAAAAAAAAAAAAAAGTGATCCAATGATTTGTGTTTTAGAAATTGAGTCACAAATCTAGGTGTCTCCTAAAATAACAGAGAAATAAGTGCTTTCAATTTTCTGAACATTATGATAAAGTATACAAAGCAGAATCAAAAAGTGTTAATATTTGTAGAGCAGGAATGGTAAACATTTGGCAAGTTCCAACAAGATGATGTACTAGTTTCAGCTACTGGGTTGACATTTCATTTTTGCACTGAGGCAGATATATGAGCTCTAAAACAACAAAAACAACAGAAGCCTCACAGAGTTGCAATATATTTGAGAAATGCAATATATTTAAGAAAAATAGCTGATACTGAAATTTAAAGCAATTAGGATAACAAATTATGTTTTTGTAAAAGTGACCACATTTGTCTTAGATTGATTCTGTTCTGCTACAAATTCAGGGGGTGGATTTTGCAGCAAATCTAAATAATAAAAAGATGTTACAATTTCAGGTGTAATTTCCAACACAAATAGGAAGAAAATAGGAAGCTGTTCACTCACTAGCTGTTCTATCTAACTGTGGTCAAAAGAGGCTGCTAATGGTTCGGCATAGCCTTTCCCATTCTTACTTAAAGATGCCAGGAGTTGAATATGGGGTTGTCTACATACAGAACATGCACTCTGTTACTGAAGTGCGGCTGAATACGAACCAAACAGAAAAGGGTTAAATCATGCCTTTGGTATTTCCATGTGTAAATTGCCAGTGCAGGAACTCATACATATCCATGCTTGTGCTATGAGAATGCAGAGATCCTTATGTTATGAGAATGAAATAAATATACAAACCTTCTTTCATATGTTAACTATAAGTACAGGAGTATGGACCACAATTCATTCTACCTTCCTGTATCCCATCAGGGTGGTCAAAACTCTCTCAGGGATGTAGAATATGGTTGACATTGGGAAGAGGGCTAGAATCAACAGGATGGTAAGCTCACCCCCAGTCTAGCGCCTGGTGGGATGTGTTTGTAGTAGATAAGAGTGCTATAGTCCCTCTCCTCGGGGGAGAGAACTGACCTATCATATGACTTCAGGGACCATAACATTGTTCCTAAGGGATTGAGCAGAAATAGCCTAACATACTACCTTTTCTCCTCTGCTTCCTTGCATACAGTTATTGTGTAAATCTTATCACAAAAGTGTTGGGCGTATTAAAAGGAAGAGTACAGAGCCTTTTAATCAAAGAGTAAAAAGAAATAGAACAGGATGTAAGGATAAGTAAGATGGGCTTTTCTCCCTTTCTATTACTCTTTGCTTGCTGACTTTTTAATGTCTAGTGAGTGAAAAATCTCTGTGATCTGCTTTCACACGCAGATGGAAATGGCATATGTTTCATAAATGAAGGTGAAAGATTGCCAAGCAATTAGGAATCAAGTAAACAGGAACAGAAAACCCAGGCAAGCAAGATACTTTCAAAAGCCCTATATTTTCAAAGCAAGTCAACAAACTAGATATCTGTTCCTTCACTTGCTTCCTTGTCATCATGACTTATTCTAATTCTGAGAACATTCAAAGTCCATTTCTGTTTAGTGAAATTTTGCTTTGTAAGCTGGCTTATCTCAGGTGCTAAAATATACTTTTCCTATCTACAAAACACCACTTACTGCTATGATAATTACTGGCTTTTCTCTCTCTCTCTTTTTAAAACAACTGAAAAAGAAAAGTGAAATCACATATATTTGGGAATAATACAATGAACATCATACCTGGTCTGAGGCAGAACAGCATTTGTTTGCCATCTTCATCTGTAAAAAAGAATAGAAAGAGGTAGTAATATAAAATAACTCTAATTATATGGTCATTTATGATTTCACTCATAATTGCATGGCTCTCGTGGTAACTGTGTGGTCCCAGGAAAATATGAGATTGAATTGAGGAGGCACCAACAGGGTGTGGCACATTCATCACACCCTGTTTGCTACTTCCTGAATTCAAATGTGCCACAGCCAGTGTATGTATTAGATTTATATTCTACTTTTCCTCCAAGAGTTCAAGGAGGAACATTTAATACACCCACCTCCATTTTTCTCCCCACAGCAATAACACTGTGAGGTAGGTTGGGCTGAGAATGATGGGTTCAAAATCACCCAGTAAGCTTCCATGACTGAGGGTGGACTTGAACTTTGGTCTCCCAGATCCTAGTTCAGTACTTAAATAACTACAGCATGCTGGCTATCTGGGTAAAATCAGGACGCTGCATCTGTATGGCAGAATAAAGTTCCAAGCAACTCCAAAGCACGGTTATGCACCATTTTAACTGAAACAATTTGGTCAGTGAGGGCAATTAAACAACCAGGGAGTGGATTGACCCCTTCAGTGCTTCACCGTTGTTGACAGTCTCCTCAAAGGTCAACATTGGATTGAGAGGAGCTCCTGCCAATCATGCTGAAACAAAAATTCTTTAAATGAAAATATGATGCAACTGTCGAAAGGAAAAATAAACAGAATAAATAAGCAGGCAGTATAAAACCCACCAATTACCACAAAGATTTTTTAGTGATTGGCAGGCTTGTAGTAAACAAGCAGATAAGTACCTCTACTTAGTAAAGATTTTAAAAATAGGTTGACCTGTGTAGGGTGCCCCATAGAAATCATCTCACTCAACACCTCTAGAGACCTGGCAGTGCTCCTGTCTATGGCTTTATAAAAAATTTCAACAAGACCCATGAATTTGACACGTGGCCATGATTCTGTGGTATACAATACTTGTCTTTTACTATATCCAAAATCAAGAATTGTTCAATCCGTTTATTATTCAGTATCACATGTAATACACAATGGAGATCTGCAAAATGTAACATGCACATATCTGTCTGCCTGCCTGCCTATCTATTTCCAGTTCTCTAGGGCATATACACACTGGAGCCAAAGTATTTATTCAGTAAAATATCCCTTTATGCAAATGATGTGTAAAAATATTTAACAATTTAGTACTTGCAGTAACCATATTTCTAAAACACTTAATGTATCACTATTTCATACTGATCTTTCCATAGATGAGTTACAAGATGCAAATTTATGACTTCTTATGGCCCTTAATAGCAAGCATACAAAATTATCCCTAACCCCTAGCCTCTTATATTTAATAATAACTTGACCACCAGCTTATAATTGATCTATCTAAATCTGGATAGTTTCAATTGTATTTATGCTTGAGTGTAAGTCTATTCATTAAGTATTTAAATACTTCTGATATTTTTAAATGCAAGAAAGTGAACTTTAATACAATCATTTTGATGTGCAACTTTTGAGCTAAGAACCATATTCTAACATCTGGAAAAGTATGGAATCCAAAGAGTAACTGTATTTTGATCTGTACAGTAGTCCAGGAAATTAAACTTAGATTGATTAGTCTAAAATGCATGTCAGTGAAGACATTTATTTTTACTGGCTATGTTCCTCTAGGGCTACTATATACTGTACATGCTAATAAATCAGGTTCTGAAAGAAAAGCAGGATATAACTCTAAAAAAAAAAGAGGTTGTTATATACCAATGTTAATTAACATATCTTATATAGTACCAATTTGTTTTGGTTAACAAATTTCAGGATTATTTAATTATTTGTTTGTGAAAACAATTCAGTAGAAGTACTGTTAGTGGCATATAAGCTGAAACAGTAAGATAATTGCCCAGAGTCACTTTTTGTGAGATGGGCAGTATCTAAATTTGAAATATAAATAAATAAATAATCACAAAATCTAGAAAGAGTGGACTGGAACACATTGCTCTACAATAAGAATGTTTTAACACGGGTTTCAGAATAATCCTTGCTGAAAATATCATAATATAAAAGTAAAACCTACACTGCACATGAGATTTACTGACTTTACAATTCTCTGTGTTGTTAACCATAAAGTGTCAATAGAAACACTATAAGGCATTCTCAGAGGCTATATATAAAAATAAAAGGGCAAACAGAACTTGATTCTGTGTAGTAGTAGTAGCAGCAGTAGTAGTAGATTTAGGAGCTGCCCAAAATGACAATGTGAGTTAAGGGGAGGGGGCAAGATAAATAAGGAACAAGTAAAAAATAGAGAATAAGATGGTAAAAGAAGTACAATGGTATAATCTTACATAGGTATATTCTGAAGTAAGTCCCATATATCCAACAGATCACAATCCCAAAAGCTGCTGCCTTTGTCTTATAATTGTATATTATGGCTATGATTAACATGTTAATTTAAAAACTTAGATTAATGTTTCATAATGTTTCGGAAATAACATTTAAAACTATACAGGTAGTCCAAGTCTAGGTCTTAGAGAAAGTGACTAACCCAGAGTCACCCAGCCAGCTTCCATGCCTAAGGGAGGACTAGAGCTCATGGTCTCATGGTTTCTCGTCTAGCACCATAACCACTTCAGCACGCTAGCTGTCATTTAGGGAAAGAGAGAGATTGAGATGATTTTGCATGTTCAGTGTAATGGATGAGAAACTAAGCAATAAATTAAGCAATACATTTTGATAATTCACTAACTGGTCTTACTCTTAAATAGACCATTTTCTCTCTACTTTCATCATTTTAATAACCTAGAAACATAGAATATTCAAAACACATCATCATTATCACCTTGATCCCCTTTCAAACACCCCCGTTCTATGCTATAAAGTAGGAACAATAACAGTGACCTAGCTCAACAACACTGCAGGGGCAGGGGGTGTTCAGTGGGGGCTAATGACAAACTCAGCATTAGGTGGCTGTGACATAAGCCCCATCCCTTTCATATGGGATGGGGCTTATGTCCGCCCTCTCGCGGACCTTATGTCTGCCCTCTCGTGACCGCCCTCTCGTGGTGCCTGGAGGCTGTGAGGGTCTGGATGGGGAACAACGGGCTCCAGCTGAACCCTGGCAAGACGGAGTGGCTGTGGGTTAATGGCTCCTCTGTATCCAGGACGTTGTCATTGTTGGTTCTGGATGGGGTAGCACTGCCCCAGACAGACCCAGTACGTAATTTGGGGGTCCTCCTGGACTCACGGCTCCTGCTTAAAGAGCAGGTGGCAGCCGTGACCAGGAGGGCTTTTGCACAGCTTCGGGTTGTGTACCACTTACGCCCTTTCCTGGATCGGGATGCCCTGCGAACAGTCACTCATGCCCTTGTTATCTCCCAGATAGACTACTGCAATGCGCTCTACATGGGGCTACCCTTGAAGAGTATCCGGAAGCTTCAGCTGGTCCAGAATGCAGCCGCGCGAGCAATTTTTGGGGCCTGAAGGACCCATATAACACCTTTGCTCCGTGAGCTGCATTGGGTGCCGGTTTGCTTCCGGGTCCAATTCAAGGTGTTGGTTATCACCTTTAAAGCCCTACATGGCATGGGGCCAGGTTACCTGAAGGACCGCCTTGCCCCCATGATTTCAACCCGTCCCACCCGATCTCACAGAGAGGGCATGCTCTGGATCCCCGCGGTAAAAGAACTTCAATTAGCGGGGTCCAGAAGGCGGGCCTTCTCTGCTGTAGCCCCTGCCCTTTGGAACATCTTGCCCCCGGGGGTGAGACAGGCCCCCTCACCCCAGGCCTTTCGGAGAGATTTGAAGACCTGGGTCTGCCATCTGGCCTGGGGTGGGGAGGTTGGATACCAGAAATGGGGTTGGCTGGCCCCTTAGCGGCCTGGTGTGGCCTCTATTGGACTCCTGGATCTTTTAGCCTCTTTATTTTTATCCTTATTTCTGTAAATATAATTTTTACAACTTTTAAACTTTTTATAATTTTAATTATGTATTGATTTTAGTTGTTGTAAACCGCCCAGAGTCCCCCGTTGTGGGGAGATGGGCGGGGACAAGTTAAATAAATAAATAAAAATAAATATGTGTATTGTAACATCACCCGCACACCCAAAAGCAGCAGATCTTGCTGCATAATGCTACTTTCGCCTTGTTGGTTGACAGATTATTTAAATAATGAAAGCAGGTTTTAGGTTTTCTAGAATTCTTCTGGAAGTTTTAAAAAATAAATATTGCTGTTCCCAACCATTAAGTTTAGTCAGCTGTCCTCTACCTAAAGAAGCTTCATTCCCAAAGCAGGAAAAATAGTTAAGTTACTGGTAAGCAATAATGACAGTAGAGAAGCTTGGAGCAGTGGCTCCTTTATGAATCATGAACTAAACCAGAATGCTGCATTCATATTAATCTGTTGGGCAATTTATCCCAAAGAAAAACTTTTTAGTTCAAAGTGGGCTGGGATTCAGGTTGATGTGGCTCATTAACAAGGCTTCCCTACCTATTGATTTTTACCTCTGTATTTTTCCTGCGTCACTGCTCTATCTTTCTTATCCAGCTGCTTCAACTTTTTTAATGCGAAGGTGGTCAGAACAATCTAGTTACAACAGAGCAATATTTGAGAGGCTCCCAGTTCACAATGGCACAATCAGAATAAGAATTAATACCAAATACATTTGAAAGTTAAACCTTTTTGAAAACTACAAACCTATGCATCAAATGTATTTTTAAAAACATACTAATGCTGTTCTAACACCTCTCACCGAATGACATAAGCTCATGTGTAAATAATTGATGAAACCCCTCTTTTTTTAAACAAAAAACAACAGCAGCAGCATTGACAACACACATTTGGCAGCAAGTTGCACTGAAATTAATGGGGTCTGCTCTTGTTTAAGCACAGGCAAGATCAGACTGTGATCATGAAAAATAAATGCAATTTGATTGGACTGTGTCATGCAAGAGCCAAGCATACTCTCCAATGGAAAATGGAGAGCGAGCCTGCCTGCCTGCCTTCCCCCCCTCCTGTTTTGTGGTAAGGGTGAGCCGAAAAGCACACTGGCTCAGATCAAAGTCCTCTTTAATACAGCATTAAAGATATTTTTAGGAAGCTCTTAAAGTGGGCACAATTTTAGCTTAAACAATGGGAATTCTTGTTAATTCTGTTTCCTGAGGTCACCCAGCTCAGGGTGTAGACAGTTCAGCCCTTGAGCCAGATTTGATTCCCTACTCTTGCTTGCTTCTGTGGAACACATGGACTTTCAATTAGAAACTGTTTCTTTCAAAATAATCTGGCAACCTTCAGTGTTATGCTCACAGGCCTTACTTTTCAATGGAAAAAAGTTTTCCCCTGCCAGAAGAACAAAGTCCAAAAAGTCCAAAATGATGGATACTCTGTTCTTGAACATATAGGCTCCTTGTTAGTTTTCTTGGAGAGAACAAAACCATACTACATTGAGCTGCTGCGTGTGCTGAAAAGAGCAATATTTTTTTTGTACTCATGGTTTATTGTCATGACCAAATTCTTTGAGAGGAGCTGCTGCTCCTTCAGTTCATCACTAAATATGTCTTCATATCCTCTATTATGTTAGGCTTTTTCTGCAATCTTGATCAATGTTTTTTTATACAGTCTTACCTACACATGCATAATTAGTACATACGTATCCCCTTATTTCCATTGCAGTCTAAAGAATTAAGTAAATTTTGCTTGGAATAAGAAAGGAGGAGAATATTTTGCCAGCTATGCTAAGAGTTTGGCAGGCAGCCAGGAATACACCATATGCCTCCTTCCCACTCTTAAATTCAGTACTACAAAATTGTCACACAATATTCCCCCAGGAACTCCATTGTGCTAGCCATTCTACAAGATACAGCTATTCAGTCCCACAGCTAGACCAGCTGCTCCTTCTTTAAAGAGGGTGTGGGATTATTTATTAATCCCATCCTATTCAATGGCTAAAGAGCCTTGCTCCCAAAGTATTCAACTAAGCAGTTTATGACATGCTGTAAACAAAACTCAAGCAATCTGCAGTCTGCAGGAGGGCTGGCTTTGCTAATGTAAATACTTACATTCCAAGTACAAATGTTACAAACAGCAAATATGGGATGTAGCACAGTAGCTAATTATTTGAATGAAAAATTGCCTCTACCAATCAGCAGGAAGTCAAAGTAAACTGGATAGATTAAATCACTTAAAACACACACACACACACACACACACACTTGAACTATTTGGTGTAAAACTAGCTGGTTCTACTCCATCCAACATCAGTATGGAATTGTGATATAGCCACATTCGGGATGGTGGATATTTTGTTATAGGAATTTAAGAAAAGGATGCACAAATTAAAACTGGAAGAGATTCAGAATAAATACATTTTAAATAGAAAAAATAATCTCTGTAATGGTGAAGGACTATACAATGGTTCATACAATGAACATTTGAGATTTTTATTCATGGAAATTTTATTCTCCTTGATTACCAACTCTTTTCAAGAAAAAGCTAAGAACAAGGCCACATTATATGCTACCATATTACATAATTATCTGTGGCAGCTTGTTCAAACAATACACACATGCACTGCCTTCCCAGTCTATAGATTCTCCCATCACAGGGTACTATTCATGACAGACAGAAGGCTTCTCTCTGTAGTTCATTTGTACATACTGTTTGGGGGAGGGGGTGACAAGATGAATTGTCAGTATATATTGCAGATCCTGTGAAACAAAAGTTGATACATAAAGTTTATATCTGCAAAGCAATGGTATACTCTTTTAAGACAAGAAAGATGAAGGAAGCATCACTTAAAATTTATAGCACATAAATTTGCAAAAAAAGAGTGGTTTGCCACTTTATATGTGAAATAATACATCCAAGTAGAGGAATAAATCTTAGTTAAACAGAAGCTGCAATTCTGACAGCTATATAGGTCAAGGATGCCTTGAAGCAGACACATATTCTAGCCATTAATTCTAAAGTGTTATGGAATGATTATTTTCATTCATTCATTCATTCATTCATTCATTCATTCATTCATTCATAAGTGATCAGGACAAAAATCCTAGGACAAAAGTGAGAACCTTTTTCCATAAGGTTCAGAATATCTCCAGGGATTTCTTGCGGGATCGTATGACATTAGTGACAGGATCAGTATCCAAAGAGGTTTAGAACAGAGTACAGGTAGTCCTTGACTTATGATGGAAATGGGATCAGAATTTCTGTCGCTAAGTGATGCGGTTGTAAAGCACAATTGCATCGCTTAGCGATGGCAATCCCTGCCGTCCCGGTTGTTGTCATTAACTGACTCCTATGGTCGTTAGGCGAGGCAACTTCCTGTTGGCTTCCCACAACTAAAGTCAGTGGGAAAGCTGGCAGGAAGTTGCAAGTCCCAGGCTGGCAGGCAGGAAAGTGGCTGTTGCAGGGTGGGGAAGGGAGCAAGGGGGTGCGTGGAGTGCAGGGGAGGTGCAGTGACTGTCAGGGAGGGTACACAAGGGTTTGAGTGGGTGCAGAGAGGTGTGGTGTGAATCAGGGAGGGTATGAGGCGGTGTGCAAGAGGCACAGCATGGGTCAGGGACGGCGCGCAAAGTTGTAGGGGGTGTGCAAGAGGCACAGTGAGGGTTGGGGAGGGTATGAGGGAGTGTGTGAGAGGTGCAGTGAGGGTTGGGGAGGGGGGGAGGGGTGCAGCATGGTTGGGGAGGATGCATGGGGGTGCGCAAGTAGCTGGCATGGGGTGACCGCAGAGGTGAGGGGAGGTTGCAGAGGTGAGGGAGACTTACCCCAACAAATTGCAATCCTTCCTGCTGACTTCCCCATTGACTTTCTGGGGAAGCTGGCAGGGAAGGTTGTAAATCATGTGACCGTGGGTGAGCTGGGATGGCCAGAACTCCGAGGACCAGTTGTAACCACTAATTGTTCAGCACCATCATAACTTTGAATGGTCGCTGAATGAATAGTTGTAGGTCGCGCTCTACCTGTACAGAGCAAGCAGTGCAATCTATCTTTCATATACACCTAACCATTTATTCCACTCCTAAACACACCCTATTCAATCACTCACAATTTAAACCATTTATATATAAATGAACAGAGCAGCACAGTGTGATCTGGATTTCAAGAAAAAGTTTGTCTTCTCTATGCAATTTGTCTTCCAATCATAACGAACAAGAACAATTGAATAGTGACAAAAATGATCCAATCTTTTGATCTCATTCTACTTCTTTTTACTCAGTGGGCAAAGTTAGGGGGGAGTCTTCAGAGTGAAGTAAGGCTGGCATGCTTTTAGGTTATGGACTAAAATTTGTCATCTTTGGCCTGACAGGTAGACTGTATGCTCTTGGTAAGGAGGGGTTAGGTAACATTTTCACAGTGCTGCTAAACTGATTGACTGTATGTGTTTATGAGCCATGCTTCATATGCACTGATTTAGAACATGTTCCCAGTAGACTGGATTCTATGGTAGTTTTCTGATGAAAATTGCCTCTTAAGAAGCCAGGGAGGAGACAACCTCAGTTTCAGTGAGAAACCAGTGTAAAATTAAGATCCATATTCAAAGGACTGACTATTCAGAGGACTTTTCCCTTCAAAATTAAAGCAGCTAGTTTATAAAAAGTTAAAGTCTGATTATATATAGTAGTAGTAGTAGTAGCAGCAGCAGCAGCAATAGCTTGGCTCTGTGTATGAATAATGTGTATGATTATAAATAAATAATGAAGTGTATGAAAATGCAGAGAATATTATCAGAAAAATACACATCTGAAAATTTAGATGAGTTTTCAGGGATTATTTTGAAGAATATTTACAACACTACCTAGACTATACACATATATACATATCTAGAAAAGAACATACATTTTGTAGTGTCAAATCACTGATGTTAGATGATAATGCTCGCAGCCAGTCAGCACTCTCCTGGGCTGAACAATACTGAAGTATCCCAGTGCTAACTCCATCGAGTGCCAGTACTTCAAATGCATTAGATCTGCAGCAAAGAAGAAATATATATGCCATCAAAGAACCTATACCAGCAATTCTTAGTCCTCATCTAAACCCCTACAACTATACACTTATATACTACAATTCCAGGGAAATGGGAACACAGAGCTACACAGTCAAGTTATACAGGTACTGCATGTGGTTTATATCTGAATATTACGCATGGAAGATTATTTTTAGTTAAAGTATTTTTATACTTTAGTTATTTAAAGTATTTTTATTTTTTTTCTCCGATTCCAGGATGGCATACAGCAAGTTTTTAAAACAGTCCTACATGGGTGTCTAATCAGGAGTATCATGTAGATGAGTGGGTGGATCATACAAACTCATTTAGCAGGTACCCTTGCACATGTATTTTGTGTTCAGCAATTCCAGATCTCACTTCTGGGGTCTCGCATTCATTTGATCTATTGCAGGATAACATTTCTGGAATCAAAGGACCCAGTGGCATGTTGTAGATCAACTTTCCAAAATTTGAGAGGGAAAAGAAAAAAGAAAAAAAAATCCCTATGTTTATTTTAAATATATATAATTAAAATTATGTGTTTAATAATCATTCCCTGTGTACTTAACAACTGTTGCTATATTATAAATTGCTAGGGCTGTATAATGCTTTGCAAACTGGAATGCATAGGAACATGAATGCAGCATCTATAGAAGTTGTGTCTATTGGTAGAATTGCATGGCTACAGTAGAAGCCTCCTCACAGCAGATAGATAAATTGTAAAAGACAAGGCTGCTTTAATAAATCACAGAGAGATGCTGCATTTGGGCTTCCTTCTGTTCTGAAGAACTACTTCAAATTAAAATCTTAAGCATTGCACAGAACCAGAAATATTATTTGGTAGCAACTTTGGGGAAACTCTGGAGGATGCACCTAAGGTTTTGAGGAGTCTGCAGGTTGTGCAATCCTGATTTACTGCATTTTAACCTTATTTTCCATCTATAATATAGGTATAGTATGGGAATAAAAAAAAAAGCTACCTTATAAGATAATTGAAAAGAAAGTTGAACAATTCTTTGCAGAACATTTAGTGTTAAATAAAAGTGAAACGTTATGACCAAGTCGATCTCTATGTCATACAGCTAAATGACAAGTAATTGCCATATGATGAGATTTATCATTCAAAATTGCTACATGTAAAGCAGAAATTAGTAACAGAACTATGATACAAGGTTTTTGATGCTGAAATAAGTAATCGAGGATCATATGAAAGAAGATGGTCCTTATAATATTCTCATCCCGTAACATTTAGTAAGAACCAGCACTTTGAACTGTACTTCGGAAACAAGCCAGAACTCAGGGCTTACTAAACAACACTGAAGTGATGTGAGATTGAAGAAATCAGCCTACTTATTGAATGTTGTACTTGGAATAGCTTGGAAATACTTTTCAAGGCAGTGCATTACAGTCAATAGAAGCCAGATCAACATTTTTGGATAATGCTCACTGCAAGCCAACACTGTGCACAAATACATCTGGACATTTAGAAGCAAGGTCAGGTCCAGAAATATTCCCAAATTATACATCTTGGTTTTCAAGGAAACTGAAATCCTATCCAAAAGAGGATACTTTTTTTCTGTTTCAGTTCTGCTATCCGACAGAATTCCTATATTGTCTAGAATAAACTTCAGAAAAGTGGCCCACATACAATCCACTTCTGGCTCATCTTACTGGTCTACCTCAACTGGAAAGAACAGAGATGGATATTATCTACATAATGACACCATCTGGAATACCCTCACCTCCCAAATGGTTTGGTATATTTGTTAAATAGCATGGGAGATAAGAGGCACTCAAAGAGATCCATAAACTGAAAGCAAAATGGTCAAATAGCAATCTTTCAATCTTCAGCTGCCCTTCAGACAGAGTCAAAGACCATCTCAAAACAGCATCCTTAATCTTCAGCTTGGAAAGCTTGAAACAAAAATGTTCAATCATATCTAAAGATGATTCCCTCTGACCAGTTTTCAGTGTAGCTCATTCTTCTAAGGTGACCAATGTAGTAGTCCAAAACCCAGGCCTGAATATGGTGAATTATCCCTGCTATAAAAAAGCCCAAATAATTCAGTAAATTTATTGGATTTAATTCCTGTTACAATTCATATAGTGACTATATTTCTTGTATTAACAGCAGCATTCACATTTGCCACTTGCTAGTTTTATACTGTACTTATATGGCATAGCTAAGGAGCCAAACAGGTTTTTCAACAGCTTTTCTAACTTTAAGCAATTGCTGCCTTCTAGACTTGGATATTTTCTACCTAGTGTTCCAATTTTCAGTGATTTTATTTTTCTCTCCTTATAATCTTGATATAATTTTGCTCTCTTCCCCTTTTGCTTCTTCCCTGGGATTGCCATCTGCCATATATCATGCTTTTGCCTTCTCATTTCCCCTAATAAAATGTCCCAGAAATAGATTTGTGATTCAATAGAAATCCCTCTTTTTTCTCACAATGCCTATAAAAGTTAAGATAAATTATCTTCAGTTGTTCAGGTCAAGTCTAACCATATTTCACATTGCTTATAATATGTGAACCAAAAGCTCTTTTCATCCACATACATCCACACAGACAATATGGATGCCAAGTCTCTCGGCTCATCACTTCCTAATGTTTATTGTGGCTGCAATGTATTTTTCACACTTATTTTATCAATTCCTTTGCCCATTTTGGTATCCAAAGCATCCACTTTTATTTATACGCTTCAGTAATCAGATAAATGATTATTTTTTTCCTGTGTCATAGTTAAAGGCAATAGTCCTTAGAATAAGATTAAATAGTAAATCTGTAAGAAGTTGCTTTAATTAATGTTTAATTAATGTTTCATGTCCTCTAAATATCTCATATTGTGTGATCCCCCTCCCCCAATAAATTATATCTGGACATAGTGCAACCCATTCCAAACTCTTTATAAACAGCAGGAATTAAACTGATATGAATTAAATGAATAAAATATTTTCTTTGGCAACAACTTTAAATATACCTGGTAAAAATGCCAATTCAATAAATCGCTAATACATTAAAAAGAAGGCATCTTAGCTCTTAACTGCAATGGACAGAATTTTTAGACAACAGAAAAATAAAGGTGATTAAATCCCTTGATTAAATCTAACTGAATTGTGAGTTTGCTTTTAAGGATTAGGTACATGAGTTCCAAAGGTAACTATGTTTTAGACATGAGAAAGAACAATCAATCAGTGGCCATGCTAATTAATGTATTAGGCTAAAACATCAAAACCAGGGTCTTAAAAACGAAAATAGAAAGAATATTTACCAGAGGTGGTGAAGATGCCAGTTTGATATATTTATTTAGAATATCTTTTGAATAATTACTTTGATAAATACAATGATTTAGGTTTTTGATAAGTTTCCTTAGCACTGTAAGAATATGGAAGAAAAGGACCCCACTTATTTAATGTGTTGCTTGTATCTTAAATGATAGCTTTCTAGCCAGCTTGATAAGTCAATGCATTCAATCTGAAGATCCAACATCTGTCTCTTGGTATTTCCTGACCCATAAAATCACTAGCCAAATGTAGATTAATTTCAAAATTACCAGATTGCCCAGCCATTTTACTGCAGATTAGTTCTGAATCCATTTCCTAAGGGACCCTTGTATTAAAGTGCTTCACTGAAAAATAAGTTTCCTATTTTTCATAACTAAAAAATAAATGGCCAATTACCTGCTAGAGGCTTCTTTCCTTTTGTTATTTGCTTGTATGAATGCTATTTACATTAATTAATATCATTATAAATAATGCCACACATATTTATGCACTATACAAATACATTTGTGTGTCTGCTTTCCACTGTGTGCAATAGACTGTACTTGTAAAATATGAAATTCCCGTCCTCTTACCAAGCCCTGCAATCTATCCCCAAGTCCAAAATCTGTCCTAAAGGATTTCTCAAACTTCCTTCCCATCATAATACAATCTTTTTCTTTCCACTTGATTGTGGAACTTTAAGGAGAAAGAAATGGCAGAATTTCCAAGGAAGCTTTTACATGTATCATTGTAAGCAAAAGTGCCATAACTAAATTGCAGGCAAAACCATTTTGACCAGAATTCCATTTTCTGTCAAAGAAGAGAGGTTGTATATGACACAACTTGATATCCTAGTTTGAAAGCATTGCTTGATATGTATGTACACCTGTGGAAATTCAACTGAATAATTGATTAAAACTCATATAATTAATCAACTAAGATTTTTTTAAAGCAGGTGGCAGACTTAAGAAAGTGTGCTACCTTTTATTCTGCTAATCAACTCTTGCATTTATTGTAATTCAAGCTTTGACTAGTTTTACCAATGTCATTATTTATTCTCTTTCATTAACACTGAGCAAGCATGGTTGTATGGCTTACACCTTGAAGTAGCAAAGCTGGTCCCTGATACACTTCGCTGAAATGAGATAATTGTGTGGAAGCACCCTTGCACTGGTGGTAGTAGTGCTCTTGGCACTGCAGGCTTACATGCTGACAAGCTATGCCAAGAGAGGTATAAATCAGCGGGTATCAGTATGGGATGCATTCAATCATTACTTTGTTCTGCCAGGTTTTTTGCAGATTACTTTAAATAGAAAAAGGTAATGATTCTGCTGGGTTGAACTCAACTCCTGTTGACTCCATGGACTCCATTGGCCACCAGATATAAGAAGTTTGTCATTGTCTTCCTTCAGAGTCATTTTTTTTCCTAACTTTCCAGTCTAGACTCCTGTCCTGGGATTTCCTGGTTGTTCCCTTCCAAGTAATAATAAGCTTTGACCTTACATACCTTTTTAATGTGCACACATAATAATCCAACAGTTGTCCTAGTTAATGTTCCTAATCAGAGGCATCCACCTGAGTTTTATTATTTGTCCCCCATTTCCTACTCTGTGGATGCTGCTGTTCCTAGCAGAGGTACTTTCTATCTCAAACTTCATCCTCACTTACAGTAGAGATGGAGATTATTTGCAAGCCAGCCAGAGTACCTAGATTTCAGCTGACAAGAGTGTCATGCTAATTATTCATATGCTTATCATAAAAGAGGTATGGTGATATTCCTGAATGGGGAGAAGGAGGCTATGACAGTCCCCAGACTTAATTTAATTTAGGCTGGAAGCTGTTAGAAAGAACTGAGAAAGAAGAACTAGAAGGAACCCAGGGCTACTGGACTGCTCAAGACTTCAGCTGTAGAGGTCTGTTTTTTTATTGAACAGAAGAGGTAAAATAGTATTTTACAGCCCCAGCCTTTCACAGTAAGGGAGATGAGGAGAATCATTAATCCAGCATATCCGGTCCATCAAATATAAGTCCAAGGGTAAAAAATAAATCCTAGGTGGGCTGTGGGGCTAGTCATGTTTCTATTTAATTTAAATCCTTGTGTATACTTTATGCTGGTACCCCTTAATGTTTGGCACTCTTGTGAAGTAACAAAAGCTTTATTGAATGTTTGAACGATCTGAAGAGCCTAATCTATAATGAATGAAAACTCTTCTAAAATTGGATGCTTCTCTAGCCTATATCTTTTGAAGGATCAATCAAATATTTATCTCTCTTTGACTGGTTCTTGTGATCATATTTACATGCTTGTAGCTTTGTTCTCCATTTGAAAAGAACTGAAAATGTAACAGCAATAGATGAATAAATTAGGTAGAAGGCACACTTTGTTCCCTTCTACTCTCCCCAGTACTCTAAGCAACAGCTCTCATTACTTTGAGGACAAAGTAACTTATGCACAGATAAAAATTACACAAAAATTACTATTATTCCATGTAAACAACTTTCTTAGTGGGCTTTTAGTTTAATAGATTTTTAGAAGATTTCTTACTTAGCTTAAATATTTACCGCCTGTGGCCCTTGATACTCTTCTTTAGAAAGCTAATTTCCCTGCAAATATTCCACCTGTATCTGGCTTAGAATATTTTATATCATGAGTTGTTTTAAGGAACTTGTACATTCTGTAAGAGATAACTAAACTTTTTTCACTAATGCAGCTTAGTTAATGAAAAATGTCATGAATCAGAATAAGAAGGGTAGCACAGATTTAGATTCCTCTAAATTAAATGGTAATAATTAAGAAGCAAGAGAAAAACGCATTAGGTAAACATTCTGTTAATATTGTTATTTGTTAATGAAAAGTGGTTTCAGTAGTTTTTACACTGTCAGTGGAATGAAATCTGATAGGAATTTTAAAACAGATATGTACTAGCTCATTTAAATTTCAGGTTTAATTAAATAAATATTTATACTATTCAAACAATTTGACACAGTCTAACGAAAATGAAAAAGCTTCATCTACAAGAGAATCTATAAATGCAAATAACAGTGTTTTGGGACTATATATAATCCCACATCCCAATAGAATCGCCCATTGGGGGAGATGGGCGGCATACAAATTTAATAATGAATAAATAAATAAATAAAAATAATAGATGCTTTGATGAAAATGTAAGAACCTTTATAATCTTTAAGAATTTAAAATAAACAGCAAAAAGCAAGACAAGGTTTTAGCTATAGAAAGCTTTAAATAGATTATTTATTTATTTATTTGGCTTGTATGCCGCCCATCTCCCCCAACGGGTGACTCTGGGCAGCTCACAATAAAAAGAAAAAACACAGTTCTCTCCAAAGATGGCTAAAATCTATAAATAGTTAAAAAACATATTAAAAATGCCCTAAAAAACCTCCTCTGATTTTGGCCGTAAAAAAAACCTGTAAGATGCTGGGGGGGGGGACAACCCATCATCCCACCAGCCATCTCCACAGGTGCGGGCCCCCCTCTGGCCCCCAGGCCTTCTGGCAGAGCCAGGATTTGATACCTTTCCTGAAGGCCATGAGGGAGGGGGCACACCGGACCTCAGAAGGCAGGATGTTCCATAGGGTGGGCGCTACAGCAGAAAAGGCTCTCTGCCTAGACCCCACCAATTGAAATTCCCTGACTGGTGGGGTCTGCAACCTGCCCCTTCTGCTGGACCGAGTGGGACGGTCTGAAGTGACCAGGGCGAGGCGGTTCCTCAGATAACCTGGTCCCGTGCCATGAAGGGCTTTAAAGGTAATGACCAACACCTTGAATTGGACCCGGAAACAAACCGGTAACCAATGCAGCTCACGCAACAGCGGTGTTATATGTGCCCTCCTAGGGGCATTAAGAACTGTCCGTGCCGCCGCATTCTGCACCAGCTGTAGCTTCCAGATACTCTTCAAGGGTAGCCCCATGTAGAGCGCATTACAGTAGTCCAACCCAGAGGTGACCAGGGCATGAGTGACCGTGCGGAGGTCCCCCTGATCCAGGAAGGGGCGTAACTGCCGCACCACACAAAGTCATGCAAAGGCCCTCCTAGCCACGACTGCCACCTGCTCTTCGAGCAGGAGTCGTGAGTCCAGGAGAACCCCCAGATTATGCACTGGGTCTGTCTGGGGTAGTGCAACCCTGTCAAGAACCAAGGATGACAAAGTCCTAGATCTTGAGGCTCCCCGTATCCACAGCCACTCCATCTTACCAGGGTTCAGCTGAAGCCTGCTGTCCCCCATCCAGGCCCCCACAGCCTCCAGGCACCGCAAAAGGGCAGTCACAGCATCACTTAGGGCACCTGGGATGGAGATGTATAGTTGGGTATCATCAGCATACTGATGATACCTCACCCCATGGTGCCGGATGATCTCACCCAGCGGTTTCATGTAGATATTAAATAGGAGCGTTGAAAGCACTGATCCCTGTGGCACCCCACTAAGTAGGGGCCGGGGACTGGACCTCTCGCTCCCTATCAACACCGATTGGGTTCGGCCTTGGAGAAAGGAGCTGAACCAGCACAACATTGTGCCACCCAATCCCAACTCCTGCAGCCGACCCAAAAGGATACCATGGTCGATGGTATCGAAAGCCGCCGAGAGGTCAAGAAGAGCAAGGATGGATGCACTCCCCCCATCCCACTCTCGCCAGATATCATCTAAAAGTGCGACCAATGCTGTTTCTGTCCCATAACCGGGCCTGAATCCTGACTGGAAAGGGTCCAAATAATCCACTTTGTCCAGACAATCCGTTTCCTCCAGGATCCTCTGAAGCTGCTGCGCGACCACCTTTTCTACCACCTTCCCTAAAAAGGGGAGGTGGGAGACTGGACGAAAGTTGTCCAGGAGGGTGGGGTCTAGCGACGGTTTCTTGAGGAGTGGGCGGACCAAAGCCTCTTTGAAAGGCTTCGGGAACACCCCCTCCTGCAAGGATGAATTAACCACCGCCAGGACTCACCCTAAGGTCACCTCCTTGGTAGATTTAACTAACCAGGAGGGACACGGATCTAAATCACAGGTGGTCGCACTGACAGCCCCGAGGACCCTGTCCACTTCCTCAGGGGCAACAGGATCAAACCGTTCCCAGATAACTGGGCAAGAACGCTCCCTGGGCAACTCCTCTGGACCTACTCCACGCTTGGCTTCCAACTGAGAACGGATCTGAGCAATTTTATCCATCAGGTGTTCAGCAAATTCCTCTGCACGACCCTGCAAGTAGTCCTCCACCCCCCCTTTTCCCAGGAGGGCCTGGGTGACCCTAAACAGGGCTGCAGGGCGACACTCTGATGATGCAATAAGAGCGGAGAAATATTGACGTTTCGCCGCCCTTACTGCCACTAGGTAGGCCTTAATAGCAGCTCTAACCCGTGGTCGGTCTGATTCGTCCCCAGTTTTCCGCCAGTGGCACTCTAGCTGTCTCTTAGCCCTTTTCAGCTCCCTCAACTCCTCCGTGAACCATGGGGAGCACCGGGAGTGATGGGCCAAGAGAGGACACACAGGCGCGATCCTGTCTAAGGCCCCAGCCGCCTCCTTGTTCCAGGCTGCGGCCAGAGCCTCCGCTGGGCCGTGCAGCAAGGCCTCAGGAACAACCCCCAGCTCCCTTTGGAACCCGTACGGGTCCATCAGTCGCCGGGGGTGGACCGTTCGAATAGGTCCCACCTCCCTGCGGAGGGGGGCAGCATAGGAGAATCCTGCCGCCACCAGGGAGTGATCTGACCATGACAGGGGGGATAATATAAAATCCCTCACCAGATCACGCTGCCACTGCTCCGACAAGAAAACCATGTCTGGAGTGTGACCACTCTCCCGGGTTGGGCCATTGATGACCTGGGATAGGCCCATGGCTGCCATGGTAGCCATGAACTCCCAAGCCGCCTCCGAGACCAACCCCAGGGATGGCAGATTAAAGTCCCCCAAGACCATAAGTCTAGGGAACTCCACTGCCAACCCCGAGATGGCCTCTAGCAGCTCAGGCAGGGAGGCTGGTATGCAGCAGGGAGGCTGGTACACTAGCAGCACTCCCAACTGATCCCGTGTGCCCAACCTCAGGAACAGGGTCTCACATCCAGCAACTTGTGGAGCAGGGCCCCTGAAGGCCAATAGGGATTCCCTGATGACTACTGCCACTCCCCCTCCCCTGCCCTGGGGTCTCGGCTGGTGCCACACCCTAAACCCGGCTGGACACAATTCCGAGAGGGCTACTCCCCCCTCTGGTGCCAGCCAGGTCTCGGTGATGCACGCCAGGTCAGCCTGCTCCTCCCCAATAAGGTCATGAATAAGGGGGGCCTTATTATTGACTAATTTTAAGATTAAGGGCTCAGAAATCCTTGGAATATTGGAGCTTAAATATTAAGACTTTGAAATTATTTTTAAAGAATAAATGCATGTTTGTAGGAAATTGTTTTTGATATTGGAGACATAATAATACGAATAACTTACAATGGCGTTCAGAGATATCTTTGAGGACTGCATCAGGATTTTGATTCAATTATGTCAGCCTTCCTGAGAACAGCCTGATCCCAGAAGATGTCACAAAGATATGCAACAAATTCCACTCGAGAACAACATGAACAAGACTCTGAATAAGAATTTGTCACCAGATACAAAGAGAAAATTGGATGAAGCTTTAAAAATCAAGAAGGAAATAAAAATGACAATCCCATAGAGCAATTGGAACAATCTCTTTTTGTTGGACTCACAAGAGACTGCTTAAAATATTGAACAAATTTGTAACAAAGATCAATAATCATTTGAATGGATTACAGAGAAAGATTGTTCTGTATAAGGAATACAAGGTCAGTCTGTTTGACCAGGGTTAAAAGGGGATATGTTGTTATTTTGGGTGGTTCTTTTTTAATTGATTGATATCTCAATTGGAAAAATATGGTACATTGGATTTGCTTACATTTAATACAGTGTTTAAGCTTTTCCCATTATAGTTATTCTATGTATCCTAATTTTACAGTAGTTAAACGGGCTCTATATCTAACTGCCTTTTTACTTAAAGTAAGGAAGTTTGGTGAATTTGTTTTTTTAAAGGAGAAATTATCTTTCTTTTTTATGTAAAATTCTACTCGTGTTTATATCAGGATAATGGGATTACTTTATATTTGTGAAATGTGGATTTGTTTAAAGTTTAGAGTTGAGATATGAATGTTTATTTGAAAGGGATATGTTACTATTTGGGGTGGTTTTCTTTGGATTCATTGGCATTTGGAATGGGAGAAATGTTGTGTATTGAAACCTGTCTTTTTTAAAGGAGAAATGCACTCTTTTGTCATGTTAAACTTTAGATTTTTTTGTTTTTTGTTTTGTTTACACTAGGATATTGGGACCATTTTATGCCTTTTAAATGGGGTTTTGCTTACAGCTAAGAGTTGAGATGTGGAATGTTGAATTTTATATATGTTAATATTTTAGAGCTCTGTTTGGATGTTTTGCTGATTGTTGGGTAAGAAGATGATGTTACTTATTTGATTTGTCTATTGTTAAGAGATGGGTTATGGGATGAAGAGTTTTATATTTGTTAATTAGGAGGTGAAGAGATTATGAAATTGTTTATACTTGTGATGAGGGTGGGAAGTTGCTTTCTAAAGGGGGAGTTCTTTTTACTTTTTTGCTTTCTTGCACTCTTTTTTTCTTTTTTAGTTTGTATTATCTTTTATTGTTGTTTCTAAAACTTTTAATAAAATTATTGTAAAGTTACTTTTTCATCACTGTTGTACCTGGCAACAGTTGGTAAACAAGGCAGTCAATAAACACGAACTATCTGTATTTCCACTCATGCAAATATAAGCAAAATTGGATAAAATTTGGGGACATAATAACACATTTTACAGAAATGACATCAGCTGAAGGTCAGAGAATAGGTATAGGAAGCATAGGATTATGAATAAAGACAGTATTTAAAATGTTAGAAACCCTAATCATTTTGTTTTCTACTCTGTTTGCATCAATGTCATTCTATGCAAATGCTAAGTTAATTATGGAAGGAGAGCCAGGTTCTGCATTATACATTGCATTTATTGATTTCAGGTCTGCATTGTGTCTAGAACAAAGCTGTTGGGCAAATTAAAAAAATGCTGCAATAGACAGATGGCTACTTCTGCTAATGTACAAACTCCATGAGACCTCTAGAATAAAAGGTTGCTGTGGTATGCAAGGCCACTTGCACTAAAGAAATTCCATCTGAAAAAGGAATAAGATAGGGATGCATCTTAGCTTCCCTGAGGCTCACTCTGCATATCAACTCTGTTGTGACCAAAATAAGTAATTCAGAGCATCATCTACAAAGTTAATCAATATGCACATTGCAATCTTACCATGTACAGGTGATGCAATACTCCTATTGCAAATGCCAAATGAATTAAAATGAATTTTTAGTGCCTTAGCCATTTACTGTTCTGAGGAAGCACTTGAGATCAATTATACTAAAGAAAATCGTAATTTCTGCAAAATGACCTAGAGTGTATGCCTAACTGTTAAATGGTCAAACAACAGAGCAAGTTAAAAATTTTAAATTCTTGGGTATAGTTTTTCAAAGCTCTGTCAACCTTTGGGATGACCATCTTCTTTTTTCTTGTTGTTGTTGTGTCCAGTTCTATTGTTCTATTTCTTTGGTTTGAAATCTGTACAGCATGCAAAGTTGTTGAGAAGTTGGGTGGCTTTAGAAATGTGAATTATAAATATATACATATTCGGTGTTATACTTTTATATACTCGTTATGCTTCCCTCATCACTTCCCTTTTTATATCCTGAAAATTACCAACTATTGTAGCCTTTCTTCACAGGAAAATTATTTTAACTCACTACCCTGCTCATTTTGATTGACTTTTTCTGCAACTTCCTCATTTTACAATACTGTAGTCTCCTTTTTTGGTTATTTCCAGTTAGTCTGACAACAGTATGACTCATTTTAGATTCTGGGTTCCATTTGGTATTAAATATAAAGTCCCATCACTTCTGATGTATTCTATCTCCAACTATTCAAAGGCATATTTATTTAGGAAGGTTGCTTTAAAATAATGGGTACGTGATTCTGACAAAAGGTAGGCAAAAATATCCAAGGCAAATTGGGGTGTATATGTGTTTGTGTAGATAATGCAAAGACCTAGCTCTCTGGAGAAAGCTGTAATGCTGGGAAAGATGGAAGGAAAGAGAAGAAGATGATGACCAACAAGCAAGATGGATGGACTCAGTTACAGTGGCAATGAGTGCACTGTTGAAAGACCTGAAAGAGCAGGTTAGGGACAGACTGTCATGGAGAAAATCTACCTATGTAGTTGCTAAGAGTTGACACCAACGTAATGCACATAATCAATCAAATGTGCATGAGTGCAGGGGGGCGGTTAGGGAGGGAGGATGAACTAGTGTCAGGGCCCAGTCACAAATTGTTTTCCTTCAGAAGACAACCAGGTTGAGGAATCTGGTGCCTCAGATGCTAAGCCAAGCCCTACTGAAAAACCAGAGGGAGATTCCGTTATTCCTGACTCTGATGCTGAGGCTTTGGACCTAGAAAGAGAGGCAAGACCTCCTGGGGTGGGATGGGGTAGGGAGGAACTGGTAGAGAGTCAGAGTATGGCAAAGGTGTGGTAGACTTTTGATGAGAGCTGAAGTTTTGCAGGATTGGATTCAAGCAACATAAAGGCTGCAGAACAGATGTCCCTGGGTGGAGAATATAGAGGAGTGAGGTATTTAAGGTTCTCAGAAGGCTAATTCTTTGGTGAAATAAATGTAGAGTTGGGAAGAAGTTGCTAGCTTTTGTGTTGTTTTAAAGCTGGACCAATGCTGGTGTTTATCCTTTTGACTATGATGTTGGACAGTTTCCTAGAAAAATATACACTGTGACTGTCTGGTCCTTGCACACTATGGATTCATTTATGGTTAGAAGGGCTGGGATGGTAGGAAGTAGATGGCTGATTTATAGTTGCTCTGCTTAATTCCCTGCCAAAGTCTTGTTAGACTAGTAAAAGTATATAAGTACCGTATTTTTCCAACAATAAGACGCCCCCATGTACAAGACGACCCCCACTTTTCCAACCCAAAATTAAGAAATCAATATTTTAAAGATAGTGCAGAACACATTTTTATTTAGTAATTAGTTAACATTTACCTGCTACACTCGGTGGGAGGAGGTCCAAACCGTATCTCTGCAGCTCTATTTCCATGCTCTTTTGCATAACTGATTACATTCAAGGACGAGTGAAACTGCCGATAGCTTGTCTCTGCAGACAGACTTCCTCTAATTAATTTGTTCAGCATCAGCTGACGTCAGTTACATAAGGCTCGTGATTGGAGGAAGTCTGTTTGGGAGACAAGCTATTTCACTCGTGATTGGAGGCTAGCAATAGGAGGAAGCCTCTCTGCAGAAACAAAGTACAGTGGTACCTCAAGATACGAACGCCCCACCTTACGAAAATTTCGAGATACGACCAGCTCTGGCCGCAAAAATTTACCTCGACATGCGAACTCCGCCTCAAGCTATGAACCGGATCCGCGGCCATTTGCCCTGCTGCCACGTGGTCGCGGCTTCCTGTGGGCGAGATCGCGGCAGCAAGGAGATCTTCGGTGAGGCTTGTGGTGTGTTTTGTGGCATTTGGAAGGTTTTTGGTGTGCTTGTCAGCATGGCTCCAAAGAAAATGCAGAGCTGTATGTATTTACATTGTGTAAGATCTTGCCCCGTTCGTCAAGAGAAACTCCCGTGACACGTGTAGTTCACAAAAGAGGTTTACTCAAGCGTAACGCAACAGTTACAAGCAAAGCCAGGACTGGCTTGGTACAATACATTGGTTCCTTTATACCTTCCCTCCTTACAGGCTGCGGATTATCAGCGCCCCAATGATCCCCCTTAATTGTCCAGATGGGAGGTTCAGCCTGAGTCCCATTGTTCTTTAATTGTTGTTAGCCCTTGGCGTGGTCATTGCTTTCCTTGGGCTTTTGTCACGCACACAGCCGGGAGCGGGAGCTTTTCCTCGCGCGCTGATTGCTCTTCCTCAATTCCGCGGCTCTTTCCTTTGTCCATAGCCCTTGGCGTGGTCATTGCTTTCGCTGGGCTTTTGTCGCGCACACAGCCGGGAGCGGGAGCTTTTCCTCACGCGCTGATTGCTCTTCCTCAATTCCGCGGCTCTTTTCTTTGTCCATAGCGCCCGGGGCCCTCTGGCGTTAACAGATTAGTGAAGAGGCGCCAGGTGGCCCTTTCATTAGCACTTCCTCTTTCTGCGCTAGCGCTCGAGCGGTGAAACTGACTAAAGCGCGCCTGGGGAATTTCCTAGCCCTGAAACGCAGGCTGACACATTGAACCTTATGGGGAAATTTGCCTCGTGGTGCGACCAAATTTGGAGGGCAGATTAGCCATATTTACACTGAACCTTATGGGGAAATTTGCCTTGTGGTGTGACCAAATTCGGAGGGCAGAACGGATTAACCGTATTTACATTGAACCCTATGGGAAAATTTGCTTCAGGATGTGACCAATTCGAGTTGCGATCAGAGTCACGGAACAGATTAAATTCGTATCTTGAGGTACCACTGTACAGTGGTACCTCAAGTTACGAACTTAATCCATTCCGTGACTCTGATCGCAACTCGAGTTGGTCGCAACTCGAGGTAAATTTTCCCATAAGGTTCAATGTAAATACGGCTAATCTGCCCTCCGAATTTGGTCGCACCACGAGGCAAATTTCCCCATAAGGTTCAATGTAAATACGGCTACTCCGCCCCCCGAATTTGGTCGCACCACGAGGCAAATTTCCCCATAAGGTTCAATGTAAATACATACGGTTAAACAGTTCTGAAACATATGCATTTTATTTTTAAACCACAAAAACATGAAAAAAAATACAGTACAGCACAGTATGAAGAGGGAGAATGGGGTGGGGAGGCAGTTATTGTTTGGAGGGAGAGTCCCCCTCCAAAGGGACATCGGGGAGATCTCCTTCAGGGGTTTCCTCTCTTCTTTGCCTCTTAGCTGCAGGCTCAGTTCTGGGGAAAAACCTGTCTAAAGTCAGTTGTTTTTTCCTGCGGTGCATAACCCTCCGGAAATAAGAGAACACGTTGTCGTTCATCATGTTCAACACTCTGGTTGTCACAGTTCTGTTGGGGTGGTGCTTCTCAAGGAAATCCTGGCACTCATTCCATTTCGCCATGATGGATTGTATCACTTCACTGCTCACCTCCTCCCCGTCCTCCTCTTCCTCAGTGGAATGCTCCTGGCCAAGCGCTTTCTGTTGCTCACTCTGGAGCTCAGCAAGTTCTTCCGTGGTCAGCTCCTCCTCATGGTCCTCAACAAGCTCCTCTATGTCTGCATCATCGACAACCAGACCCATGCTCTTGCCCATGGACACAATCTCCTCCACTACCTCTACATCAGACCCTTCAAAGTCACGTTCAGTGACACATTCTGGCCACAGTTTCCTCCAGGCTGAGTTTAAGGTCCGGCAGGTGACATCTTGCCAGGCATTGTCAATGAGGCTGATGCAGTAGAGGACATTGAAATGTTTCTTCCAAAACTCTGTCAGAATCAAGGATGTTTCCTCAGTGACATTGAAACACCTGGTGAAGAGCGCCTTTGTGTAGAGCTTCTTAAAGTTGCAGATCACTTGCTAGTCCATGGGCTGCAGAAGAGGTGTTGTGTTGGGGGGCAGGAACTTGACCTTTATGAAGTCATATTCGGCGTCCATATCATCCACCAAGGCTGGAGGGTGTGCCGGGGCATTGTCCATCAGAAGAAGGCACCTTTCAGGCAGCTGGTTGTCGGAAAGATATTTTTTAACGCTGGGTGTGAACACCTCATGCAGCCATTCCATGAACAACTGCCTTGTGACCCACGCTCTCGCATTGGCCCTCCACATGACAGGCAGTCTGGCCTTGTTCACATTGTGTTCCCTGAACGCACGAGCGGTTTGGGAATGGTACACCAGTAGCGGCTTAATCTTCAGGTCGCCGCTTGAGTTCGCACACAGCAAAAGGGTCAATCTCTCCTTCATGGGCTTGTGCCCTGGCAGTGCCTTTTCCTCCTGCGTGATGTAGGTTTTGTTTGGCATCTTCTTCCAGAAGAGCCCTGTCTCATCGCAGTTGAACACTTGCTGAGCGACGTATCCTTCCCCCTTCATGAAGTCCTCAAATTCTTCCTTGTAGGCTTCTGCAGCAGCCTTGTCAGAACTGAAAGCCTCACCATGTCTTGCCACACTGTGGATGCCACTTCTCTTGCGGAATTTCTCAAACCAGCCTCTGCTGGCTTTAAATTCCTCACTTGCTGCGCTGGTAGAGGGGTTTGTCCGCAGTAAATCACTGTGCAGTTTCCTGGCTTTTTCACAGATGATAGCTTCACTCACGCTATCACCTGCCACACTGTTTCTCATTCAGCCACACTAACAACAGCTTTTCCACCTCTTCCAGCACTTGTGTCCTCTTCCTCGTTAACATCGTTACTCCTTTTGCCACATCAGCTTCTCTGATGGCATCTTTATTCTTCAAAATAGTCGAGATGGTCGACTTCGCCATCTTGTACTCCGAGGCCAGATCAGTCACACGAATACCACGATCGTGCTTTTCTATAATGTCCTTCTTCAGTTCGATTGTCACTTTTTTCTTCAAAGCCTTATTCTTGCCAAGCCTGCTCTGCATTTTCTTTGGAGCCATGCTGACAAGCACACCAAAAACCTTCCAAACGCCACAAAACACATCACAAGCCTCACCGAAAGTCTCCTTGCTACCGCGATCTCGCCCACAGGAAGCCGCGACCGTGTGGTAGCAGGGCAAATGGCCGCGGATCTGGTTCGTAGCTCGAGGCGGAGTTAGCATATCGAGGTAAATTTTTGGGGCCGGAGCTGGTTGTATCTCGAAAAATTCGTAAGGAGGGGCGTTCGTAACCTGAGGTACCACTGTATGGGCAGTTTTGCAACCGCGCGATTCTCGGCTTACTTCCTTGAATAAGACACCCTTCAATTTTTAGGGTAAGGATTTTAGAAAAAAGTATCATCTTATAGTCAGAAAAATACGGTATATGTTCTAAATGTGAATGATCTGCTACTGATGGGAATATGGCAAAACCATGTTTATTTGATCAGAAGCGACATTTTTTCTTAAGTTTATTCTGTGAATATACAGAATAGTGTTATACAGGTAGTCTTCAACTTACGATGGAAATTGGGACCGGACTTTCTGTCGCTAAACAATGCAGTCGTTAAGTACAACCGCATTATTTAGTGATGGCAATCTTCGCAGTCCTGGTTGCCATCGTTAAGCGAATCCCACAGGTGTTAGGCAAGGCAACTTCCTGCTGGATTCCCACAACTAAAGTCAGTGGGGAAGCCAGCAGGAAGTTGTAAGTCCCAGGCTGGCAGACAGGTAAATGGGTGCTGCCAGGTGGGGGAATGAGTGAGGAGTGCACAGGGATGTGAGGGAGGTGTGGCAAGGGTCAGAGGGGGTGCATGAGGGGGTGTGGAGAGGCGAGGCATGGGTTAGGTATGAGCGGTATGCAAGCAGCACAGTGCAGGTCAGGGAGGGTGCGTGAGGTTGCATGGGGGCGTGCAAGAGGCATAGCAAGAGTCAGGGAGTTGCATGAGGGTGCAGCGCAAATTGGGGAGAGGTGCCATGCGGGTTGGAAAGGGTCAGGGAGAGTGCAAGGGGGTGCACAAGAGGTGCCATGCTGGTCGGACAGGGTGCACGGGGGTGTGCAAGGGTGCAAGTGGGTGCATGAGAGGTGCGGCACAGGTCAGGGAAGTGTATGAGAGACACCGCATGGGTTACCCCAGCAACCTTTCCTGCCAGCTTACCTATTGACTTTCTGGGGAAGTTGGCAGGGAAGGTTGCAAATGGCAATCATGTGATTGTGGGGTGCTTGGCAACTGGTCGTAAGTGTGAATGGGTTGCCAAGCACCCAGATTGTGATCAAGTGACCACAGGAGTGCTGGGATGGCCGGAATTCCGAGAACCAGTCATAACCATCATTCATTCAGCATAACCATCACTCGAGGACTACCTATAGTTTAAAATCTTACTGCCATCACCCTGAAATGTTACTTATTTCATGGTAGTATAGAATCTTGGGGGGTATATATACTAGTTCTCATTTATTAAGAGGGCCAGTTTATAAATAATGCTGACCAGTGATTTTAATAAATATACTATTACGTCATTTAATAATAGCATGCATGAATAGATGTAAGTTGTATCTCTTTGAAAAGATACATCAATAGTACTCTTCCTGAAAGCTTAATTATAGGATAACAGTCACAAGACCTACCAATGTTTCTCTTTTCTTTTATGTACACTGGTAATTCTTTTTCCTTCCCTTTTTTTGCTCTATCTACTATTTCTCTTTGATTTGTTCCAACTTTTTACCTGCCTGCCTTATATGGAAGTGAAGTTAGCCCTTCACTTGCTTTAGTAAAATGCATGTCATCTACAAAGAGAGGTGCAGAGATATATCAGTGGTGTTTGGAGATAACTCCTGAATGCATGGAAAGTTCAGTACCTCACTCTACCATCACAGCAGCTCTTCCTTCAATAAGTGAAAAATCCACTCTTGGGGGGCTATTCCAAAATCACAAATTATGGGACAAATGTTATTTATTTATTTATTTATTTATTTATTTATTTATTTATTTGATTTGTATGGCCACCCCATCTCAGCACGTGACTCTGAGCAGTGAACAATTTTAAAATAAATTAAAAAACCAAATTCCCATCATAAGTACAAAAACTAAAATACACAGCAGCCAAGGAGAATGTTACAATTTATGGTTGTTAATACAACCAGGAGACAGGACCCTTTGAACATTCGGGGCCCCAGACACGGGCACATCACCAGATCTTTAGGGCCTTAAGAAAGGTCAATAGGGTCGGGGCCATCCTAATCTCTGGAGGAAGGATGTTCTGTAGGGTGGGTGCTATGGCAGAAAAGGCATGGCTCTTGGGCCCCACCAATTGGCATTTTTTGGTTGAGAGGACCTGCAGCATGCCCATCCTGCTGGACTGGATTGGATGGGTAAAAACAACTGGGAAAAGACGATCCCTCAGGTAACCTGGTCCTCAGCCATGAAGGGCTTTAAAGATGACAACTTGCACCTTGAATTGCACCCAGAAGCACACTGGCATCCAATGCAGCTCACTGAGTAGTGGTGTTACACATGCTGAGTAACCGACACTATTTACTACTCATGCAGCTGCATTTTGCATCAGCTGAAGCTTCCGAATGCTCTTCAAGGGCAGCCCTATGCAGAGCACATTGCAATAATCCATACAGGAGGTCACAAGGGCATGAGTGACAGTGAGCAGGGCCTCCCAGTCCAGAAATGGGCACAACTGGTGCACAACCTGAAGGTGTGCAAAGACCCTCCTAGCCATTGTTCCTACCTGCTCTTCCAAGAGGAGTCGTGAGTCGAAGAGGATCCCCAGACTGTGCACCGTCTGTCTGAGGCAGAGCCACACCATCCAAGATGGAAAATCCTTGGCACCAAAGGTCCAAGTACCCAAAGTCTTGCTTGGGTTGAGCTGAAGCCTGTTGGATCCCATCCAGGCCCTCACAGCCTCCAGGCACTGGGATAGGACATCCACAGTATTGTTCAGGCAGCCTGGGGTGGTGATATAAAGCTGGGTATCATCAACATACTGGTGATACCTCACCCAACAGCCTCATTTAGATGTTAAACAGGAGGGGAGAGAGAGAGCCCTGAGCCCTGTAGAACCACACAGAGCAGGGACCATGGGCTGGACCTCTCCCCTCCTACCAACATCGACTGGAACCAGTCCTAGAGGAAGAAGGAGAACCAGTACAACACAGTGTGGCCCACCTCCAACTCCCGAAGCCAGTCGAGAAGGATATCACAATCAATGGTATTGAAAGGCACTGAGGTGAAGAAGAGCAAGGAGGGATGCACTACCCTCATCCTGCTCCTACCAGAGGTCAGCCAAGAGTGCAGTCAATGTTGTCTCAGTCCCATACCCTGGCTTGAATCCTGACTGAAAGGGGTATAAATAATCTTGTTTCATCCAGAGTCCTTTGAAGCTGTAGTGTGACCACCTTTTCCACAACCTTCCCTAAAAAGGAAAGATTGGAGACTGGATGAAAGCTGTCCAGATTGGCTGGGTCGAGTGATGGTCCCTTGGGAAGGGGGCACACCACCATCTCCTTAAGAGCTGGAAGGACCACTCCCTCCCTTAAAGAAGAGTTAACCACTGCCCAATCACACATCCTCTCCTAGGCAGCCTTAACTAGTCAGGAGGTGCCTGAACTAACAGCTGCAAGAACCCTGTCCATTTCCTGAGGTTCAACAGGATCGAACTCCTCCCAGATAACCATTCAAGACTTAGCCCCCATAGCCTCCATTGTGCTAATTACATTAACTTGACTATCACCTGGCTCCCTGCATGGTTTCAAGAAAGTTTATAATGTAGTGATCTATTGAGATAGGAAAGGTTATAAAAAATTCAATCAATCAATCAATGCAACTGAAATGTTTTGAAAAACAAATGACTACCTTGGAAGTTGGGATGAAAACATAGAAATTGGTTAGCATGGACTAGAAATTTCCCAGCTTGAAGTTTCAGTTCTATGTACTCTCATTGGAAATGCATCCCATTAATTTCAATAAGTTTTAATTATAAGTCTGCAACATATGAGAATTATAACCTGTTACACATGTTTTAAGATAGGTTAGTCTATTAATACTCATTTGTTATTTGTGTTTGAGGATGGGGTAGGCTAGAATTATAAACAAACAAACAAAAAATGGCCATAGCTTGTATAGCAGCAATTTATTTCATTGTCCTTTTCTACCTATGATGCCTACACTAGCCAGTTTTTTCCCCCTATGATGAGTATGGAAACCAATGGAAACCAACTGTTTCCTGATATGTTTAACACATGCTATTGATGCTCATTGCACAGTTTTTAAGAAAGCCTACACCTTTCTTGTTAAAGAATTTTCAGGGATCCAGTATCTCCAACAACAGATGCAAGTTAGGTAACCTAATCCTTTCACTTTCAAATTACAAACCTTAATTTATTTGTTCCAGCTTTGTACCTCGAAATTCGAGCCATTGATAGAGGAACTGATAAGGTATCCAGCCAACGCTTCTCATATTTTGGTTCATTAGCTGTGGGTGAAGAAGGTGATGATGGTGCCTATCCAGAATAAATAAAAAATAGTAAATACAGACCTCACCATGTAGAAAACACAAATATTTGTATGTGGATATGCTATTTTTCTATTAATAGAACACAAGTAATACCAGTGTGTGGAAAATTCAGAATGCATAGAAGAAATAACAATAATGTCTTTGACAATGAAATACTGGTGGGCTGTCTGAAGTCATTTCTCCCTATTAGATGCACAATAGTACAGTTACTGTTATTTTTGTTAAGTATATAAGCTTTGCACCTAATAGACAATAATACTAGCTTATTGACAGCATTTTCTTCTGAAACCTTATTTGCTTTATTAGCATGGCAATGATTGCAAAACATTAGCTTGCTTTTTCAATGTTTGAAACAATAAAAAGAAAATATGCATAACATCTTGATGTGAAGAATATGCACACCATAAAATTTGCAAAAAAGCAATTAATTCAACTGAGTTTTAGAACACACATTCACCTTATGCTCAACTAACAGATAGTTATTGAAAACTGCATGAATTAAATTTGACAATATTTGACAGGCCATAATAGATGGCAGCATATATAGAACTTTAATTGATCTTGAAAAAGTTAAGCAGACTCCAGTTTGGTTAGTGCTTGGATGGAGAACTGGAAATCCCAGGGCTGTAGGCTAGATTGGGAAGTTAAAAAAAGAAGAGAACAATGGCAAACTATGCCCATGTTTTTGCCAAGAAAACAACATAGACACATCCAGGTAATCACCAGTAGTTAAACCATCTGACTTTTATTTGTTTTCTTTTTGGGGACGGGTGGGTAGAATGAGGAACATAATGCAGTATTATAATTCCACTAGTAGGACTTGCTTCATTTCCTACATGACAATTGAATGTGCATGCTTTGGAAAACTTGTAGAAAACAAAAACTCTTTTTAGTGAATGATTCCTGTTTTTTAAATGTCGTCCCTCACACAGGTAATTAATATATTTCTTTTACAACTGAGAGCAATTTGAAAAGCTGCGCTTTGTGCCTTTTTTGCCTGAAGCTGCGAAGCACTGCAAGGGTATTTAAAAACAATCTGCCATCTAAGAAAAAGTAAGTGGTTAATTTAAGGAATTCTCTCTTATTAACCACTGAAGAATCACAAGGTATGCAGTAAAAACAAGAGACAATTTTGGCTAGGGTTTTTCAAAGTCCTAAAGGAAAGAAACCAAAAGGTAGGCCCAGCTTCATAAATATATTGTATGAAAAACACTATCTTAATAAATATATTAATATTAAAATTACAGGATTGATTTGCAGTCTTTCATTACAAAACTTGAAAAATGTAGGCATGTCAGATAAGATCTTTAAAGTTTCAAACAAAGCTATGATAGCTTGTAATAGTGCACAATTATGACTCACCAGGACTGGGAAATAATATCTTTAATAGGATACAGAGAAAAATAATGTCCTTAGAAGAACAAAATTCTGACTTATCCTTTCTCAAGCCCCTTTCTTCTAAAATAGGTCAATAACGAGTTTCTAACTTTCTCCTTTCCTTTGTTCTATCAAATCTCCTTTCTCTTTTCTTCTGTGTTACCCAAAGTTGTATTCTTTACACTTGGAAGTGCCCCTTTATGATGAGGCCTCCAATACCATAAATCAAATTTCTAGTACCCTCCCCACTGTAACAACAATCTTCTGCTTTAATCCCTTGCTTTTCAAAATGTTGTGTGTCTAACTTAATAGCACCCTGTACAAAATTAATTGCATTAACCTAACTTTCTTCTACTCCTTTATTCTTGGACTATACTGATAAGTTTTACATATTATTTAATAATGTTTATCCCCTTTGATTCCAGCCTTGGTTCATGTTCTATTATTAACATCCCTTTATATAAGTGGAAAGTGCAACTTTCTATGATGCATTTCAACACTAAGCCAAAAGCCTACAGGTGAAACTCGAAAAATTAGAATATCGTGCAAATGTTCATTTATGTCAGTATGGCAACCCAAAAGGTGAAACCAATATATGAGATAGATGCATTACATGCAAAGCGAGATATGTCAAGCCTTACTTTGGTATAATTGTGATGATTATGGCGTACAGCTTATGAAAACCCCAAATTCACAATCTCAGAAAATTAGAATATTACATGACATCAATAACACAAGGATTGGAAATAGAACAAGATCGGACCTCTGCAAAGTATAAGCATGCATATGTACTCAGTACTTGGTTTGGGCCCCTTTTGCAGCAATGACTGCCGCAATGCGGCGTGGCATGGATGCTATCAGCCTGTGGCACTGCTGAGGTGTTATGGAAGACCAGGATGCTTCAATAGCGGCCTTCAGCTCCGCTGCATTGTTCGGTCTCATGTCCCTCATCTTTCTCTTGGCAGTGCCCCATAGATTCTCTATGGGGTTCAGGTCAGGAGAGTTTGCTGGCCAATCAAGCATAGTAATCCCATGGTCATTGAACCAGGTTTTGGTACTTTTGGCAGTGTGGGGAGGTGCCAAGTCCTGCTGGAAAATGAAGTCAGCATCCCCATAAAGCTCGTCTGCGGAAGGAAGCATGAAGTGCTCCAAAATCTCCTGGTAGACGGCTGCGTTGACCCTGGACTTAATGAAGCACAGTGGACCAACACCAGCAGATGACATGGCTCCCCAGATCAACACAGACTGTGGAAACTTCACACTGGACTTCAGGCATCGTGCATTGTGTGCCTCTCCATTCTTCCTCCAGACTCTGGGTCCTTGGTTCCCAAATGAGATGCAAAAGTTGCTCTCATCAGAAAAGAGGACTTTGGACCACTGGGCAACAGACCAGTTCTTTTTTTCTGTAGCCCAGATAAGACGCTTCTGACGTTGTTTGTTGTTCAGGAGCCCCTTGACAAGAGGAATACGACATTTGAAGCCCATGTCCAGGATCCGTCTGTGTGTGGTGGCTCTTGATGCACTAACTCCAGCCTCAGTCCACTCCTTGTGAAAGTCCCCAACACTTCTGAATGGGCTTTTCCTGACAATCCTCTCCAGGCTGCGGTCATCCCTGCTGCTTGTGCACCTTTTTCTACCACACTTTTCCCTTCCACATAACCTTCTATTGATGTGCTTTGATACAGCACTTTGGGAACATCCAACTTCTTTTGCAATTACCTTTTGGGGCTTTCCCTCCTTATGGAGGGTGTCAATGATGGTTTTCTGCACAACTGTCAGGTCAGCAGTCTTCCCCATGCTTGTGATTCCTACTGAACCAGCCTGAGAGACCATTTAAAGGCTCAGGAACCCTTTGCAGGGGTTATGGATTCATTAGCTGATTAGAGTGGGACACTTTGAGCCTAGAATATTGAACCTTTTCACACTATTCTAATTTTCTGAGATTGTGAATTTGGGGTTTTCATAAGCTGTACGCCATAATCATCACAATTATACCAAAGTAAGGCTTGACATATCTCGCTTTGCATGTAATGCGTCTATTTCATATATTGGTTTCACCTTTTGAGTTGCCATACTGACATAAATGAACATTTGCACGATATTCTAATTTTTCGAGTTTCACCTGTATATCTACACATGCCAAAAATATCTCTGATACATCAAGATTATGTGGTGCATTTACACCATCATAAATAAACACTATTCAGAGCCCGGCTAAGACATATTCTGCCTGTGATAGAACAGTAAAAGCTGCACTTTTCCCATTTCTAAGTACAAGTCCCTGGCAATACAACCTCACAGTAACAGGAGAAATCTTTTAAAATTTGCTGCTCTTTCATTACAAACAAATTTAGCTATGAGAGGCAGCTGCTTCACTCGGTCTGTCAAGCCAAACTTGCAGCTCATACTGTGTTCAATGGACAATGTTACTTCCCTATATAAATGCCCCTTCCTCACCGAACAGATGAAATCGTGTGAGGACTACTCTTTACACACACAGAGAGATATACACACAGAGAATTATTGGCTAGCAGGGAAATAATAGGTCAAACAGAAGTAATTTCAGTTAGAAAATCTGAAAAGAACACAGGGAAAAGAGGACCCATATGCTCAAAATTAGAATATTTAGGTTTACATTTATCTAGAGATAAAAGTATCATGAGATTCAGTCATGCATCTTTCATCTTGTGTATTTTGATCCTCCAGAGCTTAAGTTTCTACAAAGGTAAAGCATCATTTCTGAATTCATATTTGAATCAATATTTTCAATATTCAATCCCTTTTGGCATAGGGTAGATTGAACACAGCTTTTGTTTGGTCAAAGATAAAACTGATCATGTCAAAGATAATTTGACACTGTAATAATTAAACTATAACAACAAATATATACATATATATATATGTATGTATGTATGTATGTATGTATGTATGTGTGTAAGCATGCTCAGCAATTAAATCCATAGCAAGGACAACAATCTGTTACCCCCAGCTCCGGGATAGAGTGAAGTTGGAGCCTGGGGATTGTATTGGCAGATGTATTGGAGAGGGTTGGTTGAGGCACCAGGTTTTGGTTTTATTGTTTTTGGGGGTTTATTATTGTTGTGAGCTACCCAGAATTGTGGTACTTAAGATGGATGGCCATATAAATCTTTTAAATAATGAAATAAAATAAACAAATATAAGAACATTTGGGATGCCTTTATTATAAAAATTAAACATTTAAGAATGTAAGACTCATGAAAACATTTGTCATTCCTTGAATCTAAAATAGTCTATCAAGGTGATTACTAATCAGCCTGTGCAGACACATATTTCTGAATATTTACTTCATCCAACAGTATTGAGCTTTCTGTTCTTTTACCACACAGAACTGAACAATTTTGTACTGAGGCCCATTTAAGATGCCTTAATATAAGAAATGCCATTACCACTTTTGGCTTCAAATAGGGAAGGTATATATGAGGGGGGAAAAAAACCCTGTATCATTTTCATTGCCATTTCCAAAGTCAGACAAACATATTTCAATGTTATTGTTATTCTGAAGTGTTTGAACTTTGGAATGGTCTGTGGTAAGTTTTAATCCCCACCCCTTGCTTGTTTAGTTTTAACTTAATCCTTGATATATAATATTTTCAGAAATCTGTTGTAGTTTATTACATAAGAATGCTATCTTCCACTTATTTAAATTTATGACAGTTCCATATAAAAACACTACAGAAAAACCTCGTAATCTGCCAGACAGTTCTGGATTCAATAGTAAATGTGCATATTAGGTGTGTATTAATATAGATGACCAAGCAATCGTAGGTGTGAAAAATTCTGCTTCGTGAGAAATTCTGTCTACATACTTGCATGCCCGGTCACCCTATGTTTACTGGGAAGGTCTGCAACAAAGGGCAGTTGTGTTTGGCTGAATATGTTTGCACTACTTTGCACAAACTGATTAATAGCATATGAGATTTGAGTGTGCATGACCATCTTTAGGATTTTTAAGGCATGAAGAAGGCTCATACGCAATAGAAAAGTAATCATTCATACATACATACATACATACATACACACATACATACAGACAGACTTACCACTAGCTCTACCAGTAATTATTGGGGGACAAAATGGAAGAATCTGCATTAATTGTCTATCTGCCTCAAACACAGCTAATATTTGGCCATGGGAAGGCCCACACAAGTCAAAGCCTGCAGGTTTTGTTTTACCTACTGCCCTGTATTTAGTACTTATAAATTAGTATTAAAACATTGGACTTTAAAGTTATCTATAACATTCAGTAGTAAACAACACAGTTTATAAAATCTGATGGGCTCTAAATTTATATTAAAAATTATTAGTAAGAATTAAAAAAAGAAACTACAGGTTGTATATTCTTTGTTTGTATGCTTTTAAAATTCTTTCCTTCTACAGTTTTTCCTACCAATTTAACTATTTCTTCCCATTAATTTGCTCAAAAAATGAAGTGTTTGCAGAAGTATGATGTCACGTAAGTGTGCCATTTCTACAAACATTTCATTCAAACACAACTACAGCAGACATAAACCATCTTCAATATTAGTGACTGTTCATGATAATGCCTTTAAATAACAGTCAATTACAGCATTTCTACTGATTATGTGATAATTGTTTTGCAGTGCCATAAAATAATTTCCATCACACTGACTGATTTTTGGAAATGTATTCTGCTAATTTCTTGTCAGTAAATATCTAATTTCAAGATTCCACTGAATATTGGGCTGATAGATGGCTTTCTAGATTCTCTGTACTGTATCGGGCACTTAATTTGGTACATCATAACAAATAAAACGATGGAGACTTTAATAGCAAATAATTCAGCTTGAGTCCAAAACCCTTATTATAAAATAAATACCTTGAGGTACCGTATTTTTCCAACTATAAGACGATACTTTTTTCTAAAATCCTTACCCTAAAAATTGAAGGGCATCTTATTCAAGGAAGTCAACCGAGAATCGCGCGGTTGCAAAACTGCCCATACTTTGTTTCTGCAGAGAGGCTTCCTCCTATTGCTAGCCTCCAATCACAAGTGAAATAGCTTGTCTCCCAAACAGACTTCCTCCAATCATGAGCCTTATGTAACTGACATCAGCTGATGCTGAACAAACCAATTAGAGGAAGGCTGTTTGCAGAGACAAGCTATCGGCAGTTTCACTCGTGCTTGAATGTAATCAGTTATGCAAAAGAGCATGGAAATAGAGCTGCAGAGATACGGTTTGGACCTCCTCCCACCGAGTGTAGCAGGTAAATGTTAACTAATTACTAAATAAAAATGTGTTCTGCACTATCTTTAAAATATTGATTTCTTAATTTTGGGTTGGAAAAGTGGGGGTCGTCTTGTACATGGGGGCGTCTTATTGTCGGAAAATACGGTATGCTTTTCCTTTATTTTCATTCATTTCCAATGTTATATTTAATTTTGAAGAAAAGGTTAAATGATCATATTGCTTGTAACATTAATATCTGTAATTAATATTGATAGAATAGCCACTTATCCATACTCATTATTCTAAGGCATCTAAATAACAGAATATTAAGAATCCAGGTATACTATATAAATATAATTATACCGAAATAATATACTGTATTTAAACTGAGAAGATGGAGCAATAGATAGCCTATATGGCTAGATTTCATCATATGTTAAAGGACTGAGTTAGATCTATATTAATATTTGATGGATATATCTTTAGTTTCTTCATATGTCCCTTCTTCAAATCACCACTTTGTATATTCTTTTTTCATTATATTAGCCATGTTATTTTTTTAGTTGTACCTCATATCTTTTAGCTGTTATACTTTAACAATAAAGTATAAATACTATACTATATTAAATTGGTATAGTAAAGTAGTCTGAAAATCATTTAGCAGATTTCTCCCTGTTGTGGGAAAGCAATAACTCAGCTGCATGCAGTAATGCTTTCTCTACCAATTTTTTGAGGTTCAGGATAATTTAACTAAGTATCCTCCTTCTTCTTCTTCTTCTTCTTCTTCTTCTTCTTCTTCTTCTTCTTCTTCTTCTTCTTCTTCTTCTTCTTCTTCTTCCTCTTCCTCTTCCTCTTCCTCTTCCTCTTCTTCTTCTTCCTCTTCATCATCATCATCATCATCATCATGTTAAAAAAAAAGATACCTGATCTAATAGATATCAGTGTCATATCTGAAACTGTTGAAATGTGGGATTAAGCGTTTCTTTTTTATATTCAATTTTTTGAAGCAGAATACATTTTTGCCTTGTTTCTAAAATAATTTGCTATTTTTTTCTTGCTTTTGCTAGGTCTTTATACACACACATTTTTCCAAATATATATAGTTTGAAAGCATTTTCCTGTTAATCTATACTGTTCTTTACCTACAGAATGTATTTCTTAGACCATACATTTTGAGAAACATGAAAACAGAAGAATAACTGCATTCTAGTTAGGCTGTTTCATATAAAAAAAGCAAACTAAAAAACAACAACCACACCATCCTCATTTTCATAAACAGATCAAGCCAAACCTAACAGACTGAAGTCCATGCTTCATATTAATATCCCCAAACTGCCAGTACCATACCAATGCAGGAGATGGTATGATGGTTCTTTGAAAATGCCACAGTGGCTGAGAAATGATATACACAAGAAACAGAAGATCCTATAGTATATGGCAGCATCAGATATCATTTCTATTATTTCTGTTTTTTATTAACGTTTCTTAATCATCTCATCTATCCATTTGGATCACAGTTTAATCTGATAAATGCAACTTTGTGTATTTATGCTTTCAACAAATCAGCTAAAAAGGTGACACTTTCTTTTCCAGGCATTTGAATCATGGCTTCTGATCTCAGAGAAATACTCAACTTTCCCTGGACGAAATCTTTTTGTTTCTGATAAAAGTACCTTATAATTTTTCTGTATGGTGGGATGAAATACAAAGTCTTTTGTTGGCATTCCTGTCCCTCGCTCCATATAGCACACCTATAAGGCCTCTTGCATGAAGTGGTGTAGCACATCAGAGGATTCAACTTCAGAGAACCAAAAGATAGTAGCTCTTTCCAAATAATCAGCATGCTTTTTGCTCTCTTCCATTCTCTTCAGTTTTGTTCCAAATCTTTCTAGTCCCATCCAGGAAATACAGAAATATGTAGATCTCACCACAGAAGCCACAGTGAGCAGCCATTTTTCTCCATAGGTTGAGCTGTGATATCAGATAAAACAGAGGCATCTGTGTGTACAGTCTAATGGTCTGCACTGCACTAGTCTTTGTATGTATTGCCTGAACAAGTATCCTCTTTCTGCTTTACAGCTCAGTGCAATTATAAAGTCCAGTTACAGTGTGTTACAGTTTAAATTAGAGGAGTGCAATTTTAAAGAACTGCAAATACACTACATTAAAATGCTTCACCACAACTTGGTGGAATCACTTGGATTGAGATGGGTGGCTATAGAAATTGTATAAGTACATAATAAACAAACAAACAAACAAACTTACATATTAATTTGTAAACATTAACGACTGCCTCAGATAGCAGCCATTTGCAAATGTGACGGTAAAAAATAGTAGTAAATGGTAGTATAAAAAAATCATTTTCTGACCAATGGTAGTATAAAAAAATTATTTTCTCGCACTTATGCCCAAACTTCTGCACCTGACAACAAAGCACACTGGAGTTAGAGTAATGCTGGTGTTGCTGCACAAGAGAATTTTATCTAAATGAGACAGCAGCAACCAGTGATCTCCGCTGTGTCTCACTCTCTCTCTGTTTCAGTCACATGGTTTGCTTAGCAACCGGAACCATTTGTGGTTGCTAAATGAGGACTACCTGTATAAAGTAAAGGCAATGTATCTAGCCTAAAGCAGCATGCCCCAGTTTAGTATCCTTGTATCTTTGTGACTTGACTTCAACCCACAAAAATAAAATGATCTAAAGATAAAGCTGCCCTGGATAAGATAGATAAGATCTCTAAGGTTCTGTATTTTGTTGACTATCCATCTATTCAGTGAACTCATCCTTGTTTTCTAGCCATCATAATTTCCAGAATTGAGTGTTTTTTTTTTTTCCTTCTTAGGATTCGTATCCTAAATATAGTCCCAAGACATTGATGTAAATGAAAATTAAAATATAACTTGGTGCAAGCAATATGATTATATCTCACTTCAAATATTTTTTACTACCTTTGGCAACAGTTTAACATTTATGTTAAACAACAACAGAATATCCTCTCATAATGTACATTCACTGACAGATTTGTGGCCAGTTGGCTCTGCTACCACTCTACCAACCTCTTTTTTGAATATCACAGAAATTAGCCTTGATATCTGTAGGGCAGTACTGAGCATACTTATGATCTTTCTGTACCATAAGCTAAGCCACTTATAAAAAATAAAATTCAAGTCACTTCATTTTGTTTAAGAACTAAATCAACCTATACAAAGTAAAGTCACCTCTGAGTCCAGCTCAACTTTTGGTGACTTAGACTGACACATCTAGGCAATTTTCTTGGCAAGTTACAGAATTAGTTTGCCACTGCCTTCTTATTGGATTCTTTTTTTTTTTTTTACTTCCCAATATAGACTACAGCATTGATTTCTATCCACTTATTAACCAGGCCTGATCCTGCTTAGCTTTCTAAATAAGGCAAAGTTAGTTACATGCTGCCGCCATAGGCTAGGACAAAGAGTTGTTAATCTACTTACTGTATTTGTTGAGTTTCCATTTAAATGTAAACCACTGTCAAAGAGAGGGGAAGAAGCACCACTACTATGATCACTTGATGGTCCAGGGGAACCTGAAATGGGGTATTTTAAAAACAAGCATTTTCTTCTAAACTTGAGCTTAGCAGAGAACAATTACAATAGGTTGATTTAGAAATAATTCTAATGCATGTAAACAACTTGATTTGTTTATACAAGCAAACAAAAATATCTAATTTAATTAATTAATGTGTTAAGGAAAAGACATAAAGTTGGTGTTGAAGTTGATGAATTGGATGGGGTTTGAAATGCTTCACCAAGTTTAACAGAATACATTCCTTTTGCTATAGAACTCAAATTTTAACATCAGCCTATGAAAACGTATGCCAATCACCTACCTTCATCTTAATTTCTACACTAGCGGTCCAGAAACTAAATCTTATGAAGAGTGATTAAAGGATGAAGACATTTTTGATCTTGAAAAGTCTATGGGAGACCCAACAGCACTTTTCAAGTACATGGAAGAATGCAGAAAAAGGCCAAGACTGGTTCAGGTCAAAGGATAATGGATTTATATTACAATAAAACAGATTTTAGTTGAATGTTAGGCAAACTTCATAATGATAAGATTAGTTCAGCAACAGAATCAGTTAACAAGGGGAAGAGGGAATTCTCATTCACTGGATATATTCATGCCAAGACTGGAATAGATGCTTTAATTTGGATTTCTGCATGGGGCAGGCAGTTAAATTTGATGTCCATCTCTATGGGTCTACTAAATATTTTTATTGTTATTTGTATCCTGCATCTTTTTAAAGACAGGAGCTGGTAGCAGCTATTCAGGAAGAAATAAATATTCAGTTTTATAGTTTTTGCTGTTAAAAGTCAATTTTACACACATTATTGCATAGTTGCTGAATTATCAAATAAGCAATTGTTTTTGTTTGTTTCTATACTTTCTTTTCCTTCTCTTATTGGTTGATTTTCTTTTTAATTCTTTCTTTTTATTTTTTATTTTTTTATTTATTTTGCCAAATGAACAATCATGAATTAACTATCTAAGGAGTTCTGGCACCTAAAATAGAAATTTTGAGAACAAAGTCTCAGCAAGGCAAATTCAGTCAGGAGCCTGTAGCTGAAAAAGTAATAGTAAGCACTTCAAGAGAAAATCCCATCTACTGCAGGCCTCCAACTTTAATAATAAAAATTACTGGATAATTACAACTAGAATACATTTCTTGCCAAACTGTTCTGAGAGAAGAGGACAAAGGTGACTAGTACTGAAAATTCAGGTCAGGTTTGTTTTTGCAGTCTTAACCAGCAGAAATAAAAGGATAGTAAAAAAATTCTGTTTATCCTGCCATTCTCACAACTGGATTTTTTTTTTAATCATCTGAAAGGGCTTTGTGAAAATAGCAGCTTTTATTTAATTTTGTACAATTGGAACTAAATCTATTTTTTTAAAACTTGGAAAAGAGATCCATTGAAATCCATAAATTTTGCTTCCAAGGAAACTCAAACAAAAAAGCATGAAACATATCCAGTAATTTGCTGTTGAGGAACTACACTGTATTTCTATAGCTTTTCATACAATACTGACAAAATGGTCTGCCTGACATTGATAATGATGCATGTGATGGAACTTTTACCAAGATGCTACTTTTAATTTCTTACAGTTAAATCCAGAATGTATCTCTACACAAACTGTTCACATTTTATACAGCCACAACTAAAAAGACAACAAAAGGCTGCAATATTGTTTTTCCTTCATTGTTTTTAAAGTTCTTCCTGTATTTTGCAAAGAAACATAATTAACTTTAAAAATTTCCAGCACAAATCAAATTTCATAACATTTTAAGTAGCAATCTTTCCCCAGTTTAATAGGTTATGTTTCTTGGAACACAATTATTAAAAATGAATTTGATGCAAAGATTATATAGAGACAGAGTTCCATTGCATTCAAAAGCAAAGTTCCATAGCAATCAAAAGCATACCTAAGATTATTCACAATTAGAGCAATATAATAGTTGGAATTTTGATTCCCATGAAGCTATCACACATGCTTCTGGGATAGATAGTGTGATAGGCTGGGTATCTTTGAGAATGCCTATCTGATATAGATTCTGCCCACCAAATTCAAGAGCACAGAGGATTGATTTATTTATTTACAGGACATATATGGCAGCCTATCTCATATGATGACTCTAGGTGGCTCACAACAAAGATGCCTGCTAAAGACCTCTAGGTATTGAAAGAAGGTGACAGGAGGAACCCCCAAAGTGGATATTCTCTGTGAAAGCTCCCTTCCTCTGGAACAGCTTGTCCCCCCTGCAAGGTAGCTCCAACTTTCAAGCTGTTCCGAAAGCTCATTAAAAATTTGGCTGTTTAGAAAGGAGTTTGGGTTTTGAGTGTTACAGATCTCCTGGGGGCAGGAGGAATGTTATAATGATTCTTTCAAGTATTAATTTTAATTTTTAACTGTAAACATAAACTGTATTTGTTTTATTGTACATTATTGCATTTTTATTTTTTACTGCTGCACTGGCTACAGCTGTTACTTTTATATACATGTTTAAAGTTGGTTGACTGAAACAGTTTATAAATTCATAAATAAGTTAAGAAATATATATATAAGTGTTGCTAGTACATGAGTGGGGCTAATCACAAAGGTCTTCTTTATCCATGTCATAGGTGGAATCCAAACATCACAATAATCACAAGGCAGCATTTTCTTCCAACTGTTCTCTGGAAAATCCATTGTGAAGTTGTCAAGTGACGTGGCATGCCACTTGAAGTTGTCAACTTGAAGTTGTCAAGTGACATGGTATGAGCTACCAAAATGGATCTATCATGGCATATATTCACATGGTATATAATTCAGTCTGCTGCTATCCAAAATATGTCTTGGCTCAAACATTGCCTGAATATTTGGGAAGCACTGAATACAAAACAATATATATCTAGGAAGCATTGTTTACAATGTGGAAATATATTTGGGGAAACTGGGTAGAAGATATGGACAAAATATACAGTATATGTTAAGAAAATTGCATATAAAAATAAATGTCCACTTCCTTTATTTTTTAAAAAAATTACCACTATGCTAGACTAATGACTAAATAAAAGTAATACTGATACAGAATAGATACATCCCTCTTACCACTTCTGCAGCATGCCTAAATTCTTCGAAATCTGTTCTAGAATATGTGTCTACAAATAAGAACAAGAGTGGCAACTGCCCCTTCCAGAGGAGCAATATTGTCCAGATACCCAGTTTTGATTTTTTAAAGTTATTCTCTAGTACTTCTATAAACTGAGATGTCCCTTTTGTTTGTAGGAAAAGTCTCTTCCTGCTTTTCATTGTCTTTAGCCAATGAATAAAAGGCTTGACATAAATATTATTCTAAACTTTTTTCACAGAAAGTATTGCTACAACATTAAAAGAAAAAAAAGGTCCAGGGTGTTGGTGAAGCTGTGAGTGGACAGTAGTATATCCACCACTCAAAATCCAAAGGTAAGAGTAAACAGTATCATTTTTAATATTTCTAACATTTTAAAAAACTATCATTTAAAAAATTATTCTTGCCATGCATGCAGGCAAATTTATCATTGATTTCTATGTGTTTCAAAGAATAGGGTAGTGGCTGAGAAACTATGACTTATGCAGGGGTATTGTCATGCTGAGATTTTCTTTCAAAAACTGCAATTGGATGGAACTGAAATTTATTGGAATTGGAAGTGTCATTTATTAAGATGGATGCAATTCTGGTAACGCACAATACATACAAGGCTGAACATTTTCTCTTCTTTTTATATTTCTTGGTGGGGGCTTTCTCTTTCTCTCTCTTAGGATACATAGCTTTTCAGAAATTAACATTTCTTCCCTTATTATTTTGTGCTATTTAGAGAACAGGGCATAAGGATTGTGCTGAAAGCTATACCATAGTTGAAGAAGCCATGGAAGGTATTTATTCATTAGATTTATATCTTGCCTCCCCCTTTAAAATAGTGCTCAAAGTGGAGAGCAATTTCTTGGTTTGCCTTTTGAATGACTAGGAACAATTCTGTCTAATGTGGATCCCAGATGTACCCATTGGGAAAAAAAGGCCTACTGCCAATTCTGGAGGTCAGGTCTATTGAAACTGGTAGGTCAGCTGCATCGGCTGCTCAGTCACCAGAATTGTCAGAATTTTATATTTGTTCTCTGATGCTTTCTGAACCTCTCTCTTTCTCAAGCACCAAATCCACAGTTCTAAGACAGAACCTGAACATCCAAGAGCATATCTGCAATATATTCATGTCATGACAAAGCTATACAACACAATGAAAAAAGCAGATGACCAACAATGTGAAAGTAGACTAAGCTCCAAATCCTGGCCCAGGATATTCATTTCTCCCCATCCTCACTCCAGAAGACATTCCCTAAAGTTCCATGGTTATTTCTCTGCAGGTACCCATGAATCTTTCCTAGATGGAGGGAAGGGTTATAGCTCAGTGGTATAGCCTCAGTTTTGCATGTGGAATTTCCAAGAATTCGTCACTGGCCACTTTAGATAGCAGTGGGAAACATTCCAGCATGAAATTTTAACACTCCTTGCAAGTCGCAGTAAAACTGGGATGCTTATGGATTTATTTATTAAATTTTTATACTGCTTGCCTCCCAGTGACTCTGGGCAGTTTACAAATAATTTAAAGCATGAAGACAAGATAATAAAAACAAGAAGAAACAAAAAAGGGTAGAGATGGCAAAATAACAAACTGGGTGGAAACAAAAGAAAACAATATAAGTATGCAAAAGGCTTTGGTCATCCTCACCAAAACCTAGGTAAAAAGCCAGGTCTTTAGGCCCCTTTGAAACACTAGCAGGTGGCGGGTGTGTGTGTGTGTGTGTGTTCAGATCTCAGGGAGAACCTCATTCCAGGGAGCAGGTGTTGCTATAGAGAAGGTGCGCTTCCAGGGCCATGGTAAAGGGCATTGCTTAATTGAAGGAACCCAAAGCATGCCAACCCTGCCAAATCAAATTGGCTGGGCACTTACTATGGGAGATAGACCGTCCCTCAAGTAACCAAGCCCTATGTCATATGGGGCTTTATAGGTAACAACCAGCACCTTGAATCATACCCCTAAGATACCAATATCAACTGGTATTTATATTAATATATATATTTAATTTTAAAGAATGGGAAACTAGTTGTGTGGTAAAGCAAAATGCCAGCCTTCAGCATTATCTTTTATTTCCAAGAATGCCTAATTTCTAAACGGGCAGCTACAGCCTAGTACTTAGTTTGAAGTGCACCAGGGATCCAGAGAAAAGATCACGCTAGATGGGAGCAGTAAGGAATGCCCTATGGTGGGGGTTGCTCATTTGTTTAGAATACTCATAATATGTCCTGATTGACTAGTGGGCTGCCTTAGTTTAAGGTATGGTAAACTTGAACATTGCATGCTTTTGTTGACAAGTCATATGATGTTGTCAGATTTATTTAAAAGGTATTCTATACATGCTTAAAACTGCTATGCTGTATTCTGTCTTGACCACCAAGCATACAAACAGGTGTACTGCAACAACAGGTACTATGTATGCAAATTATCACTACATCTTTAATTGTAGCTTTCTCTTCTACTTTACCAGCCAGAAAAATTCTTGTGGATTCAGATGTTCTACAAGGTTCCCAAACCTTCCGAAACAGATGTTGAGGGTGTGCAGGAGGTACAGGAAAAGATGGAAAAATCACAGGTATCTTCCTCAATACAATGTAAGATGATCAAGTGGAATGGATACTGCCATTAGCCGTATTCAAGTGATTTCATAATATATTTATTTATTTAATAAATTTATATGGCCACCCATCTCATATACATGACTCTGGCAAGCTACAATTAAAATAGAGTAAAAAGAGAGTAAAAAACCAAAACAAAACCAAAATCAGAAACACCACAAATAACGTAAAATAGAAGCCAAGAACACTCATGACATCACACCTTCAATATAACCACGACCAAGAAAAAAGCTTACCCACAGAATAGCAGTCCAGGGCATCAGTTTACATGTGCTATGGCTCTATAGAAACTATAGCTTTTGCAAGCCAGAGTCTGGTCAGTTGGCAGCCAACAAATTGGTATAAATAAATAAATAAATAAATATGAAGGGGGCAAATATAAATTTTAAATAATCCAGCATTTTGATCTATAAACCTTCCTTAGGGTATTCATGAAAGATATATAAGGTATGAAGAATTGTCTACTTGTTGTGAGAAATATTGCACCAGAAAACATATTACAGATATCTGTTAATTTCCCCTTACCCAATGGGAGCTTTAGAAATGATGGTGCTTCCCTGAGGTACTGAACGGTGATGGCAACTTCATCGCCAGCATTTCGCAGTAGATGCACCTGTCAGTGTGATAAATAACAGCTACTCTTATACCAAAGAACCAGCCAGGGAGCGCAAAATAATCTACATCAAAAAGCCACATCACACTAGATGTGTCAGAAATTCAATATTCAAGTTTATCGCTGGAATGAAAACTATCTTGAGGATCAGACCACAAAAATTATAAAGCTAGGTGTATCCTCAACTGTGGAAGAGATGAAAAATTAAAAATGTGAAATTCATTCTTTGTTCCTACATAGAAAATAAAATAAAATATAAAATAAAATAAAATAAAATAAAATGTTTCAAAGCCATTTCTTATGTAACAGTACACAATCTAAGCCAAAAGAAAATGCTTTGGAATCCCTTTAATTTTGGTGTGAGAATGAGTCAGTCTAGATCTATGCTTATGTTCTCTATAGCTCAAATCAGTGAGATTTAAAAGTCCTTAACTCTGGTTAGATTATGGAATTTTGGCAGGATCTGTGATTTTGGCTGCATTCAGAGAATATAAGAATGCTGAGTTACAATTTCCTATGAATTGTTGTTCCTACAAATTCAACAGTTGGAAGGAAAGAAAAAGATGTATATTAATGTATATTATTTATTAATGATTTGCAGATAATTTGAATATGTAACATGAGTGCCTAGACACATTTGCAGTGAGGTACAATTCAAACTCAATTTGATTTCAAACTAAATTATAGAACATAGTAAATAGTAAATACCTAAGTAGAAGATTCTTGGCAAGCAGGTAGCATGTATATATGTTCTTTTTTCCTTATCTATACTTAGCCCTTTATTTCAAAATAAAATTTCACTTTGAATTAATGGTTAGTTTATGATAATATTTATAACATTATTAGTACCAGTCAATTGCCAGCAAGTGCTTGTTGAGTATCTTCACTTAATCATACAGAATGTGTTACAGGAACATATATATCTCCTTACAAAAGAATCTCTGATGTTTTATCAGTGAAAAAGCATAGTTAAAATCACAGCCCAGGTCTGATAAAATGCGCTTATCACTGCTGTCACCCAAACATTAAGAGCAATGTTCCGATTTCAGACTTGCCTTTAGGATGTAGGCAATCCCAGCATATTCAGTTCCATAACTCTGTCTCTTGATTGTTTCAACTATTTCTTGCCCTTCCTAAAACAGCATCCAGATTTAGACCAGGGATAGATAATTTTAAGTTGTCGAAATCTTTTGGACTATAATTCCCAGAATCCCTAAATATCTATTGAAATATTAACGTCTTATTTGAAGTTGCCTAATATCTGTGTTAAGATTGCTGTCCTTCTGCAAAATGTTGTCACTGGTTTACTTAAAAAAAAAAACAGAGCATAAATGGGGTTGCTGGATGAAGACTTTTGATGTATTTCCTCATATTAAGGCCCTTTTTCTCAAGGCAGAGAGAAAAAACTCCACACTAACATAGGCAATTATTGTAACATGTGCTATTGGAAATGGCATCATCGCTGTAATCTAATATAAACTGAGACAGTAAAACTGTGGGGAAAGGCCACCAAGTGGGCCATCTATATTTCCACAAAAAGGAAGAAACAGAGTTTCATGGAAAATTGCAAACTCCACACATTTTTAAAAAATGAAATACAATAGTTGGCATTTGAACACTTGCATATGAACAAGGACAATCTGGGAAAAAATAAGTGTATGTTTATATTATAGATAAACTACCATGGATAAACTGGGAATTCAAGGGAACCCTCGTACAGTGATTTATTCTTTTATACCTAAGAAAGATGGGTAGAGAAATGCAATAATTTTTATTGTATTGATTGGAAATTAAATATCACTTACTATGATTCTATTATGAACTCTGCTATCTATATTACCTCTTCAGTTCGACTATATGATGGTCAGGTTGTTCATGTTAATTCAAACCCCACAAAGCCAGGAAACCAGTAGCAAAGAACAACACCACACTAATAACATTATGTAATGTAACATCAAGGGCTCAAACTTCACTACACAATCAGGACAGTACGAAGTTAGTATTGTTAGTCCAGATTAGTCTTTATTCAAATCTTGGTTTTTAAAAAAACAAGAAATACGGTGCATAGAAAGTGTACTGTAAGTAAACACAGCTTAGGATGCTGCTTGAGATCATGTTAACTCTGGCCTTCTATTGTCAGGTCTTCATTTTTGGCATGGGCAAGGTTTGAGGAAAATTGCATTTGAAAAAGAAATGTATTATTACTGTATTTGTAATCCTGCCTCCTACTCAATATTTGCTTTTTTACAAGTCAACCTATGTGATAGATTCAATTAAAAATTGATGTATTTGTTTATTTATGGAAAAGTCCTCTTGTTTTTCTGAATCACCTTTGGGTTAATTCCCTGACTACAAAATTTCAAGACATGTTGTTTCTCAAGATTTCACCATAAATGCTTGTTACCACCTTTGCTAATTAGATAAATAGGGAAATAAGCAAGAGTTACAATCTAGAGAGATAGTTTGTGAGATATTCTGGTGTGGGTTTTTTGTTTTTGGTTCTTTTGGTGCTGAACTGTAAAAAAAAGGAAGAAGAAAAAGCTGGACTTATTTACTGGACTTCTGCCTCTCTTTCCAAGTTAGAAGGAGAATGTTAAATGGAGGTTGCAATTTTATTCTGACTTGCCAGATAATAAGTTCCATCAAACCAACAATAATTTACATTTAAGTAACATAACATGAGGAAGATAAAGTTGCCACTTCCTAGTTCCCAAAATCCAGATGGTCTAAATTTGCATATCACAAATATTATGCAAATTGTATAAGCTATGAAATTAATTTGGATAATATGCAAATTAATCACTGCATTGCCCAATATTTGAATTGTTCTTTTTCTAGCTAATATTAATACATTTTGAACTCATAACTACAACATGTCCTTATTTGATTTGATATATTGTAAAACAGATTAAAATAAATATGTTTATTAACATAAAAAAATAGATCTCAAAATGTAGAGATAGGAGGAAACCTGTATCTTTCAACTTTGGTTTGTGGCCCAGCCACAAGCACCAGTCTGGCTGATCATTTTACATAATTAACAGTGACCTGAAGTCCCAATATCAAAAAAAAAAAAATCTTTCCATAATTTACAATATTTGAAGGAAAATAACTCACAAAATGAAGCTGGGAGCCATGTTATATAAAAAATATATATAGGCAAACATGATAACATGTTGTTCCATGGGCAAAGCTCTTACATTTCCAATTGATGCAGTCCTCTTAGAGTTGTCAATATATAAAAAAAATTCTCAATGAGATATAATTGAGAACCTAATTCTCAAGATAACTTGGGAAATACCCCATGTGTTTTCCAAACTGAGCATTTATGATATCCTTCTCTTTTCAAAAGGCTTTCTAAAGGATTCTTAAGCAGACAAAAAAATGTTCCCAGAGAATTGGTTACTCTTAAATTAGATAGGACAAAAGTTAAGCAGGTGTTTCTTTCCATCTTGGCCTCAGAGAAAGCAGTACTTACATAGAATGTATTTTTCTCCTTCCTTGTTCAGTACAGGAAGGAGGGAGCAGGGAATTAGGATTTTAGGGCTTCCCTTATAGGGCAGTTGTAGCTCTGACTTGTGCCACTGGCTAAAAGCACAGTATGTTATAGAGCCCAATTATCATTTTTTTAAAATATTTCCAGTGGAAACATACATTTTTTAAAAATCTACATAAAAATCTGGACCAGCAAATGAGCAAAAATGACCATGGGCTGGTATACTCAGAATCTGCTGAAAAAACAAAACAAAAAACCCCCAAAACAACCATGTAGGTAATAACACAACCATGTAAGTATTGGGAATCAAAGCTGCTTAAAAACATTCTATACTACGGGGTGGCAAGGTGGTCCCCAACCCTCACTATACAGTTCAAGGTACATCTCTAAATACAACTGCCCTCCATAATAGAAAAGAACAAAGTTTACTACATTAATTACACAGCAGGTAATTAGCATTTAGGATCTATTGAGTTTGTCTTCTGTTACATAGCTTGTAGGCACTATAGGTTTCAGCCTGCCATTCTTTGATCTCAAAAGTGTGGATGCTGAATGAAAGCTGTGTGAGGATATTCAGCTGAAGGTTACACCTTCATGGTCTTCTTGGGTCTGTGCTTTTTATTTATTCCCCACAGGTATCTTTCTCTCTCTGAGCTTTTCCACTGTCCCTCAGAACCTCTCCCCAAAGAGAATCCTCCACTTTCTTCTGGTAGCTTCTTAGAACCAAAAAGGGCCTCCTGCAAGAGGTAAAGCTTCCACCACCATGTATTCATAACTAATTCCCTTTGCAATGTAAGACATTCTTGGAATACTGACAATATTCCAGCTTCAGAGTGAAGTTGACTTAACCTTTCATAAATTGGCAAGTTGCTAGAAATTTTAGTGGAACAGTAAAATCTTAATAGCTTTTGAGTTATTGCTTGGAACTTGTCAGGTTAAAGAAAGATTGTTTTCTTCAGCAAACCTGAATAATTAGGTAGCAGTATTCTCCAAGTCTGATAGAAATAAGTGAAATGCTTGTCTAAAAATGGGAGACAGAAAAAGTATACATCTCTATTTTCAGCATTTTTAAACCTGCTATATCGGAGGCAAAATGTACTGGATCAGTTTATAAATTGACATAAAGGGTGCTAAGTTATTAACTCAAGGAATATGATTTTTGTAAGCAATATAATTTTGAGGCTTCTGGGATATTTTTATTTGTGGCAAGGAGTTGTCTTAACTAAGAGTATTATGGTACTCCTAAACATTCTTGTACCTGTGAGGAGACATATTTGCTATTGATTTGTTGAATCATTTTGAGATCTGTTTTGCTCAATTCTTTATTTGTATTTTGTATTTTATTTTGCATTTTCATTTGGGCACGTCCTTTGTATTCTGTGCTGATACGCAGAAAGAGACTGAATGTTGTTGTTCAGTCGTTAAGTCGTGTCCGACTCTTCGTGACCCCATGAACCATATTGCGCCAGGCCTTCCTGTCCTTCACTGCCTCCCTGAGTTTGCTCAGTTTCATGCTCATTGCTTCAGTGATGCTATCTAACCATCTCATCCTCTGCCGTCCTCTTCTCCTTTTGCCTTCAATCTTTCCCAGCATCAGGGTCTTTTCCAAAGAGTCCTCTCTTCGCATTAGGTGACCAAAGTATCTGAGCTTGAGCTTCATTATCAATCCTTCCAATGAGCAATCAGGGTTGATTTCCTTTAAGATTGACTGGTTTGACCTCCTAGCAGTCCAGGGGACTCTTAAGAGTCTTCTCCAGCACCACAGTTCAAAAGCATCAATTCTTCGGCGCTCAGCTTTCTTTATGGTCCAGCTCTCACAGCCATACATTACTACTGGAAAAACCATAGCTTTGACTATGCGGATCTTTGTCGGCAAGCTGACATTTCTGCTTTTTAATATGCTATCTAGGTTTGCCATAGCTTTCCTCCCAAGGAGCAAGCGTCTCTTAATTTCATAGCTGCAGTTTCCATCTGCGGTGATCTTGGAGCGCAAATAAATGAAGTCTGTTACTGCTTCCATTTCTACCCCTTCTATTTGCCAGGAATTGATGGGCCCAGATGCCATGATCTTAGTTTTTTTAATGTTGAGTTTCAAGCCAGCTTTTGCACTCTCCTCTTTCACCCTCATCAAGAGGCTCTTTAATTCTTCTTCACTTTCTGCCATTAGGGTGGTATCATCTGCATATCTGAGGTTGTTGATATTTCTCCCTGCAATCTTTATTCCGGCTTTTGATTCTTCCAGCCTGGCATTTCTCATGATGTACTCTGCATGTAGGTTAAATAAGCAGGGTGACAGTATACAGCCTTGTCGTACTCCTTTCCCTATTTTGAACCAATCGGTTGTTCCATGACCGGTTCTAACTGTTGCTTCTTGGCCCGCGTACAGATTTCTCAGGAGACAGGTAAGGTGGTCTGGTACCCCCATCTCTTTAAGAATTTGCCACAGTTTGTTGTGATCCACACAATCAAAGGCTTTTGCATAGTCAATGAAGCAGAAGTAGATGTTTTTCTGGAACTCTCGTGCTTTCTCCATGATCCAGCGAATGTTGGCAATTTGATCTCTAGTTCCTCTGCCTCTTCGAAACCCAGCTTGTACATCCGGTAGTTCTTGGTTCACGTACTGCTGAAGCCTAGCTTGTAGGATTTTGAGCATAACCTTGCTAGCATGTGAAATGAGTGCAATTGTGCGATAGTTTGAGCATTCTTTGGCATTGCCCTTCTTTGGAATTGGAACATAAACTGACCTTTTCCAATCCTGTGGCCACTGTTGCGTTTTCCAAACTTGCTGGCATATTGAGTGCAGCACTTTCACAGCATCGTCTTTTAGTATTTTAAATAACTCAGCTGGAATACTGTCATCTCCACTAGCTTTGTTGTTAGCAATGCTTCCTAAGGCCCACTTGACTTCACTCTCTAGGATGTCCGGCTCAAGGTCAGTGACCACACCAGTATGGACATCAGGGACATTAAGATCTTTCTTGTATACTTCTGCTGTGTATTCTTGCCACGTCTTTTTAATCTCTTCTGCTTCTGTTAGGTCCCTGCCTTTTTTGTCCTTTATCATGCCCATCTTTGCACTAAACGTTCCTTTGATATCTCCAATTTTCTTGAAGAGATCTCTAGTCTTTCCCATTCTACTGTTTTCCTCGATTTCTTTGCATTGTTCATTTAAGAAGGCCTTTTTATCTCTTCTTGCTGTTCTCTGGAAATCTGCATTCAGTTGCTTATATCTTTCCCTTTCACCCTTGCTTTTCGCATTCCTTCTTTCCACAGCTATTTGTAAAGCCTCATCAGATAGCCATTTTGCTTTCTTGCATTTCTTTTTCTTTGGGATGGTTTTAGTTGCTGCCTCCTGTACAATGTTATGGACCTCCGTCCATAGTTCTTCAGGCACTCTGTCTACCAAATCTAATCCTCTAAATCTATTCATCACCTTCACTGTATACTCATAAGGAACATGATCTAAGTCATACCTGAGTGGTCTAGTGGTTTTCCCTACGTTCTTCAATTTAAGCCTAAATTTTGCAGTAAGAAGCTCATGATCTGAGCCACAGTCAGCTCCTGGTCTTGTTTTTGCTGTCTGTATAGAGCTTCTCCATCTTTGACTGCAAAGTATATAATCAATCTAGTTTCGGTATTGACCGTCTGGTGATGTCCATGTGTAGAGTCGTCTCTTGTGTTGTTGGAAAAGAGTGTTTGCTATGACTAGTTTGTTCTCTTGACAGAACTCTATTAGCCTTTGCCCTGCTTCATTTTGTACTCCAAGGCCAAACTTGCCTGTTATTCCGATTACTCCTTGACTTCCTACTTTAGCATTCCAATCCCCTATGATGAAAAGGACATCTTTTTTTGGTGCTAGTTCTAGAAGGTCTTGTAGGTCTTCATAGAACTGGTCAACTTCAGCTTCTTTGGCATCAGTGGTTGGGGCATAGACTTGGATTACTGTGATGTTGAATGGTTTGCCCTGGATACGCACTGAGATCATTCTGTCGTTTTTGAGGTTGTAACCCATTACTGCCTTTCCCACTCTCTTATTGACTATGAGTGCAACTCCATTTCTTCTAAGGGTTTCTTGCCCACAGTAGTAGATATAATGGTCACCTGAATTAAATTCACCCATTCCCATCCATTTCAATTCGCTGATTCCCAAGATGTCGATGTTTAATCTTGTCATCTCATGTTTGACCACATCCAGCTTGCCTTGGTTCATAGATCTTACATTCCAGGTACCTATACAATATTGTTCTTTACAGCATCGGACCTTCTTTTCGCTTCCAGATACATCCACAGCTGAACGTCCTTTCGGCTTTGGCCCAGCCGCTTCACTCTTTCTGGAGCTACTTGGAATTGCCCTCCGCTCTTCCCCAGTAGCATATTGGACACCTTCCGACCTGAGGGGCTCATCTTCCGGCGTCATATCTTTTAGCCTTTTAACATTGTCCATGGGGTTTTCTTGGCAAGAATACTGGAGTGGGTTGCCATTTCCTTCTCCAGTGGACCACATTTTGTCAGAACTCTCTGTCATGACCTGTCCGTCTTGGGTGGCCCTGCACGGTATAGCTCATGGCTTCACTGAGTTATGCAAGCCCCTTCGCCACGACAAGGCAGTGATCCATGAAGGGGCTCATAAAGGGGGGAGGGGGAAATACACTGTACAGCACTACGGATTCAAGGGAAAGGATACTTCAGCATAGCAAGAAGCATTTTGGCAACTGCTTAAACCAAATGTGCCTTATCTTGATAGCTGTGGCAGCTGCACAATCCTGAGAAAAGACACACCTGTGTTAAGGTGTTCCTATACAGTGTGAGCACCCAGGTGCCAGACATTCTTATGCATTCTGAAGCATCCCTTCCAAATCATTTTCAATGCCTGCCTGCCTTCCTACACTATTTATATCACATGTAGTGCCTGTTATATTCTATATTTTTCAAAGAGTCTGTTCTCTTATCTCTTTAGTGCAATATGTATGACATGACATTTTCAATGATACAGGGAATTTAAATGTTTAATTCCCCAAAGATTCCTTCTGGTCAATGTCAAGTATAAAGTATGCCAAGTATAAAGAGAGGAACTCAGAGTGCACATGGGGTGTGGGAAATTAGAAATACTCATTTCATATGACATTGTATAAATTGGGTGGTGCGCTATACCAATTCAGCTTTTTGAAAAAAAACCCCTATAAATATTATGGGAATTATAAGACAGTCAATGTGATTATAAATGATCAAAGCAAAGGTTAAGAAAATTGCTGGTTGAGGTTTTGTCCATGTTTAAAGAAGAAGATATTTATTTTCTAATCTTTTCAGGCTGACAAATGTGGCTTCCTGAACTTCATTAATAACTATTTTACAGGTGGAATTAATTGATATTTTCTCTCTAGGCCATCAACATCACCTAATCACTTTGCCCTCTCTTTGCTAATGTAATGATAATGAAGCCTTCAAATCTGCATCTGAAGCTTTTTAAGTTTCTGGGAGAAAAAGTATAATTCAAAGCAGCATGGCTCTCTAGCTCTTTTGTGAATAACCAAGGAGAGTATAAAAATTCACATTAGTATGCTACAGCAACGAGTTATAATTTTATGGTAAATCATGCCACTAATTACAATTTAAACAGATAACAGAAAATAATTCATTATTTTTAAAACATCATTTACAACTTTTGCTCAGTATTAGCAATTTGTCATGATAATAAAGCACAATTTCAAATTAGTGTTAGTAAAAGGAGATCCATACATAGTATTTCAGATATTTGTATGGTTCTTGGCATTTAACTGTTGTCCTCTGACTCCAAATAAGTAACTCTGGGATGACTTCAGCCCTTTGAGGTAGGCCAGATCAGGAAACAAGACTCCACAAGGACTACTGGAACTCCATTTTATTGTTAAAGGGTATAATAACAGAATCTTGAAAGCCTGACAAAGATTCTCTTTCCTGTTCTTATACCAAAGAGAATCAAGGCAGGGCAATCTTGAGTTTCTTTCTCACCCTGTCCTCTCTTTTAGCAATAAACTGGTTTTACATAACTTTTTGAATTCCTTCTTCAAGGTCATCCCCATACCTCTACAGATGACTTGCCTGATGTATCCAATCGTAATTATGTCTTTATATGATAAGTGTACATAGTCATTTCAGGAAAGTGGCTATTGTTGATAGATTAATAGACTGATTTACCATGACTAACAATAATCTATTAACTTTTAGACTTTGGACTTAATGGGGTAATCTATTCTGACTCCCCCCACCTCCAAAGATAATATGTTTTACATTAAAGTGTGTTTAATGTTCGGGAATGGGAACTTATTGATTATTCTGCTGTACTGAGCCGGAATTTCTCACCCAAATTTCTTCTTTGACTATGTTACTTACAGATAAAATCCATCCACCTTTCTCCTGAAAGCATGGATCTGGGACAGTAGCAGAGGGAAAGCTGAGGGATAAAAATTGCAAAGGGGAAATGGTAGGCAGGAGAAAAAGGCAAAATTTGCCCAGGACTTTTCCCCATAGGTTCCCCTCTTGATGGCTTACTTAGCAGTGGAGAAATGGGACCTGAGGCTTATTAAGACAAACAGCAGGTAGCAAATGTATTTATACCCAAATGCTTTTCAGAAAAAGCAACACTACATGCTAGGTGTACATTATCTCACCTCAAAATCATTCCTAGTTTAAGAAAAGAATATGATGTAGATGTGCAGCAATATTTTGTTACCCTCCCTTCTGAGAGCAACTTCCAAGATCATTGCACAAGTCATCTTTTAACAGCAGGGGATCTTGCGGTATGGCTTCTGATGCAGGGTTAAAATCTGCCACAAAGAAGATGATTCCAGTATATCTTATACATGCCTAGGGAATTATATTGTTCTTTCTAGCACATTCTTAAATATGAATATAAGAAGAATTTAAATGAAAATGTATCATTTAAATTCTTTCTGAAAGAGCTGCAAGCCAGAGTTTATAATTTCATCTGTCACTCTTAGCAGCCATTGGGGGAAAAGTATTTTTGAAGTCACTATTAATAAAAAAGTTATTGAGAGTTAGCTAATCTGAACTTTTTACAAATGGCAAAATAATAAACTTCTTTATATACAATACTGAATTTCATACATTAAATATTATTGTCAAAAAGCAAAAGCTCTTTGATATGAGTTTTCATTTACTACCAGACAAGTGAAGGAAACCAAAAATCCTTCTGTAACCATCTTGTAAGAGTAAAATAAAAATGTTACAAATAAAAGCCAGAGAAACCTACATCACTTTAAAGGCTACTGTAATGCCGTAAATGTATAGCAGCACACGATTGATTGATTGATTGATTGATTGAACTTACATGGCCACCTAACTTATATGCAATAATCTTAGGCAGCTCACAACAAGCCAATAAAACAGCAATAAAACAATGGTATCACTCTTAAAAGGAAAATCACACTTCCTACCATGGCACCACAACATCCCATTAACTCTACATACACTGGCTCATCCCCATCATAGCCCAATGCTTGGGGGAAGAACCTACCCTATCCAACCTTGTGAGGTGGGCAGGTACCCTCTTTGGTGTGTCAGGCCACTAGTATTTTAGAGTTAACTGAGGAACTGCCTATTCAGTTCAATTTTAGGAACTTAGTGAATTTTAGTAGGCCTTTTTTTTTTAACCATTTAATTCTTTGGGTTCTGGCTGCATTATTATGTTTAGCAATTATATTCTGCCCTGAAATACACTTATATTGTGTGGCAGACAGCATCTGCCTTTTAAGATCAGCCATCAGCAGTAAAAGAACAAGCAGTCAAGAAATACCCAGCAGACAAACACTTGGTAAAGCAGTCATGAAGGCCTTGGAAAAGATATGCAGATGCCAGAATGTGTCTATACTTATAAAGATCAGAATAGTGCAGGCAATGGTATTCCCTGTAATACTCTACGGAAGCGAAAGTTGGAATTTGAAGAAGCAGGATAGAAAAAATATGGACTCTTTTGAAATTTGGTGTTGGAGAAAACTCCTGAGAATTACATGGACAAACAAATGGATCATGAAACAAATCAATCCAGAGTTCTCACATGAGGCAAAAATGACCAGGCTTAAATTATCCTACTTTGGACACATTATATGAATACCGAGGCCTCTGAAGAAGGCTTTAATGCTGGGAAAAGTAGAAGGAAAGAGAAGAAGACAACTAGCAGCAAGATGGATGGACTCAGTTGCAGTGGAGATGGGCAGACCGTTTGAAGTCTTGAAGGACCAGGTTATGAACAGATCATCATGTGGTTGCTAAGAGTCAACACCAATTCGATGGTACATAATCAAATAATCTCTGTTCTAAATGGCTACAATCAAGGCAACATTCATAGCATAAAGATATGCATGTCTGCCACCTTTTCACAAAACTAAGGAAGTATATCTAGAGAGGCAATATTATACATGGGCACTAAATCCATCCTTTCCTTATAATGCTACGTCCAGTATACTGAGTGGCACTTCCCATATGAATATGCAGCTTTCTATATACATGGAGGCTAGTAATGGCCAAGCAATCTTATTCTTGCCAATGTAACTTTCTATATTCCAGTTGATAAAATCTATAGCATTCTATTTCTACCTCCATTAATCTTCAAAAAGAGAAAGGGGAAAAAGAAATAAAACCCAGCTAATAACACTGGGATGATTCTAAAGCAGATAATAAAGCAATTAATTTGTAAATAAGCTGAATGCAACACTTACTATGAGAAATCTTCATGGATTTGTCCCAAACAAGTCCTGCCAGACTAATCTTAGTTCTGCAGGGACAAATAAAAGGTGAATCTCCATTATGGCTAAATGGGCAGATCATGTACAAAGTAATGAAGGTAATACCTTAATATGCATGTCAGAAAATTCTAGGATGGGGAAGTTTTTAAAAAGACCGTAAGGGAACAAAATATCTTCATATGTGCAAAAATGTAAAGTCTAACCAAAAGCATACACTGAGAAATAAATACATTGTGCTATGTATGTTTGTAAGTACTGTAACCACCCCAATGTTGGTATTTGCTCCTGCAGGAAATATCTATCGTTGCTGATTTTTTAAAAAAAATCTGTTGGCCTCCTCTACTCATTGTGCACAGCACTGTTATTCTACATTACTGTTTCGACTGGGCAATTTACTGACCTGATTTTGGAAATACTGTGCATATAACATATCTTGATCTGAGTAAACCATTACCCAATAATAAGCTTTAGCAATTGTTTAGGTGCCAGTAAAGATGTTAGTTATACAGAATCTATCATAAAAGGATAAAGTATGATATATTGATTTAGAAACAACAGACAAACAGCCTAATGTTTTCTATGAATGATGAAATACAATCAAATGATGACACTAGGAAAAAATGATCATTTGATTGTATTAATAGGACAGCAGTCCAAAATAGAGCAAGTGTGATGAGAGTTTAGGTACCGACAACCAAAGGTGCAGCACAATTCAGTGACTGTCTACTCAGAACTATGGACATTTACTTCCAGATTGATGCTCTAGACTGCAAACTTAATGGTGTGGAAGTACAAATATTTGACTTTCACAAGAGTTATTAAAGAATTCTAAAGCATTTTTCTTTTTAAAGTGAGAATTTTCTAAACATTTTTTGAAATGAAAATGAAAAATGATTCTTACCCATCTGAGCTGTGTAACATGGACAAATGTTAAAGATCTGCCCAAAAAGCAGGCTTTGTTTTTCATCTCCTGCCATGTAGATAATGCACAATAATTTCACTGAAGTTTTTAATAGCTTTAACATTGTTTTCTTGATTTCTGTAAGTGAATTTTGTACTTCTCTTCAACAAACAAATATTGGGCTATCCTCATCAATAATAATGAGGAAGTTATTGTCAACAATAGGCAAAATGCCACTTTGTCTTAGTCTAAAAATGTTGAAAGTATATAAAACATCATGTCACAGAAGGCTCTGACCTTGAAACTAATCATTTCAACCTAGGAGCAAGACTATTTTGACACTGGACCACAGGGAATATGATGAAAATGTTTTGCACATTGCTGAATTATATCGGAGGTTAGGAATCTGTGGAACTTCTCATTGCACTTTTATAAAAAGTGAGTCCTCAAATATCATACTGCAGAAATTTAATAGCAAAGCACCAACATTTGGCAGCTGATTATTTTATTATTTTAAAAATGAAATCAACAACAACAAAAACAAAAGTTAAAACTCTGGCATGTTTAATATATCTAGTTTACTTGAAACCCCCTAGCCCTAAAAAGAGAACAAAATAAAGCCAAACATCTCAGCAATCTTTTCTGCAGTGACATCACCATGCCACTGGAATGCCCTCTGTGATCCTCCACACACAAGCTGTGGAAAATAAAGGAAAGTGTGGTTCCCAAATTGAACAAGACTGCTTGTCTCCAAGCTTGTTCCTTTTGAGCACCAAAACAGAAGGATTCCTCTTTCTGCTAATGTAAAGCTGCACACAAATGGCCTTTCAAATTTCTCCATCTAATTTTTTCAGCAACTAGATGGATAATTTTAAAGAATTTCTCCAGAGCAGGATTTCCCTTAGCAGCACTACTGAAAAATCCCAGTGGAAGAAATTATCTGATAGTGTTTTTCAGATTTAACTGAAGTCTGGGAAGCTATAGAGCTCATGGACCTTTGGAGAGATGAGGGTACCAGGAAGGATAGCATATTTGCATATATATCATGCATAGATGTCTACTGCAAGCTGAACATGATGTCATCAAACAAATGAGACAATGCAATTTGCATCATGATACCTAAAGTATGTTAGTTGTGTCATTAGCATGATAATATCATGATGCACATGTCATTATTTGCTCTCCATGTATACACCCATGACTCCTTGCCCAGTTTGTAATTTAAGAAATGCTAGGACACACACTTGATGTATAAAAAATTGTCTTCTTCTTTTGAAATAATGTCTAAAGCTTGGAAAAAGGCAGGAGAATTTCTCTGTCTGTCATGATCTGGAAGGAATGGAATATTTGATCATGCTTCCAAACTAAGTATCTGTGGAAAGAAAAAGAGAGTTTTGAAATTCACCTCCAGATCCACATTTCCCCTGATAGAGTTGCTGCATTGTTGTTAGCAGTGACTCTCTGCTAGCAGACCAAACATTTCTAATGGACTGGATTTGCCCATCCCCTGCAATGTCCCCAAATCTGCCTCAGAGCCTTAGAAAAATCAAGAAAATATTTGGGGTTGCACAAATGGAAGTCACCCTGCATTACACTGGATGTAGCCCTCTGATCTATCTTTCTGAAGCAAATGCCACACAAAGTTCACCTTAGATCAGGAATGGGGAATGCATAATTCATATTATGGACACAACCTTCATGTTATGGCCCCAGTAGAAACACTGATCATGTCACCAAAATTCAGTGGCAAACTCAATTATCTTAGTGATGCAGTTTCCTGCCTTGTTTAGGCAAACCTACAAAACAAAAAACAAACCAAAATCCCCAAATTTTCTGCCTCACCCAGGACATAACTATGTGTCACCAGACATATTCCTCTAGTCTTCTAAGTCTAAAATAAAAATAAAAACACATGAAGTACATCCCCCAACTGGGGGGTGGGGTGGGGAATAAATAAATGAATCCTTGGCTTAGGTTATAAAAAGAGCCATCTGTTTCTCTATCAGTTCCAAAACTACAGTATTTTAAGAAATAACGGTCCTCACTCACTGAAGCTGGACATTTGGTTCATTTGGCATCTTGGGATTTTAAAGCAGACTGATGAGGAGCAATAACTCATGCAAATTTTATTTTGGATATTGCAGTGGACACAATAGCTAGCTGGTTGGTGACTGAGAAGTATCACCAGAAAAGCAACAGCATCAACTCTGTCTTTGTTAATAATGATACATTTGTTGGGTAAGAGCATAGCTCCTTTTTTGTCAACTTCTGTCATGGTTTGTCCTCGAGCATGAACTAATAATGAAACTAATTAACCTCTGCTTTATAAAGGTTCCTTTTATTTCTTATTCTAAATCAAAAGACAATAGCAATCACTTGTTAAGGATACTATTAACCAAAAGACTCCATAAAGAAATGAACGTGCTCTCATCAGCTTGGTATGTCCTTTTCCATGGAAAGTGCCAGCAGCATTTAGGTAGTTTGAAAGTAGAGTGATTGGGAACACTAAAAGAACAAATGTCTGCTTCAACAAACAAACTTGCAAGCAAAGAATGCTTTGCTATCAGTAGCACAATTATATCCTTAAATGTTTTAAAGGACACACACATGCACATCCACAAACATATATTTTTTGCTGCAGAATATAGGAAGAACTAACAAGCTTGCTTGATCCTATTTCATCCTGCAGTCTAGATTTACATTGGAGACAGCAAGTCAAAATGTGACGAAAATGTATTAGATAGGAAATCCATAAAACAAAATGCTAAACAATTTGAAAATAGGAGAGGGGAAGGGCTGAATCGACAACAGTGAAAAGAGTTTACATATTAAACCAATGGCCATTTCAGAGTGTTGCAACCTCATCCCTAACAGCTGTGATGCCAGTATCCACTAAATAAATATTTTCCTGACCAAATTACTACTCTTTTCCAAGAGTACTATAATTCTCTGATCAAAAGAAAACTAAGTGGGAAGAAATTCCCAGGAAAATAAAGGAATTATAGATTTTGTTATATTTTTAATACACACAGAATCATTTCCAAATGCTGCGTACTTATTCTGCAAAAGAGATGTTGGAAAATATTGATAAGGATTAAGCAACTCAGACTATAAAATCCACCATGGATTTCAGTGAAAGCAAATATCATGGTCTGTCCAAACGGATTCCATCAAAACACAGATGGCTGCAATGAATACTGTCTGCTAATGTGTCTACTGAACAATGTACACAAAGAAAAGCAAATTTGGGAAAGAAGTATTCAAAAAAAGGTGTGCATATTCCAGATACACACACATATACACACATGCACACACATGCACACATCATGATCCCTTTTGGGATAAGTAACATTATGCCAAGCACTCAAAAAAAAGAGTACGCATTAGTAAGCAGAAGAAATTGAAAGCAAGAGATAAGGCAAAAGAAAAAGAAACATAACTGATTTAATTCACGACAAAACCATTTGCTATACTGCTCAATAATTTTCTACCTTTGTACTCCCTCCTTCCAACACATCTATATACCATTTCATCCACTGCATTTTGTTCTCAAAATTTCATTAATAAACTTCTTACCTCTTTTTATGAGGATTTCATCAACATAACCTATTCACAACCTTCTCAATCTTCCTCTCTCTCAATCCATTCACTCTTCCTTCATATATTTGATTTGCAATACCATCCTAATCATTTTCTCTGTAAGATCAAACCACCTCAATATACTTCTTTCTCTCACTTTTGATTTCAATCCATGTTCATTCATCACCCATTCATTCTTGATCCTATCTTTTTTGATTGTACCAAACTTAAGTACTTCGTTCCCACAGCAATTAGCTTACTTTTAGGTTTCTTCTGACACACCCAGCTCTCACAAAGTGGGTGGAAGGACCCTATTATACACATTTTAGTTTCTTTTAACAGACATTTATTCTCACAACAAAATGCATTTGCATTTTTTAATATTTCTCCATCCATCTTCTCATCTTTTGTAAACATTCTTCCAAGGTACAAACAATTAATCTACTTACTCTTTTTTACCAGTTATGTATAACTTAATTCACTTCATTTTTCCAATCACACACAACTAATTATGATGTACTTATTTTCAGGTTTGTATTCATGCTCCTTAACATTTAGACATTTTACCTTCAAAGTCACAATTCTCCATACACAATGGTAGTCACCAGATGAGCCAGTAATTATTGAACTCTGCTATCCTTCACAGTCAACTGACCTTTCAAATAATGCTTTTTAGTTAAGGCAGAAAAGGTGTTCACTAAGTCATCAGCTTTAGTTGAGCCCACACCACATGCAGCATTCTCTGCTAATGGTAAGGATATATTCCTTATAAGTTTTGGTCCATATATTTAGCCAATAATTGTTTAATGGAATGGTAATGAATTTTTTTCTTTCTCATCTTTAGTATTTCTGAAAAGCCTTTGGAGCATACTTACTAAGGTTCTACAGATCCTTGAAAGAGATGTTTCAGAATGTGAGGGAATGTATAAAAAAACCCTCTTTTCAAAACATTCCCAGTAGCTGTATCTTTCTCTATGCTGACACAATTGCTTGTGATAGGTGGTATGTTTATTTCTTGCCAAGCCCTAGTCCTAATTCCATCTCTGATTTGTTTAGGAAGAAGTCATGTAAGTGAGTTGTCATTTTGGGGAGTTGCAATACCACCAAGGTTTGAGAACCTCTGAATTTCTTCTACCATTTGTGAAATTTAATTTCACCCTCCTCCCACTAAACTTTGCTTTCATCTCACATTTATATTCTGGACATACTGTTTAAGCTTTTTCTTTACCTATGTAGTTTTCATTTTTTATATGTATTGTTGGTTAAAAGATGAATTTCAGGAACTCTGTTATATCATAAACAGAACGAGAGAGTGTAAGAGAGAGGTTCAGAGATCACTGAAATTTGAAAATTACTACAGAGAAGCTGAACAGTGAAGGAGGACATACTTCCAGCCAAATTGTCTCTTCATATTCTATTTTTGTGAGTGCTCTTTACCAAATGAAAAATGCACCCAGTGAATTGGGATGTTTGTGGAAATCCTTAGATTGAAAGTGACACTTTATCATGGGGTTATTTTTGCTGAGTTTTACATTTTCTGACTGGTAGGTATTGCCATTTAAGCAAGCAATTGTTTTACCCAAAGGACTGAATGGTGATATAACCAAAATATTCTCATGTGATATTGTCAATTTTATAGCAAACGTCTTTGTGCAGAGCAAATTTGGTCAGACAGGGTAAAATGAAAATTTGGGTAGAATAAATAAGGACCATGCCACTGAAGAATAACAGTTGAATACTGATTTTGACTGATACAGGAGAAAACCAGGGAAGGAAGCATCAGTGATACCTGTTGATTAAACCATCACATTCTATAAAAGTATCAGTAGGAAAAAGCTGATGGCATTATTTGTACAATGACCAATAACCAGCAGGAGCACATCATACATATGATACATCATACACATGAGAGAAGACAAAGAAAAGGCAACATAACTGAAACCAGTTTACACAAGCACTATTAGCTTGCTTGCTTACATGCTTGTTTATTTATTTAACAGATTAATATGGTTGCCCAATCAATAACTGACTCGGGGGGGGGGGCTAACAATAAATAAAATACACCCAAAAATAATTTAAAAAACAAGTAAAAGCAACATTTCATTCACAGAGCAAACCCAACAAACGAGCAATCGTCTTATCAAGAACCAATACTTGGGGGGAAAAGTTTGGTCTTTAAGGCTTTAGATAAAATGGGAAGGTCAGGGCTATGTGAATCTTAGGGAACATACTGTTCCATAGGACAGGTACTGCAACAGAGGAGGCCTGCTTCCTGGGTATTACCTGACATTGTTTAATAGAGGGGACCTGGAAGACATCCACCCTGCCAGATGCATGGCACAAGCAGAAATAATCAGAGACATATGGTCCCACAAATCACCTGGCCCTACACCATGAAGGGCTTTATGGGTGATTACCAGCATCTTGAGATGCATCCAGTCCATTGGAAGCCATTGCAACTCATGGGTAAATCGAGGCATACCCATCTCTCTCTGTTCTGAGTGGTTTTCAAGGGCAGCCCCATGTAAAGTGCACTACTGAAGGGCTAGCAGATGGTAAGCAAAGCATGACTGACAATGAGCAAGGCCTCCCAGTCTCGGAAAGGGCACAACTGGTACAAAAGACAGAGCTGTGCAAAAGCCCTCCTAGTTAGAGTTGCTTCCTACTCCTTGAAAGGAGCCAAAAGACAAAGAGGACCTGGGGGAGTGCTACACCATTCAGAGCCAAAAATGGTAAATGCTCAATTCAGAGAGGTCCCAAAACCGATAGCCATTCAGACTCACCAGGCTTGAGCTTGAGCCTCCCTATCCAGGCCCCCAAGACTCCAGACACTGAGAAAGCACCTTGGTGGCATAATGTGGTCAGCTCAGAGTATAATTGTGTATCATCACAGTGCTGATGTAGCAGTTTCATGTATATGTAAAATAGGAGCAGAGAGAGTAGAGCCCTTTGGAACTTTACATGTTAGGGGTTTAGGGCTGGACTTCTCTCACCCTACCAATACCACCTGGAACAAATTCTGGAGGAAGGATTAGAGCTACTGCAATATTGTGCTTCCCACTCCCAACCCCCTAAGTCAGTCCAGAAGGATAACTGATGGTATCAAAAGCCACTGAGAGATCAAGGCAGGCCAGGATGAATGCACCCTTACCATCCTGGTCCCTCCAGAGATCATCAACAAATGCAGTCAATAACATTTCAGTGCTATAATGATAACTGAACCCTGACTGAAAGGGGTCCAGATAATCTGTTTCCTCCAGAGCCCTCAGTAGCTGTAACCTAACCACCTTGTCAACAGCCTTCCCCAAGAAGTGGAAGTTGGAGACAGGACAAAAATTGTCCAATACTGAGCAACTGTATCTGATATATGTCCAAAATACTTCACACAGTGGCCCTAAAGGTGCTCATCTAAAACCTAAGGGCTTCTCCAGGGTTTACAAGCAGGAGAGGCCACACATGTGCAATCTGATCTAAAGTGCTAATCACCCTCTCATTCCAAGCAGTGACTAAGGCTTCAGTCAAACTGTGTACCGGAGCCTCAAGAATAACCTCAAGCTCCCTATAGAACCCAATAGAGTCCATTAAGCACCAGGGCAGACCAATTGAGTAGGCTCTATTTTCCCATCGTGAGGGCAACATAGGAAAACTCCAACGCAATCAGAGAGTGATCTGACCATGACAAGAGATTGATGTTAATTTCCCCCATATCTAGATCACATTGCCACTGCCATGAGACAAAAATAGATCTAATTTTGACCAGCATTGTCAGTCAGGTCAGGTCTGTGGTTGTTATGGTGGACATGAACTCCTGAGTTGCCTCCAACTCCACACTCAGCTTGATTTCAAGGCAGCTTGAAATCTCCCAAGACCATGAGTCTAGGAAATTCTACTGCCAATCCAGTGTAGAGAGTATGGAAGATGACCTTGATGGAGGTATCGTTTGCTGCATGTTTTGATTTCTCAGCCAACAATGCTTTTTCATCTGCATACAAAAGTACACATGCATTCATATCCCCACCTGTACTGTCATCACAAACATTCCTTATAAATTATACAGTACATTAAACAGCCAAGGGGACATGTCTCATTCTGTGCTGAGTGTTGAGCTCTTCACTAAATAATCATGCATGCTTTACTTCCATTATATATGACTCTTATTGCAGTCAGCAACCAACCCTCAATTCCATATTCATGCAATATATTCCATAATTTAAGTCTATTCACTTTATCATATGCTTTCTCTAAACTGACAAATATACAAACAACTTTGTCGCATTTATACATTTTCAGTGATTTTATATAAGATTTGAAGTTGGTGAGATGGAGCCTCTGATCCTCATGTCAGAGAATGCTATTCTGTAAACAAAGGATAGATGATAGATAACCTCAAGGCCAATCAATAAAACTAGAGCCACTGATTCAAAAAAACAAAAAAAGGAAGAAGAGACCCATGGTTTAAATCTGTGAAATAATATACAGAGAGGGCAGGATTCTGTTAGATGAAGAACTACTTCATATGTATGGCTTCCAAATACTCACCAATATATCTACTTATCTAATCTTCTTATGTCTGCTTGGTACTGTCACACCTCATCACAGGATAATAAAAGCAAAAATAGTCAAGCAAGAATATGACTTCTGTTAAACCCTCCAACCTCAGAGAAGAATATCAAGATATTAAAACTGTGTGTGGATTATTTATTGAAAAGTAACCAGATGAAAATTTAGTCACTATGGTGAGATAAGCAGGTATAGAAATTATTCAAAGAAAGCTAGGTTTCAAAATAACACCATAAATCCTACTTTCAAGCTATCAGTAGTTTGCCTTCTATCCAATTTGCTTTCATGACTCAAAGTCACTGAAGCTTCTCTAAGAAATAGGACATATACATCTATGAGTATGTATGTATGTTTGTGAGACTCTCTCTCAATCAGCTGTAACCACAAGGAGAAAAAAATACATCAGATTAGTATTTTGCTTCATTTTCCACTGTTCCCTAATAAAGGAACTTTTAAGAAACAATAACAGAACAAATTATTTGAATTATGAAAACTGGTACTTTTGGGGTGTAAAAAATAACCTTTTAAGTATATAAAAATCTGATTATTATATTTGTAAGACATGCCTCTGATCAAACTCCAGTACCACGAGGCTTGCCTAGTTATGATAATGTATATAATATCTTTTATATTGGTCTGTGTGAGATATAAGCAACTGGGAGAGGCAGATCCCACATCAACACATGATAAAGGTTAAAAAATCTGATCTATAGACCCCACCTGGCACAAAGCGTTTGGTGTTGGTGCATTTCTCATTGTATAGGGAACAATGACCACATTCTTCCAACTGTCAGGCACAAATGCAGCTTTCACACAGATGTTGAAAAAATAATAAAAAGAATCACTCCATAAGCAAACCACATCCATATTTAAACATTTCTCCAGCTACACCATTTATACTTGTAAATTTATAGTTTTTCAAAACTCTCATAGCAGTCATGAATTCCTTTTCATCACTTTTTCTTGGATACTAACAAATATTACATTTGTTTTAATTTCACTCTTCAACATATCACTATCATCCCCACAGAAACCTCTAGAATTCTCCTTCTAGCATTCCCTCACTCCATTTTTCTCTCCAGTCATTTCCTCACTATTATTCCATTCATTCTGCTGGAGGTTTCTTATTTTGCCTGCTTTACCAATTTCTAAAACATTATTTTAAAATTTCCATTAAAATCATTTTAACTTTTTTTTTAATCTTAATCCTATCTTATTCTCTTTTACACTATGTGCAACCATCTTTTCCTATATATAATCATTATACAATATTTTCTCCTCATACTCATTTTTCTCTTATATGCATTACATTTCTCATCCACAGCCTTTTTTACTTCATTATTTCACCAAAGCATCCTTTTTAATTCTCTAATTAGAATAACTGCGTATACAACATAATTCTTTTCAGTGTGTTCCTAGATGCTTCTATATCTTTCCTTATGTCCTGTTTCCATACATTCTGCTGGGAGATTAATTTATTTTCTGATAGTTTTTCATACAGGACTTACAGTTTCACCTCTTGCAATTGTTCTACTTTCTTTTACTTCTTTCCCTTTCTTCCATGTCCATTATTCCTAAAGATCTATTCTTGTCACTATCAAATAATGGTCTGTCTCATATTCAGAACCTCTAATCATTTTGTTTTCTTCACTAATTCTCACAATCTTTCATCATAAACAACCAAATCATACTTTTCGATCCATTTACCTTGTGTGAACATGAATGGTCTTACGTTTAAACCAAGTATTTGAAACATATATTTTTCTAAACAGATTCTAAGTAAACAGAAAGCATTCGCATTCATTTTTGGGTATCTGAATGACTAAATCACTTTCTCTGTATTTTCTCATCTCCTTTCCACCTATCTATTTATTCATATTCCATTCATTCAGAATGTTGCATAATTTTTCCCAGAACTCCTCCAGTATTTGATTCTTCCATTATCACCATTCATTGGAACAGAACATATAACCATAACATATAACTATTTTCATATGCTCCTGGAACAGCCTACATGACACCAATTTGTACTTTCAGACATACATTTTAACCCTTTCAATCATAACTAAATCTACACCTTTGCTTCCCTTCGTGTAGTCATCTACTACATTCCAGAAAATCAGGCTATGGTCATTCAAATCTGTTATATCCTTCTACTTTCTTTTAGTTTCATATACACAAAACATTTTTTCATTCATTTCATTAATGATTTATCTTTATCATTTACTCTTTTTACATTCTAAGCCACAGACTACCAGATGCCATCTTCATCACCAGATGTATCACACCTTAAAAACTAATAATGTAAAATATGGTTAGCAAACACTGTATATTGTAAGCCTCACTAGGTAGACCAGACCAGGAAATCAACACAAGAAGGCTAAAACTTTTATTTAAATTGGCTACTATAACAAAATCTTGAAAGTCTGATTGTGCTCTACCTCCTCTTCTTCTTATACAGGTAGTCTTGGGTTACAACTGCTCATTCAGCGATTGTTCAAAGTTACGACAGCACTGTATGAAGGAGACTTCTGATTGTTCCTCAGAGTTCCAGCTGTTGCAGCGTCCCTGCAGTCATGTGATCACTTGGGTGCCTGGCTCATAATTATGATGTCACAGCGAGCTGCAGTCATGTGATCACCATTTGTGATCTTCCCACAAACAAAGTCAATGGGGAAGTTGGCAAGGAGGGTTGCAAGTCACTCCTATTACTTTTTCTCCCAGGAGCCCCACTATGGAGTATGAGATCCTCCCACCAGCACTCCATAGTGCATAACTGTACAACTGTAGTACATAACTATTTTCTGTTAGAGCATGAGTAGGAATCTATGCCTGCGCACAAAATCTTAATACTGTAGTGATCTTAGCATTGCAGAGAATTAAAATAGAAGTAAAATAGAGGTGATTAAGATTCTTAACTTTTTCATTTATATGGTGAGTTGCATAATTGGAGCCACAAATGGTAGGAGCCATACAGATCCATAACAGTATAACATGGCTAACTCACATGTTATTCACAGAATTTAATTTTTAAAAAATAAATTAAAATAGCTGAAAGAATGCACCATACCTCATTAGATTCTGAATTCTTGTCTGAAATCTTTCAAGAGTTTTTGGCAGGTTTTTTTGTTGCTGTTGTTCTTTAATGAATGCTGTAGCTGCATAATGTTGTGAATGCCATCAGAATAAATAACACAAGCATTATAAAGGTTTATTTATTTATAAAAATATTTGTCCAAAAGACTCTTGTTAATGATAACAATTAATTAAAATAGCATATCCTGAATTGAGAGGTTATTAGATGAGGACAGGATATTTTCACAAACAAATAGGCTTCCTTGTTAGGTGGCAATCCTCTTATCTCACTGGAATTCACATCTGAGTGAATATGCCTAGGTAAATATGAATATGTTAAGCAGCATTCCTCTGCTCTCTTACTGTTTCTAAGCCTTACTGAACTTAATACATCTTTTCTCTGAATAGACAGGTATAGGAGTAATTTGTTAAAAGGTAAGTCACCAATGAGGAAGTGCTAGAAGAAAATTAGATTAGGAAACATTTCTTCTTTTGTATAGAAGATTATGCATACATCTTCTTACTATAACTTAGGAGTCAAAAAATATAGGAGTCTTCTATTGCTGGAAGGCATTTATATAGGAATTTTTCTTCTCATTCTGCAGGTTCAGCCTGCCAGCAATCTTAATTGGCATTCTTACCCCAAACTGGTTTAAGAAGGAAATAATAAAAAATGATTTTGCATTAATTGCTAGTTTAGGCCTCCTTTCACAAAATCATTTGATACACTTCATAATAGAATAATGCTGTATATACTGTTTCAGATTTAATCCTTGCTAATAGTTACTGTAATAATTTTAACTGCTTATAACGTGATAAAAATTATCATGAATTGGGCATGACTTTTGTTCAGTTATTAAGTTCTTATCATGTCAAGTGAAGTGATTTGCAGCAAAAAAGCTTCTGCTTGGATTTTTAAAAAACCTTTCTTGCAATGTGATGCCATGCAGTGTTAATTTCTCTCCTTGGAACAATATTAATGGTTGCCATAGTACAGATATTATAGAAATGGTAGATAATGAACCATAAAAAAATTCCAATCGAAAATTGCAAACTTCATTTTAAAAAGGGACTACAGGATGTAATTTTGACATGTCAAATGATGCCAGCCTTCACAATTTATATATTATTAGAAGAGTGAATATACTTAAAATAAAAATGCAACTATATCAGATAAGAATTTTGAAAGGTCTCACTTGAGAAGTGCTGATACCTAAAATAAAAAGGGAAAATATAAAAACGTATGTGTGTGAGTGATATAGAGACAAAGAATAACAGGGCAGGTTAAGCAGCATCCAATGAAAGATCAATTAAATCAATATGCAACACAATCTGAAAGCAGCATGAATTAATGCATCTAATGCAAAGGAAAGAAGAAACAGAAGAACCTCACTCACCTCAGATATAAGTTTCACAATAGGGATGCTATTAAGAAGACTGAGTATTTATCATCGCATCTCAAGACGGTGGGCTTATGGTAACAATTGTAAATTCATATGGAAGGATACAATCCTTCAGAAGCCCAGCTCCAAACCATTAAAGTTTTGAAGGTCATGGACATAAAACTCTAGCCACTGCACTATACACTAGCAATAATTTGTGGATAGTTTTTGGTTGGGTGTAACTCCACTTTTTCTGCATTGTTACTTTAATCTCTGATGTTGTCTAAGAGCAATTTTATCAACAGAATCATTAGCTCAACCAGCATTTCACCAGACTTGTTAGCTCACTAAGTATATTATCTGACTAGGCAGCATCTCTTTGCCCCATTTCTCAAGGTCTTTCTCACATATCATTACAGTTCCTCAGCCCTGCAGAGCGATCCAGTGAACATGGTCTGCCTATAACAGAGGTCTTTCGAAATTCTCATTCTATCTACCAATTACTTTCATCCTGGTTAGCAAACATGAAATGACACATAGACTGTGCCACATTAGTATTAGGGCTTTATTTGGTATACCCTTATATTTAAGCAAAGTTCAAGATATATTTTTTCCCTGGCAACAACAACCCTGTGAGATTGGTTGGACTGAAAGAGAATGATTGGCCCAAAGTCACCCAGTGAGCTTCTAGGGAGCTAGGTATTAATTGAGATAAGCCATGGAGTTCTCAGCTGCTGAAGAGAGGATTTTTAGCCTGAACCTGGAAATCCCCCCAGTCATTCAGGGGACATAATCAGCACCTTTATAATATGCGGTACCCTTTGGCATAATCAACAGCTGTTCTTGACATTTTACTATTAGTGCAATGGAGTATCTGCCCTGTCAGTTATCCCATTTGCTTCGTGTTTTCATTTCCTTTTCCATTTCATCTTGACTTTTCTCTTTCTGAATTTGGCTGCCTTCTTAAAATAACCTGGTACCTGCTAGTCTGTTATATAAATGGAGAACACACATATGACTCTGCAGCCCCCTGCACTGCACTCCTAAAATTTGGATAAATGTTTTTAATAATTTAAAGCTTAAATTAAACCACCTAATGGGAAAAGGGCCCACTCCAAAGAAGGCAAGATGTCCCTTGGTCATACCTCTTATGGCTGTCAAAGCAAATAATCTATTATGATCAATTATGTAGCTCAACATCAGAAGAACGATAGTACTTGTAGGAATAGAGTTTTAAATCTACACTTGGTAGTGAAACTAATAGGAAAGAGAAGGACAAAGAATGGAAGATAAAATCAAATATAGTATAGGGAGTTATATTTGAAATGAAAGAATGTCGCCAACTTAAAGCTCTAATTTGTTGAGATAGCCTTTTCTGACCTCCATTTTCCAGTTGGCTGAAACCCAGTATTGAAACTTTTGAGTTTCTGGATGCTGCTATTTAGATATGTAGTTACAGCCAATGAATGAGTGAGACAGTAGTGAAAGAATGAGGTATGTTGAATTCTTGCTTCTCTTCTCCCAAAGAAATGCAATACTACTTCTAAAATATGAAGATCCTGCCTTAACAAAGGACAATAAAAATGAGGTAGTTAAAAGCATTTTTTTAATGATTAATGCTTATACAGTCTTTCATTAACCCAGTTCTTACAAATTATAGCTTCCTTTCCTTTTTCAAGAAGATAAACCATGTTTTGTTGTGCTTTTTGCATATGCTGTATAACTTTCATGGAGGAATAGAGGGCTTACTCTAGCCTCCATGAGAATGAAACAACTAGGCCTGAAAGCTATACGGGTGTATGTTGTGAAAACCAATGAATGTTTCTGTAATTCTTTGAAAAGTGGAAAGGAAGGAAGGAAGGATCTTGAAAGCAAGAATAATCTAGGCAGCAATTTACAACATATAGCTGGGAAGGAAAAAGAAAACAATGTGAACTTACCACTTCTTCATGGGTAGCGCCTTCTACACTTATGCCATTAACCTAAACATCATAAAGGGATTATTTGAAAAATTAGGCAAATAATATGAATTTATTATAAGCATTAAAAAGCATCATACTTTAAAGCAGGTGTATAGAATCAACTGACCTGTATTACAGCATCTCCAATAAATAACATTCCTGACTGATCGGCTGCAGAATGACAAAAGAATCACAAATTACTTGGGAGACTTAAAATGACAATATAAGCTGCTACAAAAACTGCTGCTTTTGTGAAAGTTGCTCCTGAAACAGCATCACAGTAATTCAGAACAGCTGAAAAAACTGTACCATCTCTAAGAAAATTATGAAAGCTACTTTTCATTCACAAAAGATTATCCTACAAGGAACACAAATGTGGTTTCTCATTAAGGACAGATTTCATTAAAATATGGAGGAAGCACGATTCTTGTTGTTGATTAGCACTGGTAACATAGCAAAGTAGGAATTCGGCTTCCTTTGTCCATTCCTCCTGAAAATATGTCTAAAGAATGTAATAATCAAAGGGGTTGCAGTAGGAATTTAGTAAAGTTATCTAGTGTGAACTTGAATCCAGTCTACCAAAATATTAGTTCAGCTCTTAATTTGCAGAGTTTCTGCAAAATAAAATGAATGTGAATCTCAACTCATTGCATACCAAAGAAGCATAGAGTACCACTTATTGGAAGGGTCACACTATAGGAATAAAATCCATGTATTTTAAATGCTTTTATTAAATATTTCTATAATTGGGGAGGGGAAGGAATTATTAAAAGCTAAGGACTGACAGTAGCATATGTGAAGGATAAGTTGGATATATACAAGTTTTAAGTAAAGCAAAAAAGTAGATGGTGCTAAGCCCATAGTGTACCAATAAATAATGATGCCTGAGTTTGAAGTGGGACCACAAATATGAAAAGCCTTTTAGGGAATGTTTGAGGGGGGAAAATCAGGATTTTTATATTTGCTTCTAATTGTCAGTATTTTAATAATTGGCATTTTCTGTAGAACGAGCTGGAGACAAAGCCACAGTGTGCTATTTATTATTTATTTATATGATTTATACAGCCACCCATCTTGCACAAGTGACTCTAGGCAGTTTACAAGGATTAAAAACACAAACCCACAACATATAACCCCTGATGCCCAAGAATAAACTATAATGCCATTCACAAAAAAAGCACATCAACAGCAGCATAGCTCATCTATCCACCTAACCTAAATGCTTGAGGAAACAGCCAGATCTTCAATGCCTTGCAAAACCCTAAGAGGGTTGAGCCATCTGAATCTCCAGGGGGACGCTGATCCACAGGACACGGGCTGCCGCTGCGAAAACATGACTCTGGGGTCAAGCAAGATGGCATTGTTCAGAAGGGACCCAGAGCATGCTTTCTGTATTAGATCTGGTGGGGTGAACAGAAACAATGGGAGGAAGGCAGCCCCACAAATAGCCGGGCCCTATGCTATGGAGGGTTTTATAGGTGATAACCAGCACCTTGAATTACACCAGGAAGCCTACCGGGAGCCAGTGCAGCTCGTAGAGCAATGGTGTTATGACAAGATAACGAGAAACACCAAAAAACTACCCACACTGCTGTATGCTGGACCAGCTGCAGCTTCTGAATGTTCTTCAAAGGCCATGTAGAGCGCATACAGTAACCTCTCTCTCTCTCTCTCTCTCTTTTGCACTTGCACCTTTCCTCCCTTTGCTTTTTCTGTATCCTAGGAGTGAGGAACATAAGGACTTCTGGATGTTGCAGTTCCAATTATCATGGCCAGTGGTGAGGAATGCTGAATATCTGGATTCTACCCTCTCTACCCTTGGTTTGATAGCAGGAAGGAATGCTATTATAGAAGCATCCAAATGCAAGGCTCCACATCTGGATCCCAAGTGTCAGGAAAGAATGAGAAAAAAGAGCTATTTCTATTGCTCAATAACAAAATGGAAGTTGCTTCCTACTGCATCTTGCCTGCTCTAAGGGTAAACAGCTAAAAATCATCTATATGATTTCTTTTCACTCACCAATTTCTTCCTTTCTATTTGGCTGAAATCAGTCAGACAAAGTAACACAGATGGCTTTCAAAGGAGACTGGACACATTTACATGGACTAAGTCTAACATGTCTGCTAATTGTGTTGGCTTCATGCTACACTGGGACGCTATGAATTTTGCAGAGGGGCCTTGTTGGTCAACAGAAAAAGGATGTTGGGCTAGAAAAGTCTTTAGCCTGATTTAGCAGGAATCTTACCTTTTTACTTAATTTGTCCTATTTCTAGGTTGATCAACTCCCAGACAACTTTGGGTGGCTACTTGTTCAGTTATGGCGGGAAAAAAACTGTGGTAAATTACTTGAGATCTGCTATATCCAAACTGAGGGGGAAGTATCCAAATGTCCAAATGGTGATCAAGAGCTAAGTATAACATTTCTATTTAATCGAAATGTTTAGCAGATTTTTCACTTCTTTATCTTTTCAAAAGTCTTCTTGAGATAATATGCTTCAGTACAGACTCTGGTGTTGCTTCACAATGGAAATAATTAATCTGTATGTATAGGAACTCTTTTAAACCCAGGATATGCTTTATGTTATAGGAGAACAACTTTTAAAAATCTTTTATTTAAGATTTACATGACCATGCATTTATGAGTAGCTGCTTTTATTTTGAAGAAAGCAAGTACATTCTGTACTGTTTGAATGGCAGGAATTTGTGATTAGTTCCCTCCACAAAAAGATTGTATGAAGAAAAGTGAGACCTGAATATCTTTCCTGAACATTAAAAAAAATGCAGAATTACATATTAGGGGCTAAAATTATGGGCTGTTCATGTACTGGGTAAAAATAGGAGAAAGTTATAATCCAAACAATATTAGTAAGGTTCAAATCAACTGTCTCACAGGAAAATGAATACAATTGAATGTAAAATAAAGGCTAAGCTGTATTGTCACTAACTGTACATTAGCAAAGCACTGTTATCACTCCTGTAGTTAAAACCATACTTCTAGGAATATTGCTGTAATGTTCTAATGTTGTAATGTTTGAGTGCTTTGTGGTTAAAATGACAATATAAATAAATATAAGTGAGGAGAATAACTGAACCTTTTAGACCAAATCAAAATAACTTTCAGCAAGCATATGTCAGAGGCTGACAGAATATAGGGCTCTTCTCTTAATCTGTAAGATACTGTACTTTATTGCGTGTTACAATGTATTAAATACAGCAATATGTTCAGTGGTACAGGTAGTCCTCGCTTACCGACTCCTTCTTTTAATGATTGTTCAACATTACAATGGTGTAAAAAAGCCAGCTTTGTGACCAATCCTGACATTTACAATCGTCATAGCATCCTGCAGTTACATGATCGCCATTTGCATGCTTCACAACCACCTTCTGACAAGCAGTTAATGGAGAACACGGAAGTAAAATCGCAAGTTGCAGTCACCTGATGTCTCGCTTAACAACTGAATGGTAAGTGATGTAAACCCATCGCAGTCACATGATTTTCCACTTAGCAACCATGGCACTTAGAGATGGAATTGCCGGTCCCAATTGGGGTTGCTAAGCGAGGACTACCTGTAATTCTTTGAGCATAACTCTCCTGTAAGTTCTTTATGATTATTTATTTATTTGTGAATAAGTAATTGTGGGGCATTTTAAAAATCCATTAAGCAATCATTCAAACCATAACACTAATCTTTTAATTTCAGCATTAACAGCAAGGCAACAAAACAATACAGGTAAATTAGCTATCTGACTAATACAGAATATTTGCAACATTTTACCTTATGGCTATGAATGACAAAACTGAACTATACTTTGGCTAGAAACAAATGATGGGAATAATACTGGCATAGGATACATATTTTAGGTCCCACTGATTGTAAGAAAATCCAAACTTTACTTACTTGTGCCTAAACTTTGATGTGAAGAAATATAATTGACTACTGTTCATTATACCCAAATATGTCCATCTGTTTCTGTAATGAAACTCCTGATTTGATAAGAAGCTTCCTACCAGCTTGTTCTGAGAGTCTCACCTCTGAAACCCTAACTGCAGCATTTTAGGCAGGAAGAAAGGCCTTCTTAACATAAGAGGAATTGGTATGAGAGACAAAATTAGCAATCCTCCTTCCCTTATTTCCCCTCTCCATTTGCAAATGTTAACTTTGCTCCAGTTCAGTACCAGCGTTGGATACAAGGCAGAACAGTGATATGATGATGATGCAAGAGAAAATAGGGCATAGCCTTTGGACCATTTTCCCCACCCGGCTAATCTTTTTGGATTAGAATAGTTATGTTTACTTCCAAATTAGGTCTACTGGAGGTTTAACACACCCATTTGCTTAAACATATTCAAAATAAATAGAAAACTGTCCCACTGAATTTCAAGAGCATAATTTGATGTGGGTTCAGAGATCACTAAAAAGGGGTAGATGGGGCTGCAGCACTCTGGTTGTCTAAAAAAGCCACTACGCAATCACTAGAACTCAGAAATGTGGACATTAGATATGAAACACAGAGTAACATTATGTTTATATCCATTCTTTGCTTTCACCCACAGGACTAAATCTGCCTTTGGAAGGGTGCCACAGCAGCACTAATGAGGGAGATCCAGGATCTCTCCTAACCCCTTATATTGTATCCCATCCAATTTCGGGCTATTCAAGTAAGACTAAAAGTGGGAATGAAGGTTTACCTGCCAGGAATACAGAGCTGCTTGTTCCACAGAAGCTATCATAGATTAATAGAATGATGTTTCTCTTGTGATTTCTTGCTACCTCTGGATAATGGAAAAACTCATGCTGCCAACCTGATCATTTTATTTTAAATGTACTTTATCTTGTAGCTGTGTCCTGTTTTTTCCCAGATGGCACATCAATCAAAACATAGCTTCACAGATTTTATTTTCAGCCTCACAGTTAGTATATTAGTATGGTGCTCAAATATAAGCTTACTGTAGTGTGTGATAAAGAGACTATTTGCAATACCAAAATATTAACTTGAAACAGCATTAAGGGAGAAAAGCAAGAAAGGATTAGGGATTTAAGTCCTTCAACTTAATAAGCTCTGACCACACAATGGTATAAAAAGAACCTTCTAAATGGTTTATAAACTCCTAAAGCAATAGCAGTTTATTACACATATTCCACTCTTTCATTAGGCAGTCCAGCATGACCTACATGGCTTCCCTGATCATGGCCACTGCCAAGGTCAGATCTACAGCTTTGGCAGCTTTGTAATAGCATAATGGACTCTAAAGCAGTAACACAAAAGTGACAGTAATACTACTTTCTGCGTATGTATAAGACCACCACAGCTGGTAAAGAGCAGTTGCATGTATGTATGTATGTATATGTGTGTGTGTATACATACATACACACACACAGCCCTTTGAGACTCAAGAAAAGGCATGGCTCTTTACTGTAGTGAGGTAGAATAACGTAATTTTTAAAGTTTCTCTGTGTCCTATCCTAACCTAAACAAAATCAGGGTGAGGTTATTTTGAGTTTCTTTCTCACGCTTTCCTCTTTCACAGGAGTGTGTAATCTTTTCTGCATGTTCCCTTTTAATGACTTGCTCATTCCTCCCCTACGTCCAAGGTCAACTCTACATACTGTTACACCAACACACTCTAAACTGCACCAAAAGTTTTAATCAATGAAAAGTGCATCCAAAAGTTTTAATCAACAAAAAATGCAACAGTTAAGGATGCTGAAGAGGTGCACAGTAATGCATCCCTCCCATTCCCATACTGAAAAATCTGCATCAATTGTCCACTGTTTCCATGACTCCTTTCAAGATGTTTTAACCTTTAGTTAAAGGCCTGAATAATAAGTTGTACAATTATGAACCTGTCTTGCTTTTCTGAGGCCCTTTTCTTAAATACGTAAGAAAATATCTTCCCCTGTCTTGCTTCCAAACTGCATGGTCCATAACACCTTGGGAACTATTTTTTTTTCACCTCTCCTACTTTAAGAAAGTGAAGACATCTTTTATCATTTATCCTGTTGTACTGCTTTAATCATTTTTATGCTACTTTTAACAATTTTTACTGGATCATGTTTTTATTGTTCAACATCTGTGTGGGAGAACAGGCTGTGGAGGAAGAATTGCAGGCACCTGTGCTGCCTCCCTCCCCTCCTGTTTGAGCCTTCTCCCCTGCGTCACCATGGCAGAGGTGCCAATAAAGCTGTAATCTCGGAACAGGTGGGAGAGGAGAACAGGGGAGACAGGTGTCATGCAGCAGCTGCTGCTGCTGCTGAAGGTGCAAACAAGAGGAAAGGACGTATAGCAGCCAAGCAACACAAAGCACAATAAAAAAAGGGTGCAAGAGGTCTACAAGCTGGCCATTAAAAAAAAAAAGAAATCCCAGAGGGAGAGAGAGAGAAAGAGACTTAGGTCTGTAAGAGCACAACACTGTTGCATACTAGTAATACTAGGAGTAAAAGAGCAACAAATAGTATACTAGTAACAGTAGTGGCAGAATATAGCTTAGTAGTATTAGTAATAATATAGTGTATAGTAATAGCAATAGTAGTAGAATATAGCATAGAGATAATTGTTTAGTAAATAGAGTGCAGGTTAAGATAATAGTTATAGAAAGAATCACACATACATGTTTGTATATATAATTTTTAAATCTTGGATAGTGTTGTAAATAAAAAACCTCCCTAACCCTTCTAGGGAGACATAAAAACCCAAGTGTCTAAGGTCTAGTGCTTTTTGGTGCTTTTTAGTCTGTGTAAATGAAAATTGGGTACTTTTGGGCGGGCAGGCGGGGGGGGGGGAGATCCCATGACAATCTGTCCATCCCCTTAACAGTTATTGCGTTATTCAATGCTTCCTTCCAGTGAGAGCCATTCACAGAATTCATTCTGAGAATAAAACGGTGGCTGCTATTTATATAGTTTGATAAAGCTCAATCCAAAGAATACTGTTTATTTAAATCTCATTCTACAGCTTCTCTGTTAAAGTGAGAAGAAGCTGCCTCTCAAGGGAAGAGGAGTATCATCTGGGTAGGCTGGGCATGTTCTCTGCTGTATTTTCAAATATAATGCCTTTAGAAATTCTCCCAAGGCTTTTTTTCAGTTTTTAAGCCTTAAACTTAAAATGTATTTTCTTTTTAACTATAGAAATCCAAGGAACCAAACCTTTTAATTTTATTTATTTTTAGTTCCTAACTCTATTATTCCAATAAAGTATTTTGTACAAAGGAAATAAAGCTCTTCTTAAGCAATTATAAAATACTCTTAACATCTGAGAATAGAGAGGTTAGAGTACTTACATGGGCATGTTAACATCAGAGGTAATGGGCTTACTGAACTGAATAATATGACACAGAATCTACTGAAGTAATAGATATTTTATAAAAGGATAAAATGAAGACAGCTGAATGTCTTCAATTTTCTGAGTGGTGCGCTGGAACTAGATGTCAACAAAACAACTTGATATTTCTTGATTTAAGGCAATGGAAAGAAGTTATGTGAAGTCAAGGGCAAAAGGAATGCATACACAGCTAACAGATGGAATGCTTTTCTGTTAAATAATGTAGATGAAAAAAATTACATTTTTGTGATACTTAACAAGCAATATCAATTCTAATTTTCTTTCATAGTAATTTATCCTCCCATGCATGTGTGAATTTTGCTCTCTCTAAATATAGTTTTCAACTATACCTCTTTACAATTGTAGCTCCCTAAATAGCTGCAATGCCCTACATGTAGACAAGATACATTTTTGTTTCGTGTTATAAACTCCATTCTTATACTTGATTTGTCTGGTAAATACATAAAAACGGAGGAAAGTGGATTTTGGCACAATGTATTAACCTTATGTGTACCTTGACTGTGATAGGCCAAAATGTGGTATATAAATCAGAGCTGGATAGTAAATGAAAGGAAATCAATGACTGGCTCTGACACAGGCTGGGACATCCATCCATTTTCCTGTGTTCTGCCTCTGATGCTGAGGCTCCTGTGGATCTGGCTATCTCCTCCTCTCCTGAATCTGAGTCAGAGCTCATACTATTACTCCAGGTAATGGCCCTATGTTTGAACACAGACAAACCAAACTCTGATATGGTGTATTAAAGTCTATGGATATTTCTCAAAGAATTATGGAATTTCCTATAGCAGCTAAGGACCTTTTGTGTATATGTATGCCTTCCATTCAGTCTTGACTCCTGGCAACTGCCTTGATGAGTCTAGGTAGTTTTCTTGGCAAGATTTTTGGAAGTGGTTTGCTGTTGCCTCCTTCCTAGGGGCTGAGAGAGTATAAATAGCCCAAAGTCACCCAGCTGGCTTCATGACTAAAGTGGGACTAAGTCTCCTGGTTTCTAGCTTGATGCCTTAACCGCTACATCAAACTGGATTTTGAGAATGACTATAGATACTGGAAAATACTTGAGTTTTGTCTATATGTAGTGAAATGAGGTAATAAATACAAGGGACTTATCTATATATACAATAATGAGGTGGCAAAATCTTGTATATACTGTACCTCCTGAGATTTAGATTGGGCAGTTATATGTCAGCCTACCTAATTAGAATTAAACTCTTATTGCACAATCTTAGCACATTTACTCAGACGTATGTCCTATTATGGTCAATGGGGCTTACTCTTGAGGAAGTATATATAGAATTACAGACATGAATTCTGGGTTTGAGAGTCAGCAGCCCCTGTGTTTGTGTGCATTTACAGAACTGGGAAATGCTTGGAGGGTGTTAGAATAGGTAGCAGCTTGTTTATACTTGCAGAATCTTCCACAGCTTCTCTCTGCCCTACTTGCATATAAAAATTGTAGCCTGGATCATGCCCTGAATCAGCCTTCCACAACCAGTCACCCTCCAGCTGTGTTGGAGCCACTTTTATAATTCTTAATCAGGCAAAGATGGAAATTCTGAGAGTTGAAGTCCAACATTTGTGAGAGAGTAACAGACTGGGGAAAGATGCTCTCAGTAATATGTATATTATTAAACAATTATTTCTGCAGTATATTTTAATAATACTGAGCTAATTGTTCATGTCTGAGTACCTATTTTCAAAGAACTGGTTCAAATGAAAACGTGAAACGATTTTAGAAACTTACTGTAATCATAATAACAAAATCCCACTCAGGCTAGACTGAATAGACAATGTAAGGCTTTATACAATCACACTGAGTAAGTAATAAATTGACATTACTTTTTAATAAGGCTGACCACTTTTTCCAACAGAATTACACTGCTAAACAGCTAGTGTTCAGCTTATTCTCCCACACTTGACAGTGGCATGCTTTGGTGAACTAAACACATGACTCTGGGTCAGCAAAGGCTGTGGTTTTGCTTGCTTGTCTGACTTCATTATAAGCAGAAACTTTACAGTATTACAAGCCTGCAATGTCTGTAAACATAGAGAAAAATGTCTGCTATATAGTATACACTCATACACACACACACACACAAACAAATATAACAGGGATAAAATAACCAAGCTTCAACTTTGTAACAAGCTTCTTTCAACATTTCAACATTACTTCCAGCCTGCCTTGACCAGACTGGATTTGAAGGCTATGCAGACAACTCCATGTTCTCTGAAATGCGTATTTGCTTATATCCATTTTGGTTGTACTGTTACATTTCACTGTCAACTTATATAACTTGTAAGTATTCTTTTTTCTTTTCCATCTCTTTTCTCTTTATTAAAGGAAAAAAACATGCTATTTTTTTCCAGAAGCTATTTTTATGCCTTGCCTTAATATACTTCAGGATCTCTATGGCTACAGTATTAAAAGCAATACAAACTACCTAGTTAATCAGAGGAATTGTGATAAATTCTTGCCTCTACCCCATGTTTCCTTGGGACGTGGGTTAGTGAACTAGACAGCAATCTCAAAATCTAGACACAACATGGAAGAACCTCTTATGCAAGAGCAATAAAAGTTATTGGATATGGAGCCACAACTCACTCACCCACTTACTCTATCCATCCACATCCACATATACACACCATATTCATTCAGACATACAGATAGTTTCACTGTCTCTGTTACACACAGATTTCATTGTTCTCTCTTTCTTTTCCCCTTATGGTCACTGATTGTTGCAAATATACTGTGTGATGCTTGGCCCATGTCATAAGGGAAGCTGGAAGATGAATATCTAGTTCCTGCTAATAATTTTAGCAGGCAAATCATTGTAGTTAGCTGGCTAGCAATATCATATTTTCTGGGGCTGAGAGCTAATGTGGCATGTGAATACAGCCCAGCCATGCAAAATAAAGACAGGGTGCTAATCACAGGGAGCCCTCCAACATTTTTTAGTGACCCTCTTTGGGTAAAGTAGTCATATCCTTTAAGGGAAACTTTAAAGGGGGATGGGAATATAAGAGCACTCTTCAAATTTATGAAAGGATGTCACACAAAATATGGCTAAAACATATTTTCCAGCATTCCAGAATACAGGACAGAGAATAATGGATTTAAATTATAGGAAAACAGATTCTGGTTGCATGTTAGGGAAGAAAAGTTCTTAACAGTGGAACAAAATACTGAGGGAGGTGGTGGATTCATTGGAGATGTTCAAGCAGAAGCTAAATAGCAGTCTTCGGGGGTTTTATTTAATTTAGATTCCTTCAGTGAACAGGAGATTTAATTCTCAAATTCTTAAACAGCCTCTTCAAAATTTATAATTCTATGTGGTGAACATGCACATAAGAACTGCAGCTAGAAATCATGGCCTCAGGTATATTCCTACTTATATCAAGAATTTGTAAATAGAAAAGTGCTTACTAAAAATGAGGCAGTACACTGGAAAAATGAACAAAGTAGGAAGAGTGGAAATCTAGAGATACCACTTCTTCAAGTCAAAGATGTGCCTAATTTCATATATCATTCTCATGGAATACATTCTTCTTTCTTGTTTCCATTACACTAGCATTTATAGGTGGCTTGCTGGAACTTGTAACCTTCTGTCTCAGCGTGCCCTGATTAAGAATAATAAAATTCACTTTACATCAAAGCAAAAACTAGCTTGCTTTTTCACAGATTATTCAAAAGAAAAATCATGTGCAACGTGTTCTTTATTTTTCCTTCATCAGCCTGAATCCTTCAAATGATGAACAATGATGGAAGATGTCTACGATTTAGGGAAACATTAACACAATTTAAGACTGAAGGAAATAAATACAAGCATAGAGTGTCCTTAACAATATAACTTTACTTCTTATGCAATCAGAAGTAAGTATGTCAGAATAATGTATTAACTTTCAGTAAGAGTCCTTTTCCTTTAAGCATCCTCTTGAAATTTTGCTATTCTTTAGAGACCACACTTATTGCTTATTTTTTTAAAAAAACTTTTTAAGTCAGTATAATTATGTTGCTAATGCTTTCCATATACTCTGAAATTTTGTCTGAAATTTGCTTTTTCATTTAAGCTTTCTTCTTTTGTGTTCATAATGGTAAATTTTTGTGAGCATTCTAAGCTTCCCAGGATTTATCAAAAATGTTTTTATGACAAGAATGAACAGAAAGACCTCTTTTTGTGGCCTTTGGAAGTCCTCTGACCAAAACTAATGAAAACTAACAGTAGTTTTCTGCCATTTTGAGGTAGAAAAACTGTAGTGGACACCCAAAAGTAGGCATAAATATGAACCGGCATGCAGAGATGTAAAGCATGCCCACTAATTTTTCAGGCTATTTAAGTTTCATTTATGCTCAGTGGCTTTAAAAATAAGTGAAAAATAATTGGGGCTGTAATAGAATGTGGATCAGTTTATGCTAACAGAAAGCAACATATACAAAAATAAAGAGAGAAATGCAGATGGAACTCCTATTGAAAGTAGTGAGACAATTATACTTGACTTTGTTTAATTGCCTATAAAATTTGGACTCTACAATCAGTCTGTTTGAAATTTGGAAAATTGAATATCTTAGAAGAGTAAGTAATACAATGCCACGTAGATGGAAAACACCGAAGATATGGGCCAAAAATAGCTTTTTGGTTTTCAATTTGAAATCAATGGAAAATGCATATGACAATGGATGAATAATAAACCAAATGAGGTGGATGAAAAAAGCAAGTACTTTTTATCCTTAAAATATTTAACTTGTTGCAATATATATCAACATCTAATGATTGTGTTTACATCAAACTTTGCTTATGCAAATAAATAATTGCTTTACCTGCTTGGTCTTTAAATATTTTTGATATAACAACAGGCACTTTGTGCTCAGCACCACCCTGAAAGAGATTGTAAAAAGAAAATTTGTTTTATGCACTATATGTCATAAAATAATATAATTATAAAATTATGCATACCTTTATACTTAAGCCCAAGCCACCAACTGGTTGTCTACGAAGTTTAACGGTTCTGTGCTTTAAAAAATGGTAGAAAAAATAAATTTAGGTGAAAATACAATAGTAGATGTATGCATACTAAATTTATTTATATACTTTATTTTATTCAAATACTTACTCTAGAAAGTCAAAAAGAACGAATTATGGTATTTAATCTTTACTTAGCCTTAGAAAGAGGAGTTTCCTGTGTTATTGATGGGATAATTTGTTGTATGCCGCCCAGAGTCCCCCATTGTGGGGAGATGGGCAGGGACAAGTCTATTAAATAAATAAATAAATAAAGGCAGGCAGGCTATGGTATGATGGTGTGCAAGCTAGTCTTTAGATCAGAGATTCTAACTTGAGCATGGCTGATGTAAAACTGTACTTTGGTTATGCTTTTAGCACATTGGCCAAAGCATCCAAAACTGAATGGTGTCATGTCCCTCCATTTAGCAGGGAATTTGCATGTGGCACAGGCATGATTATGGCCAACAATCTAGTCTTTTCTTCCTCTAACTTACTAAAAAACATTATGTGAAAGCCTCTGTTGACCAAATCCATAAAGGGCAAAGGAGGTCAACATATATAGAGCCTGGTACCAATCATGGCTGATTTTTTAAAATTGCTTTTTGTTTTTATTGTTTTTATTGTTTTTATGATGTTTGGTTTTATGCAGTGGTGTGCTGGAGCTGGTTCGTACTGTCTCAGGAGACCCAATTGTTAAATTTTTGGGAATTTTGCAAGCCAACTGACAGCAGAGCTAAACTACTGAACAACGGCTAGTGTGCTGATCAGCTCTTCTGGGGCTAGCAGTTTGGCAGCAGCAATGGAACTGACAGAGCTGTTTCTCAAACATTTACCAGCACGCTATTGGTTTTATTCACCCAGAGTCATATTTCTTAACATGGGTGGCCATATAAGTCAAACAAACAAACAAACAAACAAATGTGATGTAAGAGAAGTAAATGGTAAAGAGTATCATTAAATAAAATAAAAGAAAGAAAAATAGATATATTGTGTATATATGAAATGAAGAGATGGAGGAAGGAGGCAATAGAACTGAATGAAAAGGTTCTGATTTTGCTGAATTGAGTTAATAAATAAAGGCAGAAAAGTGAAGTGGAGATTTAATTATGAAAGAAAGAAGTAAAGTATTGGTCAGAAAGTATGAACTGTTATCATGTAAAATGTTGTGCATGCTTATGAAAGTAGGTATTTATACATTGGTGAGAGTTTCATGTTACACTCCAGTGAATGGTGAAAATGAAAAAAAACAGTGATGAGGTTTTTGGGGGAAAAAAGTGCAATGTTCTAAAATCTACCAGGTGACATGAATAGATGGGGGGCAAGGACAAGACAAGAGAGCATGGAAAAAGTGATTTGGCCGTTCAGACATCCAAGAATGAAAGAGAATGTTGACTGGTAATTATCTGTTTAGAAAAATATCTGTTTAAGCATAAAATCTATTCATGCATATGCATGGAAAAGGAAAGAACAGAAAAGCATGGCTGATTTTATTATGATTAAAGACTGAGGAAAATTTGTGAAAGAAACAAGAATGAGAAGTTCTGAATGAGGGATAGACCATTATTAAGGGGTGTCAAGACTATATTTTTGGAGGGAGGGGAGAGGTATGGAAGAAAAGGAAAAAAATTAAAGAAATTAGAACAAAAGTAAAATGACTGCAGGAACAGAAACTAAAAGTATCAAGGAGTTTGAGAAGACAGATATGTATCCCAAAAGAAAGTGGGGGTAAGGAAAAAGGATGCATTTGAACAGAATTGAGCTCCATAAAAGAATTAGGTCAGAATTTTTTCACCACAAGCAGAAGCTCAGGAAAGCTCTCCTGGTGCTTTAGGCACTCAGTGTCTCCTGATTAGCCAGTGCTTTGTTTGCTTATTAAAAAGTATTTATAAAATTTGTAAGGCATGAGATAGGAAATTAGGTACTTAATGCACATGATTATTCAGTAGCATTGCCATCAGCTGTCCACTAGTATGCCCTTGGTTTTTTAAGGGAAACCATATTCTTGGTCTTATAATAATTAAGTACAAGTTGGGCACAGAGACAGCAGTTCACCATTTCTTCCTCTAGTAAATTGCTCCATTTTCATGCAGTATTTAATCAATTACCAGCTTATTTGCTACTCACCAATGGTCTTATGACTCCCACCCTTTTGCATTCTAGTTTAAAATCCTCCTAACCAGGTTGGCCAGGTATGGTCCAAATATGCACTTTCCCTTCATAGTGAGATGAATTCCATCTTTATAAAGCAGCCCCTTCTCCCTGAGGTTTGTACCATTGTGGAAAAACCCAAGCCTCTGTTGCTAGCACCAACTCTGCAACTTGAAAAATTATCCTGTTACTGGACTTTTGCTTTCAAGAAAAAGTACTGATGAGAACACTACCTGTGCCCCAAAACCTTTCACCCTCCTCTCTAAAGCCATGAAGTTATTCTTGATACACTCCCAAAAGGCAGGCTGCTGGGTTATTTGAGGACCTTTGTTCCAACTGTTGCTATTTAATGCCAGGTCTACCAGCAAATCTGTTCTCATCCACAGTTTGATTGTGGATGATAGGGCAGACCTGATTAGCATTACCAAACCTGAGTGGGTGAAGAGGGGACTGTTTCCCCCTTGGAACTGTGTCCTCCTGGGTTTCAGATGTGGCAGCAGCCATGAACTCAAGGCCAAGGAAGTGGGGTGGCTGTCATCAGTGATGCTCTTCAACAAACTGAGACACTGTGCTGTAGATAACTAGGTATAAAACCTTATGTCTGAAATTGGGTACCAAGAACAAATGGGGACTGCTGTTACTACAGCCTTGTCCCTGCTGTATACCAATATCCCTCCTCACACTGGTTGCAGGGATGGTGGAGATCTTCAGGGTGCAAGGGACTTCAACCTGCCATCCATGGGGTTGAGCTCTAAGGCAACCCAAGAGTTCATGGGCCCCATGACAACCATGGGCTTGTCCCAGATAATCATGACTCCAATCCATGTGAATGGTTACATATTAGACCAGGTTTTTGTTTCAGAGTAGATGCAATATGAGCTGAGGATGGAGAACATCAATATCTTTCATGGTTAGATCACTCTGGGAGGAAATGTAAGATAAGCTAGAACCCCCATTGTGGATTGTTGTTGGACGTTGTTCTTTGTGCCATTAATTTTTTTCTTAGTATTTCTTTCTTATTTTTTAACAGAGTTTGGTTATTTTATTTGCATCTTAACCCTTTATATCTTAACTCCTTTATTGTAAGAAACAATGTAAATCTCGGAGTCCTGCTGGATTGAGGTGGTATGTAAGTTTATCAACAAACAAATAAAATGTATGCTGTTCTGCTGTTTGTTTAATGTATTCATAGTTAAATGTATAAAAAAAAACTTGTGATGACATTAGAAATGTGTGGGTTTGGCAAATTTTGTATGCAAACAATATGGTGTAGTTAGCTGAGAACACAAATGTTTTATATTGAATGCTAGCAAGATTGTAAGATGTAACAGAGTATGTACTAAAAGTTCAAAACAGTTGTGTTTAACAGGAGAAATAAACAATTGCAAATTATATATTAATGTTGAAAAATTAGAGCACGTAGATGAATTTGTGTATGCTTGTTAAAGATGGGAAATTGGATGGAGAAATTTTTTAATGTGCAATGCTGGTAAAAAGATAGCAGATAGTATGTGATATGTTGTGAAAACAAATGTGTCAAAAGAAGAAAAAAATGGATATGCATAACAGCATGCTTCTGCCCAATTTTTATATGGAAATATCATGATCCCGCTGCACACACACACACACACAAAGGGATCTATGGTCCAATACAATCACCAGCTTGTCTGACAGCAGTGTTGTTGAGTCCAGTCCGGGCAGTGCAGGAAGCAGGAGCATAACCAGTCTGAGACAGGGCACATGGCAGCAGTTTCCAGAGGAGACACGAGTGAGACACGAGCAGTCACAAGCGAGACACGAGCGGGTAACTAGACGGTTGTCATTACCGAAGACTCCTCCTCTACTGAGCCTTATGTTATAACGGCAGCCGGTGTTCCTCATTTCTGAGGGCGAGGTTCCCTTCTCGCGAGTAACCTCGCTGAACGCCTTTGCAACATTCTCTTTTCAGTGCGCCTCGTTCTAACATCAGGTGGTTTCACACTTTCTGCCTCATTATCTGAAACTGACCCCAGCTGTTGCTTACTGGCCAACCCCATCTCTACTGACCACTCAGCCTCCTGTTCATCTGGTACTTCCTCATACTCTGACTCTGAATCAGACTCAGAGCAGACCGTGACATTATCCCTCCCCCCAAGGTCCCCCTTCCCCGAAGCGGAGGGTCCGGGTTTTCTTGGATATTGCTGATGAAACAACGAGATGAGACGGGAGGCATGCACATCACCTGCAGTTTCCCACGAGGACTCTTCAGGACCATATCCTTTCCATTCAATTAGGTACTGAAGTTGTCCTCAGCAAACTCGAGAGTCCAGAATGTGGGACACCTCATATTCTGGTTCACCTTGAACATCTATAGGTGGAGGAGGAGAATGTAGGGGTCAATGCGGACTGGCAGGAGCAGCTGGAACGAACAAGGAATGATGGAAGACAGGATGCACCCGAATATGGGGAGGCAGCTTGAGATGAAATGCCACCAGATTAATGACTGCTTCGATCGGGAAAGGACCCAAAAACTGGTAATCCAATTTTTGTGAGGGCTGCTGAGGAGATAGGTATCTGGCAGACAACCACACCAAATCTCCCACTGTTAAAGACGATGCCAATCTGCAAACTTTTTATAATCTTGTTTAGCTTTCTCGAGCTGAGTGTGAAGGACTTGATGGATCACCTGTAATTCTTGCATGAAGTGATCTGCAGCAGGAACTGCTGACTGTGGCACAGTGAGAGAAAAGAAGTGAGGGTAATAACCATAATTAACCAAGAAAGGTGACATTTGGGTGGATGTGTGCAAATTCTGCCAGAGCCAAGAAGTCGGACCAATTGTCCTGCTGGAAATTGAGGTAACAATGCAAATATTGCTCTAGAATGGCATTAACCCATTCAGTCCCTCTATCCGATTCCAGATGATTCGCAGAAGAGAGATGTATTTGTGTTCCCAAGTTCTTAAGAAGAGCCTGCCAGAACTGGGCAGTGAACTGGGTTCCGCGATCTGTCAAAACCCTTTCCAGTAAACCGTGATTTTTGAAGATATTTTGTATAAACAATTGAGCAGTCTCTTTGGCCGCGGGCAACCCGGAACAAGGAACAAAATGAGCCATTTTAGTCAACATGTCCACAACAACTAAAATGGTCATGAATCCATTTGAAACAGGTAAATCTGTTACAAAATCCATAGATACAGCAGACCATGGACATTGTGCAGTAGGAAGGGGTAATAAGGGACCTGCGGGTTTTCCTGAAACATTCTTGGCACATCAACATTGAGGGCAAGAGGCTACATATCTATGTACATCATTGCGTAAACGTGGCCACCAAAAGTCTCTTGAAATCAAGTGCAAGGTTTTAAAGAACCCAAAATGACCCGCTACTGGGCTATTATGACACAAGTACAAAATAGTGCTGTGTACTGAACCCGGGGGCACATAGCAACGATTAAGAAAGTACAATAAATCCTTATTCCAGTACCAGGGACCTGATTGGTCTGCAGGGTCTTGTGACAATTTCTGTTCTGTACTTGAGCATAGGGGTCCTGTTTTAACTGCTCCCGAATTTGTTGCAAGAGATCTAATCTCGTGCGAGAAGCTGTGAATCTTTCTAAAGGTATTACATATTGAAGGCGTGCGCAGGTTTTGACACAATTATATTCAGGTTTACAAGACAAAGCGCCAGTGCGTTGATTCTGCCCACTAGGAATGTACATTATTTTAAAATTGAAGCAAGAGAAAAACAATGACCATGTAAGCTGCCGCTAGTTGAGGCTCCAAGCAGTTTTTAAGTATTAAAGATTTCGATGGTCAGTACATACTTCAACTGGATAACGAGCCCCTTCTAGATGATGACACCATACTTCAAAAGCAACTTTTATGGCCAGAAGCTCTTTATCCCAAATAGTATAGTTTCTTTCCGAGGGCGCCAGTTTTCTTGAGTAATACACACACAGAAACAAAGTATCACAGTTAGTATCAACTTGTAACAGTACTGCCCCAAGAGCAACATCAGACGCATCGGTTTCAACAACAAGCGGCTTGGAAGGATCAGGATGCCAAAGAATAGGGGCTGAGGTGAAAGCTATCTTCAAAGCTGCAAATGTTTGTTGCACTGCTTCCCCCCATACAAACTGATTCTTTTTCTTTAACAAATCTGTTATCGGAGCAGTTAACTTAGCAAACTGTGGAATGAACATGCAATAATAATGGGCAAATCCCAAGAGTCACTGAATGTCTTTGACTCCACGTGGAATGTCTGGATTGCCTCACCCTTTTCTAATTCCATTGAAATTCCCCCAGAAGAGATACAGTGTCCCAAGAAATTAATTTGGGAATGTGCAAATTCACACTTCTCCAGCTTAGCACAAAGACACTGTTCTCGAAGTCTTTGCAACATGGTTCATACGTGTTCTGTATGCTCCACTGGCAAAGAGGAGTACACCAATATATCGTCCAAATAAATTATGACAAATTTGTCCAGAAGATCTCTGAACACATCATGCATAAAATGCATGAAGACCCCTGGCGCATTGCATAATCCAAAAAGCATGAGTGTATATTCAAAATGCCTATACTGTGTGCGAAAGGCTGTTTTCCACTTGTTGTCTTCACAGATCCTGACTAAATTATATGCACCCTGCAAATCCAGTTTGGTAAAAAATTTTGCATGCTGTAATCATTCAAGAAGCTCTGAAATTAATGGAAGTGGGTAATGATTCTTTGTAGTACTATCATTTAGTTTCCTATAATCACAGCACAGTCTTAAATAATCCGATTTTTTTTTTAACAAACAATACTGGTGCAGCCACTGGAGATGTGGAAGGACATACAAAACCCTGTTTTAAATTTTTCATAATAAAGTCTTGCAAAGCCACTCGTTTGGGTTCGGATAAAGCATTTAAACATCCCACAGGAAGTTTAGTGTCTGGTAATAAGTCAATGGAGCAGTCATAAGACCTATGCGGAGGGAATTGATATGCCTCCTTCTCACTGAATACATCCTCATAATCTTGAAATTGACAAGGAAGCCCCCGGAGGACGGGACGTGACATAACAGCTGCTACAGTATTCACCTTATGAGACAAGCACTTAAGGTCTCTAAAATTAATGACCCCTTCTGACCACAGGAAGGCTGTGCCCAGGCTAAGCCCAAAACAATAGGGAAATGAGGAGTAGTGGCCACATAAAACTCCACCCCTTCGACATGATTGTCCATTCGTATTTGCAACAGATCAGTTGCCAAAGTCACTGGACCTGAATGCAATATTCGCCCATCAATTGTCTCTACAATAACAGGAGGCTTAACCACATGTTGTGGAACCTCCTGCTGCACTGCAAAAGTTTTGTCCATAAAGTTCGCTGTGGCTCCTGAGTCGATCATAGCGCAGACTGGGATAGCAGGTCTGTCTGCCCATTGTATCATTATAGTCACAACGAAGTGTTTAGTTGGGATAGAACAAGGGTATAGATCATCATTAGCTGCCAGCTTAGCCCAATCTAACCCCTCTTCTATATTGAGCCCCATTGTTTCCCGCCCACTGAGACGGAGTCTTTTTGGAGGGACAAGTAGCAGCCATGTGACCCTGTCCCCCACAGTACAAACAAAGTTCTTCCTTCCTTCTCCTGTCTTTTTCAGCTTGAGATAGTTGAGTCCAAGCACCTCCCACCTGCATAGGTTCCTCCCCAAGTACCTCCCGGGCTTGCAGCACAACATTGAAACCAGGGTTATAGAAGAGTGTTTCCAAGCTTTCTTCTGCTGCAGACAACCATCAATCTGCAAACATAATTGCATGAGCGATTGCGAGGACTGTGAACACTCCGTTCGAGCCAGTTCATCTAATATTTTGGAAGACAACCCCTCCTGACATTGGTCCATTAGCGTAGCATCGTTCCAATTTAAATACTGAGCCAGCAAACGGAAATCACTAATGTATTCGGCTATGGCACGCCCCTTCTGTTTCAACTCCCGAATAAGTCTATTAGCGGTTTGCGCGTTCACTGGATCAGAGTACATCAGTTGCAATTGTTGACTGAATTCACTGAAATTGTCCAATAAGGGGCACTGCTGAATAAGCACTGGAGCAGCCCACCCGTCCACCGAACCAGTGAGCAAACTAATAATACATCCAACCTTGAATTGATCCATCGGGAAATATTCCAGACGAAGACTCATATATAATTGGCACTAAGCAAAAAATGCCAGAAACTGAGACAGAGTTCCATCGAATCTGTCAGGTAACTGGATTGGGCATTTCTGATGGGTAGGCATGGCAGCTGGAGCAGTTGATTGTCCTGCTTGTACTTGATTCAGCTGGGCATTAAGGAGAGCAACTTGTTGCATCAGCTGAGCATTCTCTGCTGCAAGCTGCTCCATCCTTACAGCTTTCTGTATCGTCCAAATGGGTGGGTGGGTAACGACAAACTGTCGTGATCACACTGCACACAGACACACACACAAAGGAATCTATGGTCTGATACAATCACCAGCTTGTCCGACACCAGCGTTGTCAAGTCCAGTCCGGGCAGTGCAGGAAGCAGGAGCGTAACCAGTCTGAGACAGGGCATATGGCAGCAGTTTCCAGAGGAGACATAAGTGAGACACGAGCAGTCACAAGCGAGACACGAGTGGGTAACTAGACGGTTGTCGTTACCGAAGGCTCCCCTTCTACTGAGCCTTATTTTATAACGGCAGCTGGTGTTCCTCATTTCTGAGGGCGAGGTTCCCTTCTCGCGAGTAACCTCGCCGAACGCCTTACTCTGACTCCGAATCAGACTCAGAGCAGACCATGACAGGAAATGACAAGTGGGTATGTCAGGAGAAAGAATAAAGTAAATTGAATGCAGTAGGAATTGAGACCTTAAGAAGTGAGTGTCATAAAACAAGAAGTAGGGTCAAGAAAGAGTGAAGGCTGGATACATGTGAAATGAATACAAAAATGTGTGACCAGTACAAAAGAAGTATGTTGAGGTGGCTTTGTTATATAAAAAGAATGAATGAGGATCAAATTACAAAACAAATTCATAAAGGAAGAGTGAATGCATTGACAGGAAGGTGAAAACTAAGAACATCATGATTGGGTTGACTTGATAAGATCCTCAAAGGGAGAGATGAGATACTTAAAAAGGTAGTATATGAATTGATGTACATACTTAGTGGAATCAAGAATAATTTGAAGGATAGCAAACTATGGAGAAGTATAGTGAATAGTGATATAAATTAATTTTAGCTATTTTCCTTTTCTTATCTCATGCTGTTAATAAGCAAAAAAGAAAAAAAAATCTTATTTGCACTTGCATCATGTTGCTTACTCCAAAAGGGAGTAGTATGCTAGGTATGTATGCTTACATAAAGGGAAAGCATTATATTCTCTGTTCAGTGCATACCTTGAACTGTAGAATGTTTTATAATAGAAAGTGCTGTCCAGGTACTTATCTACTGAAGTTTTTTGATGCTCCATTGAGACTTCAGACCATTTCTCTATTCACAAAGTTGAATGGGAGCTTGATAGATCATTCAGAGACATTAAATATGATATGCCAAGCACATGTCTCATTAAAGAAGAAATAGTTGTGATATGAATACTGCAGTACAGGAATACAGATGCATGACTCTGAATAATACATTTTCTTCTAAATATTCTTCTTGGTCTTCAACCAACTATTGAAGAATTAAAAATGCAGATATTGTTTCCAATGAATGCTTGTACTTGTGTCTGTCTGCTTATAACTTTTACACCCTGAATTTAAGTTTTTAGTTTAGAATCAGCCTTTTCCCACTTCCAGCTGACTATTCTCCAGTGAATTGGTTTTCTTTTCATTTAATCAATTCCTTATGGATAATTTGTTAGTATTTTTTGAAGAAAGTATGTGAGATGAAATCTTTATGGACTTTTCCCATACAATCTAGTTCATATGTAATAGCACCTTGCATTTTTGACACTTTATTCATGCTCACTTTTCTTGATATTTGACATAATAATAGAAGATGAAGTGGCTCATTTTATCTATTGACATTAAACGTATAGTCATACAATTTAGCAACATGCTGAGCACAGTTCTATCCACAATACCATTTCTCATCACTAAGAACAGACACTGTTGGATAGTTCAAGGTTGTTTTTAATACTGTTATTATTATCATACTTATATTTGTACTTTTTAAAAGTTTGTGTACCAGAATTGTTTTGTTTTTCAGGGAACGTCCATAACTAACTAATTGTACAGATACCTATGTCAAGTTTAATAGACTTCATATAACATTACACAGGTGAACTTCCATCCACATAACTGGACAAGCCATTGCTCTCTTCCTTTTTGCATGCCCTCAAATGGACAGAGCTGATTTGTAGGATGTGATGGATACAAACGGGAAGAGGCAGAAGCTTTTCTGTCAACACACTGAAGCAATATTGTAATTGATTCCATTGCATATGAAAAGAAATGGCCAAGATCAGCTTAGAAAAGAATTTATTGGAAAAAAAATAACATTTTGATTTTGTACTGACAAAGCAAGTACAACTGTGCAAAATCAGTTCCATGCCCTGTATTCACTTATAAAAACAAGGAACTTATGGACATAATTATGTTCTCTGTCAAAATTATGTGTTGGATCATAGTCAACCTTTCTTCCAACATCAGATTCCTATGAAATCAGTGAGTTTCTCATAAAAAGCATATAAATCTCCTGCAAATCCCCTGTATTTTTATGTATTTTAGAGCAAATCAATTGTTACATTATATAATTAATCATGATTTTTATAACTAAGGAAAAAATTTTGAAGGACTGTTAAATATTACATTACCTTACTGCAGTTTGCATATTCCTTGACCCGAATCCTTTAGACCAATGTTTCTTAAACTTTTTTATCTCAGGACCCACTTTTAAAAATTATGGAAGACCCCAAAAGAGCTTTGGTTTGTATGGGTTATATTTACCGATATTTACCATATTAAAAAGTAAAATTGACACATTCACTGCTGCTACTGCTTCTCATGATTGTTTGATGGGATTTTAATATTGTATTATTTTTCAACAAAGGCTGACAAATAATTTTGATTTCGAGGACCCCTGAGAGGGTCTTGGGGGCCCTCCAGGATCTAGGACCACACTTTAAGAAACACTGCTTTAGACTATTCAGCTATAGATCGGAACTATAATATATGAAGTCTGGTTGTCAGATCAGTCAGGCTGACCAGTCTTTATGAGAATATATGGCCATTTGTCAATGTTTGAAAAGGTAGAATGGTTGTATAGATGGTGGGATTGGATTATACCTGATGATTTACTATTATCATGTCCCAAAATCACCACAATCAGTTCTGAAGGTACAGACTGTTCTAGTCTATACCTTCAGAACTGTTGAGTTCAGAATTGAGACTGTTCCCTGCCATAGTAGAATTTGGAGCATATACATATAGGCTTTCCATGTATATGTTTTAATAAATGGAATCAAGATTAGGCAAAATGCATCTCATTCCCTACTCCCCACATTCCTTTTTATATTGGAGTTCAGCAAAGGGATTATATCTATGTCTATGTAACTAAGTTATACACATATAATGTGGTTGTATTATTGCCTATGCTTCATGGAAAAATAAAAGTAAAAATCTTAAATAACAAAATATAGGTGGAAAGTGAAGAACTCTCACAATATACTGTATATGCAAAACAGCCTACCTCAGAATAATATACAGCTTTTATGAATGCTAAACAGGAACTGAATTCCTTTTGTGCACTTGAAACAGAATATTCATTGAATCATATAAAGCACAGATACTGGGAGCAAGTGGAAAGAACTAGTAAATTACAAGCCTTTTGGCAGAAACATTTTAAACAATATAATATTATGTCTACTATTAAGCATGCCCAGGATAATATACATATATATAATGATTCTTACTCTCGCTCTCTCCTTCTTTCTAATTTTTGCTCTCAGTTATATAATGCTAAGTCAAATGTAACTGAGGAAGAAACCAGGATGGTCCCCACCCTCTTGCTCTTCTGGAATCAGGTAAAAACTTGTCTCTCCCAGACAGCCTTTGAGGATTAATTGTAACCAGCAGTACCATATGATTGGTAATTTAATTTTAGCCATGTTCTTAGTATTCAAATTAGAATTAGATTATGGATTTTATTGATTTTAATGCTGATTTGTACAGTTTTATACTGTAAATTTTGTAAGCCACCAAGAGTCTGCTAGGTTTCTCACAATGTACACATGAGAAATAAAATATGTTCTACTTGCAAAATGTTTCACATAATCGTGCCAACTGTATTTCCTTTGAGTTTACCTCAGCCCTAACACCGGGTTAACAGAACCCAATTGCTATTTTCACATAAATGTTATACTGAGTATAGTGGCAACAATGTTTAATATAAAATAAATAGTATTTATATTTAGAGCTCATCTTCTCTTTTTGAAACTGCCCCTGCAATCTCATTGTTCTGAAGAATCAGGAAATGCCTAAAGGAAAATGGGTCATTAGGAATGAATTCAAGAGCAAATTTCCTAGTCTTTATAAAGGCAGAGATGAATTTGAAGTAGAATGTTTGGTTTGTAGACACATGTTGTGTGGACAGTGAAAAATGAAGTAATGCTTCTACAGACTTAGCTCCTGAAAAAATACTATGAATTTGTTGAGACTGAGGTTGAATATAGAAGACTGTTCTCTCACTAAGACTAGAGGGCTCTCCTTATTTTCTGCCATCCCAACACTGTGTCAGATGCACCTACCTTAATATCCTACTTCTCGTCCCAGAGCAATCTACTTATGTTCAATCATTTTTTTTGGAGCATGATTTCAGTGACCTATACTTCTGGCACTTCATTCACACAAAGAAAAGCTTGAAACAAAATAACTATTATGCAGGCAAAGGCACTAGTCCCCCTTGACTCTATAGTTCAGTACTTCCTGTCCTTAAAATTAAGGGAATATTTGCAAAATTTCATGTCTTTAATATTAAGGGAATGTTTGCCAAAAAAAAAAAAAAACCAACACAAGGAGGAACTAGATGCAGGGTGTAACATTCTCTGAGTGTAACATTTTCTTTACAGCACCTGCATAGACTACTTAGAGATGGTGGCCCTAACTGACTTCCCAAGCTATAGTAATATGGAAGCACATATAAAGTACTTAAATAAAAGGGCACAGTAATTGACATAAAGTGTTTCAATCAGTACAACAACCTGTACTGGAAGGTATTCAGTGTCTACACACAAACACAAGCATACAAGGAACACTGTTCTTTTCTTGCATACACACCACTGAACCATTTGACTGAAATTCTGTGTTTCTTCAAAAGCAACTACTACATCTGAACTTTCTATCCTATTCTACAAAAACCTACATTTTGCAGGTGAAGTCTTTTTTAGGAGGGCAATTGGGGGCAACTGCTCAGAGCCCCACAGATAAAGCCTCCCCCCCCCATCTAAAGAATGATTTAGGACAAATTTATGTAAAGCTGTGCATTGTTTTTCTTTATATAAAGAGACAGATCACTGTGCTATTCACAAGTGTTAAAACCTGCAGCTGTTTATAAATCCCTTCCACAATACAAATATGGAGCACATCTTTTCACTGAAACAGAGGACAAAGGAAAGGAACTTCCTAAATGAGATTTCAGTGAAATGGAATCTGCTTGTGCAAAATAACTTTAGGGGTATCTCTTGCAAAGACTTAATTGTATTTGCCCAACAATCCAACTGTACTAAAAAAAAAAATTTCTCTAATAAGAAATATGCATGAATATAGCAGGAAGAAATAGAAAAGAACCGAAAGATTATTTATTTTTTGTTTATGCATTTGTATTATGCTTTAGCACATCATCAGTATCAAAAATTACAGTGACTTATATTACTGTTTACAGTTCTCTGGTTTTGTCTAACAGCACTTCTGAGGCTTCCTACTCAGATTCAGGTGGCACTGAAGGAGCTGTGTTTGTATTTTTGGAGGTGTGTTTGTTTGTTAAATGTATGACATATGATTGAAGCGAAAAATAAAAATAAAACCTGACCAAAGGTACAGACTAAGGCTGTTGGGGCCTTAATGATAAAAATATGTAAATTAATGTGCAAATGTAACTTAATTTTTTGGAACTTGAGATCTGATAGTCATAAGAAACTCCTTTTCTCTTTCTGTTCTTCCCTTCTCTTTATCCACCTCTCTTTCTTCTTTCCCATTAAGTTGCTAGAAAAGACCTTTTGACCAATGTCTAAATGGACTTTTAGCACAGGAATTCTCAATTAAGGTAAGATGATCAGAAATCAGGCCCCACCCACCTTACATCATATCCTCCAGAATTTTCCTTAATACAAATGCAAGTGTGAGAGTGATACCTCTGATGTGAATATGTACGTACATTGTTCATTTCAACTGAAGGTGGAGCTCAGCTTGCATATGCATTCAAAAGGAGTAAGGAAAGCTTTCAAAGGTCCTAACGTGTACTGTACTGTAGATCAAGAATAGTTCTGGACTGTAGGATACCTTTTCAGGTTCTTGGTACCAATGGTCTATCACACGTATATTTGCTATTTATTCTGAAATATAATTGGAAAACCATTACATATGTTTGTGTGTGTGTGTGTGTAGTTGTGCACACATACACACACACACATGTATACAGACACACAAATATGTACTGTTAGTTTGCAGCTGTGAAATACCATTTGGCTTTTTCATTCATTCAGTAATTATCTTAACATATCGACTTTCATGCAAAGACTTATAGTAGAGCTTCTCTTTAAAGATCCAAATATGCAAATGCATATGCCACTTGAGACTGAAGTTCACCAATTAATACAAATTTAAGCTTCTCTAAGTCTTGAAAAACTTTTTGAAATGGCTGTTACTTGCTGTTTTAAATGGACAAACTGTCACAGCATGAAATATTTTTCGGTGTTTTTCAATATGTGACTTTGATTCATACATACAATTTGCTAATCATTATATTCTCATTAAAACCTTTTACCCTAAAACCTTTTCCCACTCAGGGTGGATGCTAGATTGATATACAAATGATGTTTCTGTCAGGGATATAATAGGTACAAGTTACAAACCTTGGGTATGTTTAGTTTCTTTTCATCTGTTTTATGAAGAATAATGCCAAGTACATAACCTACAGCCTATGCTGAAAGAAAACAAACAAACAAACAAACAAACAAACCCTAGACCGGTACAGTAGATATCTCTGTTTTTAAACCATGGAAAATTTAATTGTCTTCTAAACAAATACTATTACTGACCACTGCAGATCTATAATGGGAATACTATATGACACATTAGCTAATCATGTGTTATGAAGTAACCCCCTACCCTTCACTGAGGATGATAATCTGCAGGGGAAAAGCCACATAGTGTACAGCCGTATCCAAAATGATTTTTCTGCAAGCCAGGAACTTGTATTTTAGAGTTTTATGGTACGTGCATTGACTTCCCTCCTACAGACATAGATGCTTTGGTAGAAAGACATAACTGAGACATTTTATGTGTATTTGGGGGGGGGGTGCACGCAAGTACACATTTATATGCTGGGTATTCCTGATTAGGATTTTTTTAATGGCATGACGCAATTATGTCATAATAATACTCTCACCTGGGCTGGGGGTGGCTGGCGACTTGATGACACTTCCTGAGTGACTGCCAATTTTATATCTATTCTTGGATCGATTTATTAAGAGTATTGTATATAGTAATTTTAATTGATTTTAACTGTTTTGTAAACCGCCCAGAGTCATTTCAACGAGATAAGCAGTGACAAATTTGATATATAAATAAATAAATAAATAAATAAATAAATAAAATACATACATACATACATACATACATACATACATACATACATAAATAAAACAGGTGGTATAACTGGGCAAGGAAAAGTTAATTAACTTTCCATCTTACTTTAACATGCAAGTTTACTGACATATTTAAGTTCTAACCTAGGAAATGCAAGGTAGTTTCTGTATTATCAATTGCCTTTAGTTGCCTGTGCTAAAAAAACTTTGTCTGTGACAACTGATATTTGGAAGTCTTGAAGTGTAGAACTCTTTGTAACAAAAACTTTATGTTCCTATATAAAAACAAGGTTGTCATTTGAGTTTTATATGCCACTACAGATAAAATATTTTCCTTATTTGCAAAAAGAATCCAACAATAAGAAATCTTTGGATGTTATTTGTGAATGGCCAGTCAATTCACCAGTTTTGGCTATGCTACCCAATACTAGTAGTATTACTTCACTTCAGTGAAGCAGAAGTGCAAGCCATTTACGAGGAAAGTACGTAAAAAGCAAAATGACCCATTTATCTCACATTTAATCATTACCTGTCTGTGTGGTTGCTAAGAGTAGACACTGTCTTGATTGCACTTAATCAATCACTTATATCACCTCTAGCTCTAAAAGTGACAAAATAATAATACACTGCAGCTGGATTTAGTTCAAGTCCCTTTTTGTGGAGGTGACTGAAGGAGCAAAAATCTCTGCTCTTCAAACAACTTGAAGTCTTTTGTTGGGGGATGGAGGTGAGTCTCTTGTGTTACCTACATTTTTTTTTCTAACTTTAAGATAAATTAAAATTTGGCTAAAATATTTGGGGTTGTGAGGTTATACATTTCATTACAGACTCTTTACCGTTTTCCCAATAATCCTGTGTTCTTTCATCAGGTTTTTAGGTTTACAGTACTGATTCATGGTTAATGTATTGAGCGAGGAATACAGAGATCCGATTTCTAGTCCACTGTTAGCCATGGAAGCTTACTGGGTGATTTTGCACCGGTTCTCCTCTCTCTGGCCAACTATCTCACAGGGTTATTGTGGGAGAAACTGGAGGAGGGATTCCTATGCAAGCCACCTTGAGCTTCTGGTGGAAATGCAGGATGTAAATCTAATAAACAGAACACAACGGAGTGGTTTATTTCTGATTTAACAACCCATGATTAAAACAAAGCTTATTTAACATATTTAACATAATGTGTGAAAGCAGCCTAGACTTATTTAAATGTGCTGTAGTCAGAAATATCTTAATGTAACATTTAGCCTTAAACAATTCTCACACTTTTTTTTTATATTAAGTTAAGGCTGTCTTCAAAATGGGATTCTATTGAGTTTTACAAAATGTAGACTATAGAAAATCAATAATATTTTTAGACAGTACTATTAGAAGGCAGGCTACCTAGCAATATGATCTACTGAACACTTAAACTCATTCACCAAAAATACCTTCTTATGTTAAAAATTGATTTAAATGTACTTTTCTACTTTCACATTTCTCCCCTCCTATTTCCTCATTTAATAAATAGATACTTCAGTTAACATCAACAACAACAACAACAACAACATTTTGAACCATGATAGGCATAAGAAGCTGAAAGGAGAAAAGTGTTAGTGAAATTCCAAACTGTTAAAGAGGAAATTTTTCCAAACATAGTATCAAAGATTTGAATGTGGGCATGGATCTGGTTTTTTATACAGTAACCAGAAAACTTACAACTGGTGTCTTAAGGGATTATTTATGGATATTGGAACTATCACAAAATCTTGTAGAAAATCTGCCTAAACATGGAATTTGAACAACAGAATAGAGTCTGGTGTGACCAAACAGTTCAAGGAAGTACCAGTCATGTTTTTCCAGTTACATATTAACATAAGCCCCTAAAATGTCTATTTCTAAGAAAGTTATGGTGTTTCTTGAATTTGGATTCTTATAATACTTTGTAGAAACTCTTCTTTCGATACAATTTCAAAACAAAGGAATAACCACTTATATTGGCAGTCACTTGAGTCTAACTTACACACCAAAAGTTTCCAGTTCTTGCTCATGTGCTCACATTATTTATTCTCAGATTTGAGAACGGAAGTTCCAGCCTGCAGAGGGCTTTGCACTACACCCATTACTTGGGATGACCTCAATGTACTGGAATTTAGTATTAATATTGCCTGAATTTTGAGGTCTCAACTGTACTGCTGTAATACACAAGTTTTGAAACATTCTGTGCAAATCAGTTCCACTTTTATTAATAATTTACACTTCCCTGCATAGTTTATACAAGCTAGCAACATTAATGACATGCTATCTTATTTTATCTATTGGTAATAATCATTTTGGCTAGATTATTAAACATACACACACCACACAAACATAAGTCATCTGCTGTGTCCTACTTTATTTCCCTCCTCTGTGATAGTCATTATTCTTTCATAAGTTATGGGGAAAAACTTTAGTTATTTTTATTAATTATACTGATTTTTTAAAAAAAAATAAGGAGAAAAAGCAGCTTCACAGTATTTTTATAAGATTTTTTTTCCCCAAAAAGGTGCGTGAGTGACTTTTTGTTTTGTCAGTATTATAACAGAAAGTGCATCTGGCCATGATGAAGACCCTACTTAGCCAATCATAACAAATTGTGCAACAATATGCATTCTAAATAGCTGTTTCAGATATATCCTCTGTCTGCAACCCAATAAAGTAGCTGAGTTTTTTCCTGGGATTATGTGGCTGCCCTCTCCAGCTGCCAAGTGATCTTGGGAAAAGTTAGGACTACCTTAAAGGGTTACAGACAAGTGCTACTTTCACCCTCCTACATGCTCTGAAGTAACCTTTCCAGATTGAGTTCAAAGCACTGCACAGCCCTACTACTGAGGACCAAGGTAACAGGTTTCTCATCTCATCAGATAATGGCTGATTCACTATGATATGTTACATTTTTACTTTGATTAACAAACAAGTTAGGTAGAGTAGTGGATTTAAATAATTTATAGATTATAATCTATACATTTACACACCTATGACCTTAAGCATGATCAATTCTCCCTCCACTTGCTTTTTAACTTCTTTGACCTCTAATTCTAGGCTCTGGATTAAAGCTATCCATTCCTGAGATGCTCCAAAAGATTATGGAGAAGCAGCTGAAATTCTCAGATCTGTACCTACAAACTACTGAACGTTCTGCAGGCAAGGTGTAGATATAATCATTGTTCATTCCAGAATTGCTATCCAGCAGTAGCCCAATTATATGCTATATTAAAGCATGTATCTTCCTTGAGTAATTCCCTCACAGCAGAACACATTGTAACTAACCTACTTGGGTGGTAAAGCTGATCCATTTCCAGGATACTTTTAAAGAGGGTAGTTCATCTTTCCTTTAAGATTCTGTGACTTTGTAAGACAAAATCTGATAAGCAAGGAGAGCAGGTCATCTAAAAACAAGGACTCCTAATCGAAATATCTCAAAACTCTCCCATTGGGGGAGATGGGTAGCATACAAACAAACAAACAAAGAAATGTTTTCATCACTATGAGATTCTCTCTACTGGCAGTTGGAATCTTGCCAAATCCTGGACAAAAATCCAGTAGAAAGAGCTTCAAACGTAAAGCTTGTCTATCACCTGGCTGACCAACATATGTAACAACATGTTTAATATTTTAATTTGCTGCACTGCTCCAAGGTAATAAGTAAAATAAGCTGAAGGAGGTAAAAATAACAGCAGGAAGGAGAATGGTAGATGAAATACATGAAGTTATGAAACCAACAAAAAAGTGAGAAGAGGTTCATTTCTTACATAGCAAGAATTTGCTGAGTAAGAATCAAAATAACTGTTAAGGAAATAAACTTTGTGGGCTTTTTATTGTAAAAGAGATAACTTTCAAAGTTATGGCTGTTTCTCTCCCTTCTGCTTCCTGTTGCTCTTTTCTTCTACAATACCAGTTGGAACCCTAGGTGTCAGTAGATCATGTTCAAATAGACAATTCATCAGCCATTTTTGTGTTGCATCAGCCCGCCCGCCCTGCAAACCAGCCTTCCAAGAAAGGAAAGGTGGATGTAGGCCATCAGCTAATTACTCACAACTCCAGAACAGTTTGCTGATAAACAAACTGTTAATTGGCAAAGCCCTAACTTAGGCACGAAACACAGACAGCAAACTCAGACAGAAGCCTTGGAGGCATCAACATGCCTCAAGCCAAGAGTTCAGATGGTGAACTCTTGGGCAGATCCCCTATAGTAATGCCCCGTAAACATTTTTCATAGTTATCTCTGCATGCAAACTTAACAGAGAGTACTTACAGTAGACTCCCTTAAGCACATAAAATGCCATAAGTTCACAAATGAAATTTACCAACCCCAAACCAGGAAGAAGTGATGATAGGCAGTACATAATGTCTCCCTCTTCCCCCCAGCTGTGCTCTAAAGTGAATAAGTACATATTTTGGTGTGGGATTATATTTTACTGAAATTTAAACCTTACCATTTATAAATTGGTATGTGATATCAAAGCTTGGTAATTGCTATGTTATGCATTATTTCCTTATTTACTTTCTTTGAGTACTTAATGATTTTTTTTATTAAATTCTCATTAAAAAAGAAGTAAAATTCTTTCTGCTCTCTAATGAACTTTGTCTCATGACCTTTTCTCTGTATGGGCATTAAGTGTCTCATACACTGAAGAAGCAGAAACAAAAGCTCATTAGGTGCTACAGTAAGTTTCTTCCCTGAAGCATACTGTCTGCTGTGTGACTTACCACAGAATAGCCTGGTTCTCAGAAATCATTTCAAAGTGGGGACTAAGAAGAGGTGTATCGTTAAGCCTTAACCTGACATAAGAAATGAAGTATTCCCCCACACAACTGATACTGTTTAGTTCTTTGAATGTAAGCACATGGATGTTTGTGCATGTCCATTATGAAAAATGTGGAGTGTCTTGGAGTGCTTTGGGGTTTAATAATATTAAAAAGAAAAAGCAAATACACAAGTGTTTAGGCAAGGTGGGAACATAATTTGTTTCTCACAAAACAATTAGAAATAATTCTGCCTATCTGGTTTTTCCCTGGATATCAGTAGGTAAAAGGGATAGAAACTGTTTGAAAACAGTCCCATGGTTATTGCATTATTCTAAAAAGAGGTCAAAATTTCTTCTAGTTTTTCCATTTCCACTAAGGTTTAGAAGGAGAATCATATATACTGTAGCTAGAAAATACTTCTAAAGGCATTCTCATCTCATTTGGCAAAAAAAATACATTATTAACATTTAAGAGGACAAGAGGATTTATGAGGATGGGAATATCAACATTTGATAGCTAAATGAGCACATGATCATAAAAGAAACAGCCATTATATTCAAAATCACTTTATCAACTATCAGAGTGACTGGTGAAGGGAGATGGCACTTCCAGTTCATACATACTAACATCTAGTATTTCTTCTTGTGGTTTTACATGATTAAGATTATTAACCATGGGTAGACAACTTTGAAGATCTGACATTTTGAATGACAACTCCCATAATCCAAAGCAGCATGGGAATTCTGGGAACTACAAACATTTAAGAGCACCAAGTTAATCTATCACATTTCTAACAGCTACAAAGGGTAATGTGCTTTGGTTATTCTTTTTAAATATTTAAACTTTGGTTTCTCTTCGTAGAATTTGTTATTATGACATTACTTTGAAATTATCTTTTTTAGAATTAGAAATTTAGAAAATTACTTTCAGGTAATTTTGAAATATAATAGTAATAATGATAATGATAATAAAAACCCACCATAAGATTTCAAGCATAAAGTTATAGAAGCACTTACATTTGCATTGTGATCACTTCCACTAACACAGATGACATCTTGTTTTTGAATTGTTAGTACCTCTTTTGAAAGCTTCAATCGGATTTCATAGGAATTTTCAGATATTTCATCATATAGCAAAGCAATTCCAGTTTTTGTCTGTAAAGCAAAATAATATCAGAGATCAAAATGACAACACACCTGTGAGCATGTTTTTTTTGTAATCGATAAAGTTGTCTCTATAATGCCAAGTGTGTCTATCCATAAAAACAGATATTCCTCATCTGTTTCTTCAGAGCAGTGTGACAAGAAGTTACAAGATTTTTAGGGGAAGTATTCAAAGTTCCAATTTTCATGAGTTAAACTACTACTACTATCTAGCTTAGTTCTTACATACAAGCAAAATTACACAGTACAGCAGATATAAAGGACCCATCTAGTTCCATCCTTATTTGACAGAAAAGGTCAATTCGTTCACATTGTCCCCTAAAGACTTTATTAAACCTCTACCACTTCCAACACAACATTGATGTTGCAGTTTCCTGCCAATGCTGGGCAAAAAAAGCTATTTTCACCATTTCACCTCAAATTCTGAAAATAACTTGCCTAAGTCCCTTTGCCATGCAGCAAAAGAAAAAAAGAAAAAAACATTCTATACAGCATTAAAGCATCTACTTAAGCAAAGATATTGGTGTACTAAGAGACATTGGGATATTTCTTGGCAAGTAGTGCTTGGCTTATGTCCATTTGTTCAGTGACTGTTCAAAGTTACAGCTGTGCTGAAAAAATGGACTTACGACTGGTCCTCAAAGCTCTGGCTGCTGCAGCATCCCCACAACCCCAGTAAGTGACTCCTGCTGCTTTTTCTCTCAAGGAGCCCACTACAGAATATGAGATCCATAGCACCTCCTGCCTGCCTGCACTCTGTAGTGTGTGCCTGCCTGCAGCACCATCCTCCCTCCGCTGACCCACCCAAGGCCTCTGCTGACCCGCCTGAGGTCTCTGCCAGCCTGCCCACAGCACCCTCACCCCCCCAAGGCACCTGCACCCCCATGCACTCCCGCCTCTTCTCACTTAATGATGATGGCAACCAGGACTGCCATCGCTAAGTGATAGAGTCACGTGACATTGCACTTTACAACTGCATTGCTTAGTGACAGCAATCCCAATCGCCATCGTAACCTAAGGGCTACCTGTATTACCTTTTGGCAGTGCAAGAATAATATATTTGATCCCGCTCTTGACAGGTCTTTATGTAAAGGACTGCATAGGACTGACCTTACATTTAAAAACATTTCTACAATCAAAAGTTGTTTTATTTAGTATAAAAATAAAACTCTGGGGAAAAAAACATATCTGAATTAAAACTGAAGAAGATGAGCACTGTATTAAATTTTCCAAAGTAGGACTGAATGGATAATATTTTTATATTATGCAGGACGTCAGTAAGAAAACAAAAAGACTACTGACTGTATTCATTTTTTATCTATCATTATATTGAAAACACAAGTAGAAGTGTCAGGGATCAACAAAGGAAGCAACAAGTAATAAAACTTATTGTATGCTTTTTGATTTAGATGAAGTATATGATTAATTGAATAAACTTGAATTGTGGAACATTTTATGTGAATATGGAGTTGAAGGTTGGTTGATGAATGTGATTAAGAGTGCTATATAATGGAAATAAAGCATGCAGGAGCTAAGGGTTCAACACTGAGCAAGGAACATAGACAAGGATGTATAACATCCCCTTTGTTATTTAATATATTTATGGATATACAGGTGAAACTCGAAAAATTAGAATATCATGCAAATGTTCATTTATGTCAGTATGGCAACTCAAAAGGTGAAACCAATATATGAGATAGACGCATTACATGCAAAGCGAGATATGTCAAGCCTTACTTTGGTATAATTGTGATGATTATGGCATATAGCTTATGAAAACCCCAAATTCACAATCTCAGAAAATTAGAATATTACATGACATCAATAACACAAGGATTGGAAATAGAACAATATCAGACCTCTGCAAAGTATAAGCATGCATATGTACTCAGTACTTGATTTGGGCCCCTTTTGCAGCAATGACTGCCGCAATGTGGCGTGGCATGGATGCTATCAGCCTGTGGCACTGCTGAGGTGTTATGGAAGACCAGGATGCTTCAATAGCGGCCTTCAGCTCCACTGCATTGTTCGGTCTCATGTCCCTCATCTTTCTCTTGGCAATGCCCCATAGATTCTCTATGGGGTTCAGGTCAGGCGAGTTTGCTGGCCAATCAAGCACAGTAATCCCATGGTCATTGAACCAGGTTTTGGTACTTTTGGCAGTGTGGGCAGGTGCCAAGTCCTGCTGGAAAATGAAGTCAGCATCCCCATAAAGCTTGTCTGCGGAAGGAAGCATGAAGTGCTCCAAAATCTCCTGGTAGACGGCTGCGTTGACCCTGGACTTAATGAAGCACAGTGGACCAACACCAGCAGATGACATGGCTCCCCAAATCAACAGAGACTGTGGAAACTTCACACTGGACTTCAAGCATCGTGCATTGTGTGCCTCTCCATTCTTCCTCCAGACTCTGGGTCCTTGGTTCCCAAATGAGATGCAAAAGTTGCTCTCATCAGAAAAGAGGACTTTGGACCACTGGGCAAGAGACCAGTTCTTTTTTTCTGTAGCCCAGGTAAGACGCTTCTGACGTTGTTTGTTGTTCAGGAGCCCCTTGACAAGAGGAATACGACATTTGAAGCCCGTGTCCAGGATCTGTCTGTGTGTGGTGGCTCTTGATGCACTAACTCCAGCCTCAGTCCACTCCTTGTGAAAGTCCCCAACACTTTGGAATGGCCTTTTCCTGACAATCCTCTCCAGGCTGTGGTCATCCCTGCTGCTTGTGCACCTTTTTCTACCACACTTTTCCCTTCCACATAACCTTCTATTGATGTGCTTTGATACAGCATTTTGGGAACATCCAACTTCTTTTGCAATTACCTTTTGGGGCTTTCCCTCCTTATGGAGGGTGTCAGTGATGGTTTTCTGCACAACTGTCAGGTCAGCAGTCTTTCCCCTGCTTGTGATTCCTACTGAACCAGCCTGAGAGACCATTGAAAGGCTCAGGAACCCTTTGCAGGTGTTATGGATTCATTAGCTGATTAGAGGGGGACACTTTGAGCCTAGAATATTGACCCTTTTCACACTATTCTAATTTTCTGAGATTGTGAATTTGGGGTTTTCATAAGCTGTACGCCATAATCGTCACAATTATACCAAAGTAAGGCTTGACATATCTCGCTTTGTATGTAATGCGTCTATCTCATATATTGGTTTCACCTTTTGAGTTGCCATACTGACATAAATGAACATTTGCATGATATTCTAATTTTTCGAGTTTCACCTGTATGTATAAAGAATGCTTATGGTGACTTTAGAGGTGTGTTGATGTGAATGTGCATGTACTTTTGTATGCAGATGATGCTGTGTTATTGGCTGAGAACTAGACAGGGAAATGGAAAGAGTCAGTTTATGAGATGGAATGCTGGCTGAAAGATAGTGGGTATTATGTGGTCAATTAAGAGAATGAATGTTTCTTAAAAGAAATTAAAATGCCTGTATATAATAGCATGCTTCTGCCCACTTTGTCATATGAAACTGAAAACTGGGTATGTCAGGAGAAATATAAACGTAAGCTGAATGCGATAGAAATAGGATATTTTAAAAATGTATTTAGTAAAACTAGAAGTGATAGGCTCAAGTATGAATGGGTACTGAATCAAGCACAAAAGTGAGTGATCAGTACTAAAGAAGTATGTTGAGGTGGTATGGTCACATAGACAGAACAAATGAGGATCAAATTGCCAAATATATGACATAATTGCTGCTGGCCTTGGGGTACAATAAAGCATATCTATCTACGAAGGTATTGTGAAAGGGTTGAGAGGAAGGGGAAGACTGAGAAAGTTGTGATCTGATGTAGTTGATGAGAGATAGATGAGAAGTTTCAAGAACAAAAGGCAATGTATAAAGTGCTGTAGGGATGCTGTAGAAGCAAACATGTTTGCAAAGATTAAAAAAAGGTATGAAGAGGTATGGTGAATAGTGTTGGGGAAAAATAAATTTAGATTTCTCTCTCTCTCTCTCTCTTTCTCAAACTCTTTTTCTGTGATTTGCATAACATTACTTACCCCAAGAGATAAGAGAGGGCTGCTTTGCATTTAGTGCATTTTCACAGTTTAATAGTTTCATAATGCTGTGAAACTGTTCAGGTGCTGGCTCAGTGCCTGGAGGCTGAAGAGTCTGGATGGAGAGAAACCGGCTGTGACTCAACCCTAGCAAGATGGAGTGGTTATGGGTTTTTGGCCCCTTGGGAGAGTTGACAGATCTGACTCTGGATGGATGGGCTAATTCTCCCCCCATACAGATCTGGTGAGCAATTTGGGGGTCCTCTTAGACTCACAGCTCCTGCTGGAAGAGCAGGTGGCAGCCATGGCCGGGGGGCCTTTGCACAAATCTGTCTTGTGTACTAACTGCACCCATTCCTGGACCGGGATGCCTTGCTCACAGCCACCCATGCTTTAATCATCTCCCGTTTGGATTACTGAAATGCACTCTACATGAGGCTGCCCTTGAAGACCATCTGGAAGCTGCAACTGATCTAGAATGCAGTGGTATGCACAGTGTTGTGTATCCTTTGGTTCACCTAAGTAACACTACTGCTGCATGAACTGCACTGGCTTTCAGTTCCTTTCTGGATGCAATTCAAGGTGCTGGTTATCACCTTTAAAACTCTACATGGCACAGGGCCAGGTTACTTGTTGGAATGCCTCTCCCTGAGTATATCTGCCTGTCCTACTAGGTTAGATAAGATCGGTTTGCTCCAGGCCTCTCCCTTAAATGTTGCCATCTGATGGGACCTCAGAGGCACACCTTCTCAGTGGCTGCCCAGTCCTTTGGAACAGCCTCCCACTGGAGATCAGAGGGACTCCTACCCTTTTAGCCTTCCAGAGGGCTGTGAAGACCTGGCTCTTCCCCCAAGCAATTGGCTAGGATGGGAGGTTGAGCTGTTTGGTCTGGCACCTGGGGGGAAGGGTATGTTTTTAACTATGTTTTATGGAGTGTGTGAGCTTCCTAGAGTCACTGTATGAGACAGGCAGCCATATAAGTCCAATAAATAAATAAATACAGACAGACAGACAGACAGACAATTTTTCAAATTGAATATTATAAGTTCATGGATAAAATGCAGCAGTTTTCTTTAAAATGCAAAAGAGCAACCTCAGCTGAAAACTTTTCTTTCTCTCTTGGAATATACAGAATGAACATGGTTATGCTAATTGTGCTATCTCAGAAATGGGCAGAAAACAGTGCAAAATCCTTAACTAGACAAATATGACACAGGTCAAAGAAAGGGTAGATCAATATCAAGCTACAGTCAGACAAATTACTGTCTTTAAAAGAAAGGACACTTATTTTTTCAGTGAATAAAAAAGTCTGCTCACCACTGCATACAAGTCAAAATACTTTGCCTGCAATCTGAAAATAAAATTAGATGATGCTGTCTCCACTGTGGATGGACCAAAAGCTCTCTTTTTAGAGGAAATATGGAAAAGTCTGCTTCATTTGAGTGGTTTTAGAGAGCATAGGATCCACTATCCTTTTATAAAGCAATTAACTGGAAAGTATTTTGAATAAAGAAAAAATACAAATTTATATAAATGTAGCATTTTTAAAGCTTTTGGTTCATCCTGGAGGTGCAAATGTATACCTCCTTTAGATCTGAGATTGGAGTCATTGTGAAGATTTAGTCTCTAGCTTCCAACTAAAAGATCCTCAAAACTGTTTATGACAGGTTGAAAATCCATAAAATAAGCAACAACCTTCACACATACATATTTCATGTGGGCAAACAACCATGCACTATTTAGATTCCAGTCAATGAATAGCTTTAGGATGCATTTTCCACTGAACGAGGGGAATGGTCCATAATGGATTTTGTTTCCAAGCTGAGACAGAAGGGTTTCCTTTGTATCCTAGCCTACTTTAGGTTTCAGAAATGAGTCGATTCATTTCTATACAAACACGGGCGGGGGGGGGGGACCTCAAATATTCAAAAGTAGCAAGTGTATTTTCATCATAATTTGGCTTAATCTTTTATGTGGGCAAACTACACTTTGGTGCAGCTTTTGAATAGCAGACAACCATGTCTTATGCATTGTAAGCTACTGCTCATGTAATTTGGGCACACTATGTGAACAGATAATTAGAAAAACATGATTATGCTTTGCAAAGTTGAGAGAAGGAGAAGACAATGACAAAGGCAGATAGGTGGGCTCAAAGAGATTACTGGAATGGCTTTGGAAGAGTTACAAGTTACTAAAAGGAATAGGTCAAGATATTGCACATTTCTCCATGCATCACTGGGCACCAACTCAGCAGCACTTAACTAACTGCTTTTATGCCTAGAGAACCAACCTAGTCTAGTAGTTAAGGTGTTGGACTAGTACCAGGAAGATCCAAATTCAAGTGTACTTTCAGCCACAGAAATTCACTGAGTGGCCAATTGTCTTCTTTCAGCCCAACTACCCAACACAGTTGATGGGAAAAATTGGAAGAGCATTATATACATTGCCAGAGCTCCTGGATGAAAAAAGTATATATGGAAAGCGCTGATCATCTCACCTGACACTCTCTCTGCAGAGTGAATCATGTCAGAGGGGAAGGGAGGGGAAACTATGGCAAAGAAGAAATGACAAGAGTGGATTTACAAGCACCAAGTGCAAGGCTGGAAGGGAAGGAAGATGAGCTGCAGTTGTTATCCCAGTGTGGCTCTGCTGGGAGAGAAAGCCAAAAGCAACTTTAAAAGCCTGCCGATGTTTTGCAAGCTGCAGTATCTTACAAGCAATCTAAGATTATTTAAGGCATGAAAATACCATTCATTTTTTTCTCCGACTTTGGTGAATGAAAGTGGTTGTCTTCAAAATGAAACTCCTAAGTCAGGAATTATGCAAAAGTAAACAATCAATATGAAAGGAATTTATTTTATAAAATTGTAAGATACTGTCACTGTTCTGTATGCCATATAGCTTAAAACTAAACTGTATATTTATTGCTTCCCTAATCATAGCACCAACAAAACCATTAGTTTTATTCTTGGGGAGGGTGGCGGTTGCACAAATAACATTTTGGGACTTGTGGTATCACATTGTTTCAGAGTCCCTGGCAAACAAACTTAATGAATGCACATGGAAAGAAATGGAATGAGAAAAGCAAGCTGTTTCCAAGTTATGCACATTTCTTCTTCTGAACAGATGTCATGTGTGCATATAGGGATTCTTCAGAGTTAGGTATATACATTTCACTCCACCCATATTCTCCAATATCAACTAAGGGGTGTCTTGGTATATGTTAGACACAATTAAATACTTCATTCTCAGTTCTCTAGACACAATTAAGTCATTAGTAAAATTTTACAGAATAAGATGTGGAGGAATAAGACTGAGTAAAAATGCTACACATAGATATTGGAGAGTGGCGGTGGTGGACGAATTCGCCTAAGTTTTCAGGAGGTGTAGGCTAGACTGAAGCTTTTTTTTTTTTTTAAAGAAGAATGTAGCAAGTCCTTACCATATCATTGCAAGTAAAACTGCATGGATACATGGTTATGTGTATGAAAGTTGTTAGGGGCTGCTTTATTTATTTATTTTTCCTCTTTTAGGTAAGATGCACAAAACAAATGTCTTACCTTTACCCTGAAAACAAATCTTCATGCCACTTCAGCAGGACCTCTCCACTTGCCTAGTAAACCTTTCTTTGTTTGGACTATGGAAATTTCCCCCTGAATTTGTCCCCTTTGCCCTGACCCAGGAGTGAGTTCACCAGAGGAAGAGGTATGAGCAGCCTGAGTTGCCAATCCCTAGGATGAAAAAGCAGCCATCTATATCTTGCCTTCATTTTTCTTTTTCATGAAAAGGCAAAATAATCTATTTCAGAGCACATGGTCCTCAGATGGATTGATGATATTTGATGCATATCCACTGAGATATAAGACCCACTATACATGAACAGGATAAGGTTAAATAATCTTATATAGGTAGTCCCTGGTTAACGACCATTCATTCAGCGACTGTTCAAAGTTACGATGGGACTGAAGAAGACTTACAGTCAGTCCTCAAAGTTGCGGCTGTCGTAGTATCCCCATGGTCACATGATTGTGACTCAGGCACTTGGCAACTGGCTTGCAATTACAATGGTTGCAGCATCCCACAGTCACATGATTGCCATTTGTAACCTTCACTGCTGGCTTCCAACAAGCAAAGTCAGTGGGGAAACTGGCAGGAGGTTGCAAATGGTGATCATGTGGCATCTTGCTTAACAGCTGCGTAGGATTTGCTTAACAACCTCAGCTGAAACTGCTGGAACTGCTGTTGACACAGTCATGTGATGTCACACTTTATGATTGCATCACTTAGTGACAGAGTTCCCAGTCCCAATTACTGTAGTTAACTAAGGACTATCTGTCATAACTAAAAACTATCAAAGGAAAAACCAATTGAGTTCTTAATATTTAATGCAGCACAGTAAGGAAAAAATACACATAGCTATCAAATAATACAACATTTGTGAAAAGATTATATAAATAAACTAATTTCATAAAATATATGGGACAAGATCTTACATCTCAAAAATCTTGAATTGGTGTCTTGAGGCTATAAGGATCTGGATGAGAAAATATATACTGAAGTTGAATTCCAACAAAACAGACTTGCTGATTGTCCACAAACCATCTAGCTGTCTGTTTTGTTGATGACTACAGATAGGGTATCACTCTCCCTGAAATAGCAGGTCTGAGAACTAGAGGTTCTTCTAAACTCTTGGCTACTGCAGGATAAGCAGGTGGAAGGCATGTCTAGGGGTTTCAAGAGCCACTATTTCAAGATCCTCACCTTCACTGGGATGGCGAGGCATCTCAAAGTTCTTGGGTTAATAGGTTCTGGAAGGAGAAGAGCATTGTAGAGAGCATATAGGATGCAGAATTCTGTAACTATAGCTGTTCTAATAAAAGTAGCTTTAGGCCCACACACAGGATGCGGGGGGGGGGGTGTCTGGATCATTTTCGTAAACCACTTTCTTGATCAAGCCATGTTATCTGATCATTGCCTTGGTAACAGATGTTCCCTCTGTTCCCCTTCAAGGCCATCCTTTATACTCTCTACCAACATATACTTGAGGGGATGAGAATAAAATCTCACCCATGGTATTACAACTATGCAGATGACCATCTGGCCTGGAAACTGGCATTGGTCTTGTGTTCTGGGCATTGGTTCTAAAGAACTGAAACAACTTATTGCTGTTGAACATATTTCTCTCTTTTGGCATCTAGCTTGGCATCAAAGTGATACAAGTTGGTTGAATGATGCTCTTGTCTTTCCTTGGATATGTTTGTTCCCCCCTGCCACGTCGAGGCATTCTATGATAGAGTACAGAGTTTTTACCCCGAACCTACAGTATCTGACATGGCGATTCAATTGCTTCAGGACCAAGATGGCACCTCTGGGAATGTTTTTCTTGTTATTCCTAGGAATAAACAGCTCACCTATATGTTGAGAAAGTGATTAATGCTCTTCAAAACCAGAGGATGTTTGGTTGTCTTACATGATATGGGGGATGGGCTAAAGTAATGTTAGGGGGGATGGTGAATGTTATGACATGATCATATGATAGGACCCATATTTCTGATTCTATTAGCCTTCCACCCATCTGTAAACTGAGGTGGTTACTGCGTTTGTGTCCACCTTTTTCTAGTGGGGAAAAGTGTTTCTCCGTAGATTGGGGTTGAGGCTGGTATGATTTGTTAGGGTTTTCTGTACTTATATGTAGGATCTGCTTTAGGTACAGTAAGAAAAAAGGAATGGGGGGAGGGGTGTCCTGATGTTCTGCTGCCTTTGCTTTTGTATTTTTGGGTGTTAGGTTATTTGTGTTTGTATCGGTCATTGAGCATTGGTTATGTTGTTGTCAGATTCAATTAGGGCCTCATCTAGAGCCTCTCCAAATAGGATCCCTTTGAACAGGCTTGATATTAGGACCGATTTTGATTTAAAGTCTATATTCCAGTTCTTCATAATTGTGTCTTTGTGACTCTGCTGGCCACCGTGGCTGAGTTGAGAACCAGGCATTGTGCAGACTAATAACTAAGATACTAGCTAGATCGTGCCTTGACAGGTGTCCCTATGCCCTGGAGGAATGAAATAAGTTAGCTGTTTGGCCCATAAGATAGAAACACTAAGGGACAGAGTTAGGGTGTAGTGTGGCCTTGGCATCAACTTCTGCGATAAGGATCTGGATAGACTTCTGCAGAGGACAGGTGGTAGGGACTCCTGCAATGCCATTTCTCATCATTTTCTTCCTTGTCTCCCCTGTCATTTGATCCAGCTGGGGAGCCCCAAAATCTCTTTCCTGCTCTTCTTCTGCCCCCACCACACAGAGTTTGGCCACTGATGTAGGCCTGATGCAAAGAGGATATGGCCTGATTTGGCATTCCATGGTCTTTTTCAGGGGAGAAAAGGCCAGGACGTTTTGGAGGGAAATTACCTGGTAGAGCCAGCTAAGGAAATCAGAGAAATAAGTAGTGGGAAGATCAGCCCCCTAACACAGCCTACCTCTTTTCCCTCCATTGTCCAGGCCATCTTTGTTTTTTCATATCCAAATCAAGAGTGAGCAGGAACTCATACCTGATAATGATATCATGCTTGCAAAGTCTTCTACTATACAGACATATGATATGCTTCATTTGTTACTTATATCAAGTTTCTCAACTAAAAGGCTTATTAAAAACAGCCCCCGGTTATAATGCAGGCATTAATGTTAATGACATTAGCCTTGGAACAGGAGTGATTAACAGCTGGTTCTCAATCTGTGTGATCTTAATCATGAGAAAGTAAGCAGTAATGGCTTGTTTAATTACAGTAAACACAGTGTGTCACCAGCTAATTAGGTATGATTGATTATTGCTAACCTCATTCTCTGCTCAAGAGTTGGAGGCAAATGTTTGAATTCAATAATAAATGCTCAGAATGAACTTTAAGAATGTCACTTTGAGTACAGTAAAAGATATCAGAAACAAAAAATGTCAACAATGCTGAGCAGATCAAGGATGCGCAAAAACAGATTCAATGATATTCAAGTAAAGCCTGTCAGGCAATAAAGACCTTAAAGAAAACAAAAATCATAAACCTGTTGGAGGGAATACCTCCATGAGAAGTGAGGGAGGCACGGGCCAGGAGTCAGGCTTTCTCTGTCATAGCCCCAACACTGTGGAACATGCTGCCCTCAGAGATCTAATTGGCCCCCTTGCTTTTGGTCTTCAAGAAAGCACTCAAAACTTTTCTTTTTAATGGAGCTTTGATGATTTTGGTGTCTATTGGAGCAGATTGGGACCACTCTCTACTTTATTTATCATGTCTCCAGATTCCTCCTATATGTGTATGTGTGTGTATGTGTACTGTTGGTTTGTTTTACTGGCTGGCCCTAGAATATTTTCACCAATTTTCCAGGAGCATCACATTTAGAAGATATCCCAATCCTCTTGAAAGAGCATTTTAGCAGGTGTAATGAGCTATAAAAGAATAACAAATCATCAGCAATTGATGCCCCACTACCTACCTTCAGGGTTAGCAGAAGCCAGATCCTACCAGTAGTTACAATGATAAACTTTATTTATTATTTAATTTAATTGTTAATGGTATCCCATAGGATCAGGTAAGATTTTACAGTCTACTATAGGTTTTTCATTGACTTTTAACTTAACTTAAATATAAACCACTTAGTTTTGTCTGTAATTTCTATAGGGAAATTGTTGGAATAAATCTGTTCTTAGTAAATTCTTCCAAATTATTTGGGAGGCAACATAAAAGTCTAGCCCCATAATATTTATTTATTTACAAGAGACCAACTGTTTTATCAAGCTTAATCTTTTTATTGTCTACTGAAACTTAGTTTGAACAATATAACACAGCTTTATCAATGCATCAGAAGGAAAGGGTACTTGGTGGGATTATGAGGTGAAATAAATTATGTGTGAGAAAAAATGCATATAACATAATGACTTCTGCAAAAACTGAGGATGAGAGAAAGAGTAGAATGATATAATGTATATACAAACAAAAATAGTTGGTGTCAGAAACAAGAAAGAAAGCAGGAATGGAAGAGTTCAGTTTCTGTGAGAAGAGAATAGTCCCAATGTGAGAGACACGAGAAAAAAGTGTTTCAAAGACTCCACCTTAATGACCTATTTTTACCTCACACCAGCATTAAATATAACTTCCTGAAATCCATGTGGGTTTTTCTTCTTTGGTTTACCAGCTACAGTTGCAAAAACGTAGTCAAAGGGAGCAAGGACTAGATAAGAGTTAAAGAGGGAGAGAAAATGCAGAACAAATCTGATGGAAAACTAGTTTTAGAAATGGGTGAAATGGCTTAAACAAGGACCATCCACTGCAGTGAATGGAATTAAAAATAAAAGTGATGAAATTATTTAGGATGAAACTGAATCAAGGGAATACTGGAAGGAGTGGTTTAGGGATTTATAGGTGAACAACAGTGATATGACAAAGAGTAGGGTCAAAACAAATGCAAAAAATGTTAGCATCCTAGGAAAAATTGATGAAAAGGAAGTTACAAATACAGTGAGAATGGTGAAATTTTATACATCACAAATATAAAAAAATAGAGAGAGGGAGGGAGGGGCACACTGCAGGTGTAGCTGTGGTAAACTGTTTAATGTGTGCATAAAAACTTCATCTGTGCTTGATGATTGGAAGACTATGGAAAAACTGTGAGCAAAATTTGGGAAATGCAACATGACTTTATGCTGGATGGAGGACTGCAGACCAGATTTTGCTTTTTTCAGGTTATCAGAAATGTATCAATGTGAAAAACAAAAGTTCATTATATATTTGTTCATTTAGAGAAACTATATGATAAAGTGACTAGCCTTGAACTATGAGTTATTTACATGAATATTGAGTTGAAGGTTGTTTGTTCAAGAACAGTATATATTGGAAATAAAGATGCATGATAATAAATTGAATGCTTAGCAAATGGTTCAACACTGAACAGCAAGCAGGCAACAAATGTGTGCTATCCCTTTGTTTTTTTAATGTATTTATGGATAAATGTAGAGTGAATGCTTGTAGTAACGATAGAAATTTGTTCAGGAACGTCCATGTACTTTTGTATACAGACAAACATGTTTGGCAGAGAAAAGGGAATCAACCATTGTAAATTATTTATAAATGGTGAAGAAGTAGAATAAGTAGATGAATTTGTACCTTGATAATGATGGGAAAATGGATGGAGAAATTCTAAGACATGAAAATGTTTGTAGAAATATAGTGGGAAGTATGGGTAGTATATGGCCTGTTGATTGGAGCAAATATTTGTTGAAAAGAAAAACTGGGTGTGTCTAAAAGCATGTTTCTGTCCACTTTGTTCTATAGGAAAAAGAATCAAGTATGTCAAGAGAAACATAAAAGTAAGCTGAATGCAGTGGGAATAGTGATTTAACAACTGTTGTAAAACCAGAAAAGACAAAATATGAAGGGGGGGGTGGAGAGAGAGAGAGAGAGAGAGAGAGAGAGGTCTAAAGAACAACAGGCAACTGTATGCATATGGTAGAAAAACAGAAACTATGGGGAAGATTTAGTGAATGGTGCTGGTGTGAACTAGAATTCTTACCTCATGCCTTTAAAATTTTCTGCTTACTATTATTTGCTCTCTTTGTGTACATTGCACAATATTGCTTATCTCAAAAGGGAATAGTGTCATGGGAACGCACTGTAAATCTATCTATCTGTCTGTCTATCTATCAGAACAACTTAAAAATGTATGTTATTTCTCATCTTTGCAGGCCAAAATAGCTATGTTCATTAATACTTCAAGTGGTAGACTGGGGACAATTAGCTTTAGTGACTTCAGAAATGAAGTGAGCAACCTTTCTCCATGATGACTGCATGCAGTGTAAAACCAGTAACACCTAATATTGACGCTGCATTCACTCCAATAATCTTGTGATTATTCTGAATTACAACCCTCATGGCTTAGATATCCTTTCTAAATTTTGGATTTATTTGTTTCTTCCCAATCTTCTACTTTTTGCCTGATGAATAATTCGATATAATTCAAAAGCTTTCACGTGCATGTAATCTTGGCTGGTTAAGCATGATTAAGTTGGTGAGAAACAAATAATCAGCAAGAAGATAGGATTCTGAAAGTTGGATTATTATTCTGCAGATATTAAATTGGATTATAATATGCAGATATTAAATTACTTCTGTTGCTCAGTAATAAAACCTTTATCCATGGCATCTATTATATAGATGAAGAAATACTTCTGCAGAGAATCAAACATACAGGGGGACACCACAATCAGTCGTTGCCTTGCACTAATGGAAACCAGTTGTGCAAGGTGACTTGTCTGATTTTTACTGTTCTTCCCTATGTGCTGCAGCTTTCTACACCTCTACCTCCTCCACCATGACCACCACCACCTCAAATATGGAAACTTGAGGGGACATACCTTTTATTTTTGGAATAAACCCAGACTTAATCTTCACATAGCTGTTGCTCTAATCATTTTCAGGAATGGCTATTATTGTATATTGGTTTGGAATGAAACTTATAGTATGTAGATGACACCTTTGTCATAATAAAAAAGGAACAACTAGAGAAGACACATGAAACTATCAACAACATCTTCAAAGGAATAAAATTCAGTAGAGAAGAAGAAAACAACAACATGCTACCCTTCCTGGATATCCACATCAGCAGAGGAAATGACTGCAAATTAGAAACAGAAGTCTATCGAAAAACCCACACTAACCAAGTACTCCATTACCAAAGTAACAGCCCAGCCTCCCACAAGAGGAGCTGTGTAAGAACATTATTCAAATGAGCACAAATGCACTGCAGCAATCCAGAACAGCAGAAAAAGGAAACAGACCACCTATACAACATCTTCCAACAAAATGGATATCCATGCAACTTTACCAAAAATTGTCTGACCACTCAACCCACTACAGCACAACTATGAAAAGGATAACACTGCCATACATCAGAAATATCTCAGAAACAACCAACAGGCTATTACAACCACATGGTATCTCTGTAGCACACAAACCAACTAAGGCCCTCCAAAACATCTTAAGCAAACCAAAAGACCCAGTAGCCCAAGAAGAAAAAACAAGAGTCATCTACAACATGCAATGTAAGGACTGTAACAACCACTATGTAGGACAGACAGGCAGAAGACTAGCAGAGTGCATCCATGAAGTCAGACAGACAATCATCAAATAAACAACAGCCTAATCAAGCAACTACCAAGAAGAAAACAACACCCTCAACCAACACTGACAGGACAGGCTGCTCTATATAAACAGAATGCAAACCCCACTCCTTTCTAGCACTGAAGATGTTACCTAGTCAGGTAATGAAATGTCTGGAGGAAAACAACCAAGCTCAGAGAACCCCAAGGACTCCATTGATCTAGTGCCAGGAGGAACCATCAGTTGGAGTTGTTTGTACTCTGTGAGTGTAATGAGCTGTGAGAATAACCTTGAGAAAAAGGAGGAAGAGCTGCAGCCAAAGCAATAGTCAGATAAGAGAAATCTCAGCCCAAAGCAGGACTCAGACTGGACTCTCCCTAGTTCTCTTTAGGATAAAGGCAGAGAGGCGAGAGGCACATTTAGAGTAGAAGATTCTGTTACTGTAACCTATAATAAAAGTAATTTTAGTAGTGATTACTTTGGTGTTCAAGTCTGGTCTATCTTGAAAGGCTGACACTGAGCTGGAAACAGAAGCCTTCAATGACTTTGTCACATGCAGTGGGTTTTCATCTACATTCCATTTCTCCAGCAGGTCTCCTATTCTATTTCTGAAGAAATCTGGGCAGCTCCATCTCTGTTATGACTATAAGGCCCTAAACTTGACTGTGTATAATTGTTACCCCCTTCAGCTGATCTTGGACATTCAAGAGTGGCTATGCTCTGGCACCATCTTTACCAAACTGGATTTTAGGGGAGCATAAAACCTGGTCCAAATCAAGGAAGGGGTTGAATGAAAGACCTCCTTCCAGACAAAGTTCAGCCTTGTTGAATGCTGGGCCACACTGTTTGGTATCTGTAATTTACTGGTGGTCTTCCAGCATGTCAACCACAACATTTTCAGGGACCCAATTCTTAATCATTTCCCTGGCTAACAACCTTCTCTATTCTAAGACAACACTCTTGTCAAAAATCCTGTAGCCTCTCTGAGAGCACTGTCTGTATGCCAAGCTGGAAGTGAACACATTCAACAATTCAAGATTGAATTCCTGGGGTAATCCAAGTAATCCAAGACTGGCAGCTTCCAAGGGGTCTGCAAAGCTCTTTGTGTTTGAAGCCAATGTCTCCAACATTGCCACTGCAGTAATCCTCGTACAGTCCACAATGCTGGCTCAACCATCCTTGTCCTGTACCTTTCACTCAAGGAAGTTGAACCTAGCTGAAGTTGACTCTGGCTGGAAGAAAAAGCTGCTTGCTAACAAGTACACCTTCAAGGTTTGGAGGCACCATCTGGAAGGGGTGTGGCATCTGGTACATATGCAGACCAACCACTGGAACCTGGAGCACCTGCACATATCCCCAAAACTCAATCAGTGTCAGGTTTGCTGATCCATCTCCTTTTTGTGCTTCAACTTCATGGTGTCTACATGTTCCAGGCCTACAACAAATGGATGGATGCCTTGTCCAGATTCCCAAACTACAGAGCAGATACTACAGATCTACCCATAATCACCATCTTGTGGCTAGAAAATCTGCAGCCATCATGGGCCCTACTTCTTGACAGTGTGTATTCAAGACCTACAGTAAAGAGTGTTGCGCAGAGTGCAGCAAAAAATCCCAAAAATCTTGCTCTCAGGAAAAATACACATCAGCATGAGAGCTTGCAAGTAGCAACGTCCATATTGTATTCTCCAAAGAAAATCCAGTCAGAAAAATATAAACTAACTGGTCTTTATTGATAAAAATGGAAAACTTCATAAAATACAAGTTGCATACAAAATATAGAATATAACAAAGACTTCTTCTCATCTTAGCTTCCAAGACTTAACCACAACAATGTCTCTAGCTAAAAAACACTCTCAGAGAACAGGTTCACTACTTGGTTACTAGTTAGGACTACATAACCTATAAACTACATGGTTAACTGTACAAAGCAAAAACACACTGAACCTGAGCTGGGCATTTTATCCCTCCCCTTATATTGCTAGTATAACACCCCCACTGAATAACTAACACACATTTCAGTAGGTGGCAGTAAAAATCATAACAGAATCACAAGATACTTTGTAGTCTCAACACCTGGTTTTGTATAGCGAACAGGATGACCTTCTTCCCATGAGAAAATCCTGATAAAGAGCTCAGTTCACCTAGGCTAATCTTTAGCAACTCTAGTTCAATACAGACCAGTCCAAGACATCTCCATTCAAGGTTATGGATACCTTTTGTATCATTGTGGCCACTTTTATATGCCTCTGGAGGAATTGTGAGAGGAGATGCTGCACCTGGTGCATAAAACACCTGTAATAGGACATTTCAGCTTATATGTAGGGGCCACATATCAAGGCTAAGGTGTACTGACATGTAACCACTTGTTCTGTCACCAAGCTAAAGTTGTCCCAGGCAAACTGAGCTTCCTTCAACCTCCACCAGTACCCTCAGACCCAGAGAAAACCCTATCCATAGACTTTATAATGGACCTCCCATGCTCTCAAGGAATTAACACCACGCATATGGTGGTGGACCACTTAACTAAAATAAGGGACTTCATCCCTTGTAAGGGTATCCCCAGTGCCAAGGAAAGCACCAGCCTTTTCCTGCACCATGTCTTTCAACTGCCCACATTCTTTGCCTTGGATCACAGGGCCCAGTTTACCACCAGGACTATTTGGAGTTAGGGAAGCGGATCTCCAGCTGTTCACCACTTATCAGCCAGAACTGGGTAGGCAGGCAGAAAGAACCTACCTGATACTCAAGTAGCATCTCTGCTGCTATACCAACTACCAACAAGATATCTAGATCCAACTATTGCCCCTCACCAAGTTTGCCCACAAGAACAATCCACACACCTTCACCCCACACCTTTACCCCACACATACTGTTTAATGCCAGCTATGGATTCTATGCTTGGTTATTCCATGCATCTGGTTCCCCATCCACTCTACCAGGTAGGAAGCCCCTGCACTTTGCAATAGTGAGTGACTCATGAGTAAACAGCAAGCCCCACCTGAACCTGGCAGCCTAGCCACCTCCTGATTGGTACTGGCTGTACAAAAGAAGTTACAGATGTGCACCCCCAACAGGGAGTAGATTTAAACAACAGTCACCTCTCAGTTGCTGAAAGCAACTTCAGCATCTGGCTCTGTGTCTCTGATTCCTGTTATGCTCTTGAACTCAGCTTGTTCCTGACTTCAACTCCGGCTCACTCTCCAGCATTCAAAGAGTTTGCTATGCTATCTGACCTCAGACTGGTCAACCTTGCTTTTCGTCACGCCTTCTGCTCTTGGCAAACTCTGCATGAGGATGCACATCCTAATTTCTCCTTTCCAGCAAATCTATGTGCAAACATGTGTTCATTTCCTACTTCACACTCCTTGCCCTGCCGGACCACAGACCCTCCACATGCCCAGCTCGTCTCCTTGCTATGAACTTCCAGCCCAAGCACACTCCCAAGGTGTGCTTGGCTCCAGCTCCTCAGAATGCCTGCACTCAGATGGCATTTATCCTAGCTTCTGAAGTTGGACCATGAAAGAAGGTGAGGGCCAAACGTTATCCCACATTACCTCTCTAACTGAACTTTCTTCAGCCTCACATCCTCCAGATTTATAGGGACTATAACTCCCAGAATTCTCAGCTAATAAAGTTTAACTCTAGTGCTTTCTATTTTTAATTTTTTTATTGGTGAAATACTGTATATAAAAAAGTAATACAACAGTGAAAGTGCAGTAAAACAGTTATACAAATAGCAATTAAAGTGAACTAAAAATTAAGGGAAAAGAAAAAAAATTCATGTAATATTAATATAAAGCCAGCTGAACCATTTAATATATTATTAAATCTGGATCACGTAGAAACATTTTGCTTCATCTTCTTATGTTTAGAATATAAAGAAATGATAAATAGCATACCTCTTAAATTCATTCTTTAACATTAAGTGTTTAAATTTCTATCCACCTACATAGAATAATTCTTTTTGCTGAACACCCACTCAACAGAGCCAGAGTTCTTCATAAATGTCAAATTCCATATTTTGGGAATATAATTCAGTATCATATTTACATCTTTAACTACTGTATTTTTCTCCAAAGTTATATTAACTTATGTAATGTACTGAAACCAAAACAAAAACCTAGCTGGACAGATCAAATCATGTAGGCCAGAGGGCTCTCACATTTCGTGCCTGGTTTCTCTTCAGCTCATCTGAATCTTTTGTCTTTTACGCCAATGTATCCTAAATTGCAGCACATCTGATCAGTGCAAGTTGCAGGAGACTGCTTTATCTGATTTCAACTTGATAACAGCACTGAATTGACATCCAGACCTAAGTCATTTTGTTGTAATGAAAATTTCTCCTTAACACTTTACATAAACAAGATGTATAGCTATGCCTTTTTTCAGATTAGTTATAGACTCCTCAGCTCAATCTTTAAATTTATTAAATAAATTAAATAATTAAATAAATTAATAAATAAATAAAATCTGAAAGGAATTGTCAAATATGTTATTGGATTGGTGGATTCTTTACGTTGCACTCTCTTTATATAATCATTGCTTTGAGGACTTACTAGCAGTTTGTCCAGCTTGTAAATCAAGCAATAACACATTTGTTTCTCCCCATACTGCTTTCAAGAAGACAGTTTCTTCACTAGCCTGAAAATGTATAATCTTGATTTTCTGTTATTAAAATAATAAATTTTAAGGCATGCAGTTGTGATGAATAGTGAATATTTTCAGTTTACTCCTCTTTTTTCTTTCTTTTCTGTTTTTCTCCTATCTTATTTGTTCAAGATAGAATAAACAGTTGCTACATTTCCAGTTCTTGGATGGGGATACCAGAGAATACAAGATCTGCAGGCTAAATTGATAAATATTTTTTAAAAAACCTCCTATAATAAAGCAGTAGCAAAACCTTTTTCAACTGTTGCTAAGAAAACTACATGGATTTGTCCCCTTAGGAGTTGAGCTGAACTTGAAGGAAACTTTACTCTTGATTTTAAATAATCAAAACAACACTTTTCTAAAAACAAAGCTTTTGAGAATAATGTCTCGATCCAATATGGCCATGATATGGCCTCACCCATTCATCCTTTGAATTTAACTCCTCATGTTGTCATTTTAAATGAGAAATATTTCCATGCAAATGAATGTGCAAGATGATGTAAGGCGGATAGAAAAGCCCATCCTTCTCTATACCATGCTTGGTTTCAGCACTTTACAAACAGCATATACATGCAACAGGCTGGTACAAGAAAGTTGGAGCACCCTACTGCCATCAATCTACTTTTTTCCATACTAGTCATGGAGAAAGGGACTTTTCTTCTTTTAGGACCAGAATAGAAATACAGTGGACTGATGAGAAAGGAACAAACCACTTGGTGGGAGATGAGAGACAGAGAGAAAGAGAAAGAGAATAGCTTGTCAAGATACTGCATTTCATGTCACACACAGAAGACAGAATTCTTAGAAGGCGACTAAAATATGTGTCAACAGGTGGCAGCTTGCAGTCAAAATTGTTTAGGCTGAGGAGCAAAAAAGGGGCAGGCCTTGGAGATCTTGGCAGACTATCAGGGCTGAAGGCTAGACTAGGAAGTTGAAAAAAAAACAAACCCACCTTGGAAGAAGACACTTTGGCATTGATATGGAAGAAAACTGCTTCCATATCAATGCCAAGAAACTACAAGGACATATCCATGAGGTCACCAGAGTTGAGCTGAGTACAAGGAGATTTTAGCTTGAGGTCACAGTTAGTTACTTCAGGCATATTTACAAAACTGGGTTAATATAACGAATGAAGAAAATGTATGGTGCATAATGTAACAGGTCATTAATAAAAATGCTGAAAAGCACAAAACCCAGGACAGAGCCCTGTGGAACTTCACTTGATACCCTCCAAGCTGATGTGGAGCCATTTATAATTACTTTCAAGGTATGGTAATTCAGCCAGTTATAAATCTGCCAAACAGATTATTAATATAAGATAATTTGCTGAATGCTTTGCTAAAATCAAGATGCACTCTATACATGTCACCCACTTTATTAAGCTAGCAACTTTTTTTAAAAGAAGAAGATAAGGTTAGTTTGGCAAACATATGCCACTCTTGTTAGTGGTTGCATTCCTATCCAAGTACAATAATTTGTTGGGGACCTTGCCCACTATAGATGTCAAGTTGACTGGTGCACAATTTCTCAGGTCTTCTTCCCTTTTTTGAAAGTAAGGACATTTGCTCACCTCCAATTTTCTGGGACCTCACTAGTTTTCTAGTTGTTGTCAAAGATTACAGTTAGCAATTTTCCAATCCTCTCGACCTGGAAACTCACATTTATTTAAATTAGCTATGTGTTCTTTTACCCTCTCCTTGTCCATCATGCACTACAGCTCCATCCTTCCATTAGTGGCACAAGGATGGTCTCAGAGCTTTGTTTCCTGTTTGAAAGAAGAGAAAGTTAAGGCATTCTACCCCCTCACCATCAGTCATTACCAAATCTTTCTGGATAGCAAATTCTTCCTCACAATGAATCTGCCAGCTCTTTGCTTTCTATTTCTGAGGTATCAAAAAAGGCCTTTTTTGCTGTTTTGCACATTTCTCACAAGCCTCACCTCATTGGGGAATGCCTTCAAATACGCTGAAGTTAGTTCTTAATGACATTGGCTGTATGTTTGGGGTCGTTGTCCTGCTGCAGAATAAATTTGGGGCCAATCACACACCTCCCTGATGGTATGGCATGCTGGATAAATATCTGCCTGTATTTCTCAGCATTGAGGACACCATTGATCCTGACCAAATCTCCAACTCCATTTGCAGAAATGCAGCCCCAAACGTGCAAGGAACCTCCACCATGCTTCACTCTTGCCTGCAGACACTCATTCTTGTACCGCTCTCCAGCCCTTCGGCAAACAAACTGTCTCCTACTACAGCCAAATATTTCAAATTTTGACTCATCAGTCCACAGCACCTGCTACCATTTTTCTGCACCGCAGTTCCTATGTTTTCGTGCATAGTTGAATTGCTTAACCTTATTTCCACATTGGAGGTATGGCTTTTTGGCCGCAATTCTTCCATGAAGAATTCTTTTGGCCATTCTTCTGGCCAGACTTCTCCAGACAGTAGATGGGTGTACCTGGGTCCCACTGGTTTCCACCAGTTCTTGCTGATGGCACTGCTGGACATCTTCCAATGTTGAAGGAAAGTAAGCATGATGTGTCTTTCATCTGCTGCATTAAGTTCCCTTGGCTGACCACTGCATCTGCAGTCCTCAACATTGCCCATTTCTTTGTGCTTCTTCAAAAGAGTTTGAACAGCACATCTTGAAACCCAGTCTGCTTTGAAATTTTTGCCAGGGAGAGACCTTGCTGATGTAGTATAACTACCTTGTGCCTTGTTGCTGTGCTCAGTCTTGCCATGGTATATGACCTGTAACATGAAACTGTCTTCCACAACCTCACCTTAGTAGCAGATCTTGGCTGTTCCTCACCCAGTCTTAAGCCTCCTATGCAGCTGTTTCTGTTTCAGTTAATGACTGTGTTTCAACCTACATATGAAACTGATGATCATTACCACCTGCTTGGTATAATTGGTTAATCATACAGCTGACTCTAATAGTACAAGATCCCTGACTTTGTGAAAGTGTACAAAGTGTACAAAGTGTGCAAGTATAAAAATTGATGCTAGTTTGAAGCCAAAGGGTAGTCACACCAAATATTGATTAGATTTGGATTTCTCTTCTGTTCGCTCACTTTGCATTTTGTAAATTGATAAACATAAACAATTACAATATATATTTTTGAAAGCATTCTTACTTTACAGCATTTTTTCACACCTGCCTAAAATTTTGCACAGTACTGTATATGTCTCCTTTTTCTTTTCAGCATTTTAGAAAGCTGTATGTGTGTCCACAGTCATGTTCTTCAATGCCTTCCATTTTTCCTTCTACCCTGAATATTAGCTAAGGCTTTGAAGGTGATGTTTGCAGATGGAGATCAATTAAATGTATTTATAATACATTAAATTTATTTACAATAATTGAAATAATAACTAAAAATTAAAATTAATTGCTTGTAAAATAAGGTATTCTATTTATAACCTTATTTTACAAGCAATTAATTTTAATTTGAAGTTATTAATTCAATTATTATGTTTTTTCTTTGTCCTGGTCATGTACTTCTTTTGGAGTATGTATATGCAGGTCACATGGAATAGAGCATATATATATTCTGGGAGACTGAGTGTTGCACAAAATATTATCTGTCTACTCTTCCTTTTCCCTGTTTGGTAAAACTGTCTTAAATTCAAGATCATTTTCCTGTTGGGTAAGTACAACAATACATATCAAGCATGCTGTCTTTTGGTTTAATACTCTTCATAGATGCATAAAACCCACGTGACCCTTCTTTCAAAGGATGAGGCCACTCAAGAAGAAATCAAACCTTATGAACCTAGGATCTGAAATTCATTTTACAACAAACGTCCTTTATAATTTTTAATACAGCAGTCACCTGCTCTCATTTCTCAGCTCTACAATTGTAGCACAGATGCTCCTTTTTCTAGACCTGAAAAAATAAATAAATGTACAAAAACTGTTTTACCTACCAAGCATAATATTGGGATGCTTCATAGTTCAACTATATAAATTAGGTCTGTGCACTCATTCAGAAATATTCTGGACCTGTGTGTGAGCAAGGAAAAAATGATATTGGTCCTTTAAGGGGCTGGTTTAGGTAACTCTTATATCACTCTGCAAAAAGAGGGTTTGCCTTACTGAATAGCAGAAAGGAGCTGTGTTCACACTCATGCAAGGTCCCAAGTATTTCTTCCAAATAATTTTCAACACAGGCACAGTCTTACTACAAATATACTGGTTGATTAAGAAAAATCATCTGACATTCCCAGAAAGTTCCTCTTAAATCTGTCTCCAAAAAAATCAGAAAAGTAAATAAGGAATGGAAAAATTTAAAAGTCCAAGTTGCAAAAGTAGACATCTTTCCAAATGAACACATAAACAAGAAACATATTGTAGCCTCATAATTCCAAAGAAAATAAGCAAAATTAAGATAAGAAATTACAACATGCCAATTTAAAAATACTTAGCATGTCAGTTTATCTATAAATATTACACAGTTCACTGAGCTGTTGTTTCCTTCTAACACCACACAATTAGCATTATTTGCACAAGAACAGAATTGTATAACTTTGTCTTCTAAAAGTCATGTTACTTCCTTGTATTGTCATAGCAAAGCAAAATTATGACAAGTCATAGTCTTTTCCACCATAATAAAATATATTGTATTTCTCTTTGAAGTACAGAAATTTTAATAGTTCTCAAATTGCTGAAAACAAACATATGAAAGTTTTATGAATTCAAGAAAGCCTTAAAAGACCTGCCTTTCTTTTCCCAGGGTTCCCAGATGTGACTTTTTTTGTGCATGTGTGTGTTGAAGTTGTTGACCAGACTGCCATATTATTTCTCTTAATGTATTTTTTAATTTATGTTATTGCATCTGTATTCTGTGAGCCACCCAGAGTTGTTCTGGAGCTGGATGGTGCCAAAATTGAATTAAATATTAATACGTATTTAATAAAAACTAAAATATATGCCTATTTGTGTTTTCCTATGCCATCTTTTTCTGGAGATTCTAGTTTATCTGTATATACAATGTACTCTACACGTGTGCAAAGGTAAGCACAGATATAGAGACCTCTAACTAAAAAAATAGACACAGATGTCTAGGCCTCAGTGCAGTCCAAAAATCAGTCATCACTCAGAATCCTTCTCTTTATTTTCAATAAGTCTCATACTTAGGCTTAGGCTTTCTTCCAAGTGTGCCCTAGCTGGAACTAGATCTGACAAGGTTGAGCTTGAGGAGCTCTCAAAGTGAAGGATACAAATGGAGAATTCACTATATGAACAATGGTAAGTAACCCTTCGTCTATTTAATCATGCTGTGATATCAGTGAAGAGCTGCCCATCCACAAGTACTGTAACTGTCTGCATTGCGGACATATATACTGCAAAGGATTCTTTGCAATTCCAGTCCTTGCACTATCAGGTTTTGAGCTTATATGTTCCATGGTACACAACTTCTATTTAAAATTGCTAGGAGTTGTCTGGTGCAGGCTATAGTGGCATCAATTTGCCAATATAGTTTTTCTACCTCTCCTTTGTCATCTGTAAATCCTAGGGAGTTGATGAAACTCCTGATGAGATACTTTATAATCTCCTGAACAGATATGGAAATTATTTTGCATTGGATGTAAGTGAACAAGTTGAATTTAAAGCAAACAAGAGGTGTGTTTGATGGAAAGGTATAACCAATATTGGTATGAATTGCACTTAGCTTAAATAACTGTTTGTAACTAAAGCATTCTCCTTGCTTGCTACTATCTATGGAGATAATGTGGTGTCACTGGAAAAGAGCTTCTTTTAGCAATTTGGGTGCTATACCAGATGGAAGCCTATTAGTAGGACATAGACTTTGTCAGTTATCTAGTATACATTATAGGTAGACAACTGTGTTTGTCTATGGTCATCAAAAATCAGGAGTCTGGTAGCCCCTTTTCAGAGTAACATATTTTATTAAAAGGCATCAGGTTTCATCTGCTAAAGTGAACCATAGCTTACAAAAGCTTATGCCTTTTAATGAAATTTGTTAGTCTGAAAAGGGACTACCAGACTCCTGATTCTAGGCACTAGAATTCAAATTTGACAAAAAAAGAAAACAACATGATATATTATTGAAGGATGCTTTTGTAAAACTAAGTAATTGTCATAAGTTCATGGCAAACATCCAAATCAAATCTAGATTTACTGCAATATATAGGGAGTACAAGGGGGTATGCAAGAGGTGCCATGCAGGTTGGAGAGGGTCAGGGAGGGGTGCGAAGGGGGTGCACGAGAGGCGCCACATGTGTTGGGGAGGTTGCATGGGGGTGCAAGTGGGTGCATGAGGGAGGCGTGGCAAGGGTCGGGGAGGGTGCACGGGGTGTACAAGTGGCCAGCGCGGGTGCAAGTGCAGAGGGGCTGGAAGAGGGGTGTGTAGGTGGGGGGGGGGACTTACCCCAGCAACTTGCAACCTTCCCTTCCAGCTTCCCACTGACTTTCCCCATTGAAGCCAGCAGGGAAGGTTGCAAATGGTAATCACATGATCACGGGGCACTTGGCAACCGGCCGTAAGTACGAATGGGTTGCCAAGTGCCCAGATTGCAATCACTTAACTACAGGAGTGCTGAGACAGCCAGAACTCCAAGGACAGGTCAGAACCATCATTTGTTCAACAGTGTCGTAACTCTGAATGGTCACTGAATGGTCATAGGTTGAGGACTACCTAAAAAGGCTTTTGTTTGCCTCCTAAGCGGCTTGCAGCGAGCGCTCTAGGCAAACAGCTGGTGTCAGTGCATTCCTTTTGATGTGTATTCCCCATTGTGTGCCTGCTTACCCTCTTGTATCCCTTCCTCTCCAATAAATGTCAGGCCCAGCCCAAGAACAACAGTGGAACAGTCCAGTTGAGTTAAATTCCTTTATTTGCTTACACCTATAGACAGAATCTTGCCAGACTAAATCTATACTACTACAACAAGTGAATATACCCTGGGGGATTCTAGGGAGTGGCTATCCTGAACTTCTTCCGCTGCCCATGCTCCTCCATCAGACTGTGTTGTCTTTTGTCTCCTTTCTCTTCCTGGAATGCATCCCCTCCTTGATAGCCTTGACTCTGCTTCTATCCCCCACATCACCCTCCTCTTCATAGATATATTCCATCACAAAATATAAACATTAATTTGCTTCTTATAATTATCCCAGCCCCAGGGTGAGTATTCCAAAGGGCAGGGGAGTAGGGGAAAAGGGCTATAAGATTTGCACTTTTACCTGGCTTCCTTGTGAGTTGAGTTCCGGAAACCTTTGGGCTCACCCAGCTGTTTTGGGTTGTATCGCTCTGACCATGTAAAGCAAAGGAAAGCTAAAGTAAAATTGTAAGCACAATTGTATGTGATTTTTCACTTAGTGACCACTTCGCTTAATGACCGAGTTGCCAGTCCCAATTGCAGTTGCTAAACAAGGACTACCTGTATAGCAATTTTAGGATAGATTTTCTTTCCTCTGGGATATATGCTTAAAAACAAAAAAATACTAACATATATATATTTATAAAACGACATTCAATTTAATAGTACCTAGGGTGTTCGAAAGGACTTTTAAAATAAATAGAAATTTCTTTACATACAATTTATTAATAAATGGGCCTATTCAAAAACATTATAAAAGATCTCTATTTCATATAAATACCCATCTAACAGTACAACAGAATAAGAAGTAATCAACATTTTAAAACACACTAGTATAGTTAGTATTTGAGATGTTCATGAAAATGCTGTAACAGCTTTAATGAAAAATTTTAGCTTGACAAGTCTTTTTTTTCAATAAAAGCCTCTTAAAATGTACATTCCCTGTCAAAATGGCAACAGCAGAGGTGAGAATGAAGAAAGTGAAATATGATAGAGATGGAATAGTTAAATACTAATGAGTTAAAAGCATATTAAAAAGAGTAGTTTTATATTAGAACTCTAAAAACTAGTGAAAAACAAATAGCAAGAATATTTGACTCTACATAAAATATTAGTAGCAGGGCATGCCCTGGCAATATATTGTTTTAAATAAATTTCCTTCATACTTTCCTCCCATTTAATCCATGGTGGCTTTTTAGAGGATGATGATTATTATGGTTGGATACACAGTCAGCCACTTGCCTAGACTGGATTTGGCATTTTTATCCAACTATCAAGTTCTTCCCAAGGACCTGGGATAGGCAGATGTTGTTGCTTGCTGGTGTTAAAGGTATCGTCGCAGGATGTAAGATGTTCCAAGTAAAGCTGCCTTTTGCAATTGACTTATGGTGATTTTGTCAATGCCGATGGTGTTCAAGTGGTGCTCCAGATGTTTTGGCATGCACCTAAGGTGCCTATTACTACTGGTACTATCTTTGCTTTCTTTTGCCATAGTCATTCTATTTGCAGCTCTTTATATTTTGTGATTTTCTCCAGTTTTCTATTCTACTGTCTCCAGGTATTGCAATGTCCACTATCCAGACTTTTTTTGTCTCTTATCAACAATTGTTGAGGTTGGGGTGTTGTGTGGCAAGTGCTTGTCCGTTTAAATTCTAAAGTCCCAGAGCACTTTAGCTTCTTCATTTTCTATTACTTTGTTTTGTGGTCCCACCAGTTCTCGCTTGCAGACAAATGGTATTTCTTGCAGATATTCCAATGCACCATTGTTGCTAATTTGTCATGCTGTTGTTTGTAATCAGAGCATGTGATCTTCTTGCACCAGCTAACTAGGTGGTATACTGTTTCTTCAGCTTCTTTGCAGAGGCAGCATTTGCTTTCTTCTCAATTCTGGCTTTATATGCATTTGTTCTTAAGGCTTGGTCTTGTGCAACCAAAATTAGCCCCTCTGTCTCTTTCTTCAACTTTCCTGCTCTTAGCCATTGCCAGGTCTTGTTGTTATCTGCTTTGCCTGCTAGTTTGTGTGTGTACTGGGCATGTAATGCTTTGCCTTGCCATGTCTCTTTTCTATTCTTCATTTGGTCTTTCTTACAGGCCAGTTTGGTTTCTTTGGTGTTCAGTAAGCCTTCATGGTATACTAGCTTCAGTGCATCTTCTTCACTGTCCTTCAGATCTTCTTCCAATGCCCTTTTTTCTTCTTCACCTGTCTGGTGTACTTGTAACATCCCGTGCCCACCTATACTCCTTGGTAAGTTGAGTCTGTCAACATCACTGTGTGGACGAAGAGCATGATTCACTGTCATTATTCTTCTGGTCTTCCTATCCAGGGCTTCTAGTTCTGCTTGAGTCCAGTCCACTATTCCAGCTATATATCTAATGACTGGAATTGCCCATATGTTAATCGCCTTGATGGTATTTCCGCCAAGTTTGGACTTTAAGATCTTCTTCACTCTTCTGATATACTCACTACTAACCTTCTTGACTTCAATGTGCTTGATGCTGTCAGCCTGAAGGATGCCCAGGTATTTATAGTGATCTTCTTCATCCAGACTCTTGATGTTATTTCCATTGGGCATCTTGATTTCTTCAGTGTTCGCTATTTTTCCTCTGTTGATGATCAGGGTGCCACAATTGTCCAGTCCAAACTCCACTGAAATATCTTGGCTGTATATATGGATAGTGTTGAGCAGCAATTCCATTTCAGATGGTATTTTTCCATACAGCTTCAGATCATCCATGTAAAGGAGGTGGGATAATCTGGCAGATGTTTTTGATGTCTGATAGCCATGTCCTGACTGGTTCAGTATTGCTGACAGAGAAATCAATGCAGTGACAAACAGTAGTGATGATAGTGAGTCTCCTTGAAAGATTCCTCTCTTGAAGTTAACCTCTCTCAGTCTATTATTATTATTATTTCTTCTAGTATTTCACTGAATTTGCTGCTGTTTGTATATGATATCAAACAGCATTTTATCATTTTATTCACATGGTAAGTTTGGAAATAGCATACTGGGTTACACGTAAGAGCAGAATTGCAGTTGTGCAATGGGACTTTCCTCTCCTCTAGTCTATGGCATCCAACCCACCCTCAAACTCTCCTCCAGAGGCTTTGGAGAATCTTTAAAACACATTTCTTAGCATTCATGACTGCACGGTGAAAAATAATTACCCCCTTGGTTCTGTCAGCAGAAACTGTTTCCATCAATGAAACATATTATTGGATTTTGCCTTTGGATATTTCATGCATTAATTAGGCAATTTTTGAACTATAAATACAACCAAAAGATGGCAGACCTTCCTCACAGCTACAATGTACTAGAAAACTCCCCATCTCTCGTGTGTGTGTGTGTGTGTGTGTGTGTGTGTGTGAGAGAGAGAGAGAGAGAGAGAGAGAGAGAGAGAGAGAGAGAAAATGAATGAATGAATGAATGAATGAATGAATCTCTCTCTCTCTCTCTCTCATGGGTCATAGATATAGTTAGACTAGAACTCTTCTCCCTGATATTTAGTTTTCTTATCTACAGGAAATTGGGCAAGCAAGGCATTAGCTGGTAAGGCAAGCACCTTGGGCTCACTCTCTGTAGAGGACAATTGGTTAATCCTATTTAAGTTAAATGGAATGGGAGAAACCAGAGTAAAAACTATGCAGAAAAGTCCTTTTAAATTGTTTTTATTTGCAAGGCAAGAAAGTGATCTTCTAGACTCGAGCTACAGCAAAAGAAGATGACCATCTAACCTCCCTCATATTCTAAAGTAGCAATACTTTGCATCGAATGGAACAGAATGCCAGTGAATATCAGATCCATGGGAGATGGTAAAGCCAAAAAAGCTTGTAGTGAATTTATTCAGATCATCTGAATAATCTGGTCCAAACGGATCCAGAGGCAAAAACTAACAGCACTTACCTCAGTTACGTTTTCCTCCACAGAGAAACTTTTAATTTTCTAAAAGCAAATCCTTCCAAATCTCTGTTTCTTAAACAACAAATAGACTTCCAATCTTGCCATAAAATCTCTGGGCATTTTGCCTAAAATCATTTTGCGATGCCCACTGCCCAAAAATGTTGCTTGCTCTATGTTTAAATACTATTTGAACAGTCCTTAAAGGATTCAGTAAGATTGGTATAATGTAAGAGGCTCATAAATATTGCCATTGGTGTAATCAAAGCTATTTCAGTTTTGGGGGAATGTCACAAATTCCTTTTCTTTTTATTTATCAGGTTAACAAAACATGAGAAGCAAATTCATTTTAGAAAATATGGAAAATATTAGCCACAAGTGATATGCATTAATTTTTGATGTTATTGGTATATAGAACATGGAGTACACAGTGTTGACTTCTTTCTTTGTTTGGAACTGAGCTTAATTATTTTATGTGCAAAAGCAGAACTTTTTGACGCAAATGCATCTGGCTATAAGGATTAAATTACAGAGGAGTGACATAAAATCCATTGGCTTTTGGAGTAGAAAACTGATTTTCTGCTACTTGTTGACATATTAGTTGAAAATTAAATGGTAGAAAATTAGACAAACTTGTTTGCAAGACATCAAAGGCTATTTTTACTGAAATAGATGGGATATTTTTACATGTTTGAATAACTTGTGCTTGTAGTTTAAATTCCATTTCAATGTAGTATAGCTCTCTGTAACATCTGACTCATCTTTATGATATAAATAATGCCACAAATAATTTTATATTCTGTTCTGTTGCTTTTTAGAAGAAAACCACAATTTTTCTTTTTGAGAATTGAGAAACTTAAGGGTTTGAACAAGAGGAGGTTAACTACATTCAGAAATACTGCTGAAGCTCTAATAGCAAGTTTTGAAAGTGCCTTGTTGTGAGGACAACATCTCACCAGGGATTTAACTGGAGCAATAAAGTCAAATCTTAAGTTTTCAGTTGTAAAAAAATAAAAAGAATCTAAATCCTGGGTAAGTACTATTCTTTTAACCCAAAGAAACTATATAGACTTTCTGCTTTTCTATCCTTAACAAAGTATTTTGTGGCAAGAGCAATGATGAAAGTGGAAAGGAAGGTGAGAGGGTTACACAGTAAATAAACTTACTGGAGCCCATTAAGTTTCTAGGATAACACAATTAATGACTTCTCTGATTAATGAATGACTTCTTCAGGAATTATCTCTGCTACCTTTTTATTTTCAGCATCAGTCTGTACTTTTGTCTCAATACCAAACAAAATATGACATTAAAATCCTATTAAGAAGAGTTTCTACTTGTCCCACAGAGATGCCATGGTTTGAATCTGTGATTATTTGCATGCATGAAGCTACAACTTTCCATAAAGGGTACTGGTTTCCCATGAAAGAAGGGACAATTAAGAATTATATGAAAAAAAGGAAAGAGAGCAAACAATATTTCAGATGAGCCAACAAATGCAAGCAAGAAAGAGGTAACAGGGGACCAAGTGAAAAAGCAGCACTTAGGAAAGAAAATTGGCCACAACCAACTTTCTATTAATTCCCATCATTTTGTGGGCATGTCCCTGATTCTGTTATAATGATAACAGAAACATTTTTGCAGTAGCTTTCTATATGTTATATGTGTAAATGTTTCTCAAAATACACAATACTGTTAAAATGAGTATTAAAAAATAAGTTTTTAAAAATGAGAGTTTTCATAAATTATAGTCCACATCAATTATGAAGGTTTATCCTCCAACATCTGGTGAAGAGGACTCTAAACTACGAATGCTGATGTCATAAATATGGGAACCATTTTACATTCAATAAACCTAACTGTTATATTTACTGCTGTAATTACAGAACAGGCTGCAGTATTTTAAAATAAGCTTCCTTTACCTTCTTCCATCATCTGAAAGCTTGTATGATCAGGAATACCAGTGCACAGACAGACTCCCCTAGATTTCATTGTTTTTTTTTACTGAGGTCAACTTGGTCTATTGCCATTTTGTCTACGCGGCTTATGGCATTAAAGCAATTGCTAAAGCCAATGTTTGCTGGGAGATCTCTGTGTTAATCAGAGCACTTGTGGACATTTTGATCAGAGTCTTGGGTTATATTTGATTGTGGTATTCAGCCATGTGGGAATGCTGCTTCATATAAATTGCTTTTTAAAAAGAAACAAAAAAGAAGTGCTAAAATATAGACAGCAGCCCTAAATACATTTATTAGAAGTGACCACTATGGATTATCATAACATTTACTTCAGAGTAAATGCATTGTGCTGTTAAGGAATCATTTAGATTTCGCTTGGAAGTGGTGTGGATTGTCTTTCAGCTTTACTGCATGGCCACAAGCTTGTTGCAAAATACCTGTGTCAATGCCCTTTATTAATAGGGCATGACACAGACAGTGGAATAAAACAAAGCCCAAAAATCATTCTGGAATAATAAAACGAACAATGGAAAGTAAGTACATCGAAAATCTAAATAAATTTGGGAAATAGGCAACTATGTACAAGAAAAATTAAACAGAGACATTAAAAAATTAAAATAACTGAAAATCAAAACCAAACTATTAGTATATAAAACAGTCCTAAAATATATAAAAAATGAAGCACATCTAAAGTTGAATAAAACAAAGGAAGGAAATAAACCCTAATTTTTTTTTGTAAATCTATAGAGCTGAACTAAAGAATTTAGCAAGTTGCAGTCATGTTTCTGTTAGCATTAGTATAAAAGGTATGTATCATTTTAGAAAACTGAGTTCAAAAAGGAGTAAAAACTTTAGTAAATTGTCCTGATTAAAACAAACTAATTCTTGCTTCAGTAACATAATACACTGTACAGAGTAAGGAAGATGACCTTGACCAAGATATGCAAGCTCCCTTATCAAAGCAAGAAGTGGTGAAACATATCTTAAATCCACGCAGACAGATTAGGAGACTCAGGCAGACATCTCCCTAATTCAGAGGAGTATAAGAAGGCGAGGCAATACAGCACCACCAGACTTGCAAGGTTTTGTTATTATAGCCAATCTCAATAAAAGTAGTTTAAGCCTTCCTGTGGAGTCGATTTCCTGATCTGGTCTACCTAGCAGGGGCTGATATACACATACAGGTACACATCATATGGACTATTCTGAAAACAAACAATTACTAAGACAGAGTGAAGGAATCAGGAATAGGCAACCCAAAATGTACAGACAAATTATTTAAATAACTAGGATGGTCTCTGATGCACAGGATAAACCAAAAGACCTTGCAGAGCAGATTCTGCAGGCTGCTGAGTAAGAATGTGGAGTATCAACAATACTAAGAGATTTAATTAGGAAATAATCCTGTGATGACTTAAAAAAAGTTTACCAAAAATCCTAATAATGGCAATTTTAAAATAAAGATGGTAGCCCAAGAGTTGACTTAGCTATCCTTTCCAACATGATGGAATACAAAGAAAGAATATACATGCATGACTTTTAGCCAATATCTGAAGACTGTAGACGAAAATCTACATTCAATGAGAAAAGCCAACCTGATAACATAGAATAAACCATATATTTGGACACACCACAAATGAACCCAATGTAAGTCAGGAAAATTTGTTTCATGGCAGATTCATACTGGGATGCAATAATATGATTCAGAGAGCAGAAGCAAGTGTTCTCCTTTTGTAAGGAGACATCAAATTATGTTCTTGACATTGCTACTGGCAGATTGAATAGTAAACTTTTTGTGGGCAGCCCAAAAAAGAGACCTCTGAAAAATAAAACCTAGGTTTTTGGATTCTTAAGTTTGTTTTATGGAACCCTTTAAAGGGTTTTATGGGACCCTTTAAAGAAAGATATATTTTCAGAAGAAGACATTATTTTAGATGCATTAACTATTATAGGTGACAATAAAAAACTTATCAAAATAGTAATGTAAAAATATAGCTTCAAGCTCTCTTGGTTAACGAAAGCATGATGGCACTTTCTGCATAGAACAGGAGTGAAAATCTATGTAGCATCAATTTTGGTTGATGGAATTTAGAAAAGGAAAACTATTGATGTATCAATTGAAAAGATCTGAGGCAAGGACAGAACTCTGGCAATTTTTTAAAGCAGAATAAGCTTAGTTTTTACCCCTAATCAGTTAAATCTTGATAAATATAAAACAAATATTATCAATAGAAGTATTTAAATTAAAATGTGTCTGTTGAGACGGTAGATGCCAAACAAGGAATGGATGGAACCACCCAAAAGAGAGTAATTTTTAGCCCTTTACATAGAACAAGAGGGATAAAGATGAGTAAGAATTTGGACAATGACTGCAGTATAAATAGCATGTGTAATTATCATGTGTAATGTAACATGTGTAGCACTGATGTTACCTAGTTAAGTAATGAAATGTTGGCAAACAACCAAGCTCAGAGAGCACCAAGGACTCCACAGTTCAACCCTGAGCTACATATATTCTCTTCTATGTAATATCCAACAGTTGCAGGATTTCTTTTGTAATGGTTGCTTAGCTTTTCTACAATAAATCAGAAGTTTTTAATATATTTCATTTATTAAATTTATAAGGCCACCTGACTCCTCTGTGACTCTGGGTGGTGTAAAATATTAAAACAATTTAAAAATACAGACACATCTACATGTGTGTCTATTTATCTGTGCTAGCAGAACTTGTTGGGGAGACAAAGTACACATTAACTGATTGGCCTGTGTTTAAAAGGACTACTTCTATCTACTCTCTTAGACATTGGAATAAATACAGCTTGGCTGCCCAAGAGATGAAAACAGAATCACCTTAATAATTTACTACCAGGAAGAGGCCCATCACTTAATTTCAGAAATCTGAACAATATGAAATCATATTCTATATTTTCCCAGGTTCAGCTTGGAGGTCAACAATGTTATTTCAGATGAGATACAGGAGCAGTCCAGAAACATTTAGTAAAGATAAGTTATTAGATAATCCTCTAAATCCTCAAGTAATGAGGAAAAGCAAGAGTTCCACACACCCAAATAAATAATACATGCAACAGAACTAAAGTAATCAATCAAGCCTCCAGTCACAGTTTGCAAATAGTTTTGCATCTTTATTTAGAGAAGAGTTAATTAATATTTTCCAATAACCATGAATAGCATATTCAGTAAATACCAGATCTAAAGCGTGTCCAGACATGTAAGTTGCACCTATGGTTGTCATGGTAGGTATGAATTCTAATCCCAGGGAAGTGAGGTAGAAATCATCCAGTACTAAGTGCAGGTAGTCCTCACTTACCTACCACTTGTTCAGCGACCATTCAAAGTTGTGATGGCACTGAACGAGTGATACTTACAACCGGTCCTTGAAGTTCCAGCCATCGCAGCACCCCCGCAGTCATGTGATCGCAATTCGACTGCTTGGCAACCAGCTCGCACTTACAACTGTTGCAGTGCCCTGTGGTCATGTGATAACCATTTGTGACCTTCCCTGCCAGCTTCCCACAAGCAAAGTCAATGGGGAAGCCAGCAGGGAAGGTTGCAAGTCTCTCAGATAAATTCTCCTGCCCTCCCTGAGCTCACACATTGCCATGGCGTATTTCCCCCACCTCCCTGCGCTCTTGCAACATGGTGCCCTGCTTCCCCCAGCCTCCCTGCACTCATAAAGCATGGTGCCCTGCTTCCCCCAGCCTCCATATGCTTGCACGGTGCTGAAGCCTCCTTCCCCCAGCCTCTCTGTGCTCATGCATGGCCTGGTCAGGCCTTCCAAGGCTTCCCTCACCCCCCTGCAGCACCCCCCTACAGCACCTCCCACTCCTTACCTGAGACACCTGCCACTTCCCACTTAACGACCCATACATCTTGGGGTTACAACGGCAACCTGGACTGTCGGGATTGTTGTTGCTAAGCAATGCGGTCATGTAACATTGTGCTTTATGACCGCATCACTTAGCAAGAGCAATCCCAGGCCCAATTCCCATTATAACCTGAGAACTACCTGTATCTGGGGGAATACACAACCAGCCCTGAAATGAGATCAAGCAGCTCAGTGAGGGATGCTGTCATGCAGCTGGGAGGTTGATACAAGAGCAGTATCTCTTGCTCGTCCCTTTGGTCCAGCATCATGTGCAAGGTCTCACATCTGGCCATCTGTAGAACAGCAATCTATGCAATAGCTAGGGTCTCCCAGCATGCAATTACCACATCACATCCCAGAATCAGGAGTGATGCAAAACTCAAAACCTATTTGGACAGATCTCAAGAAGGGGCATACCCCCACACTTCACCCTGCCATGTCTCCATACTGCATGGCAGATTTGTCCTCCCATCCATGATTAAATCATGGAGGAAGCTGGCTTTATTACAGACAGACCTGGCATTAAAAATGTAGAACTGTTCTCATTTGTCATATTGTCAAAATCATAACAGAATGCCACTAGGATGAGGCCAAACTAGCTGTCTGCTTAAAATAATACTATATATGCACACACAGAAAAACAAACAAAAAAGGTTCTCAGCTACTGCATCTGGATTCTGAAAATTTACCACTTCCATGAAATTCATCACCATGTTTCTCCATGTCTACATGGGGAAACAAGTGAATCCCACCAAAGTCTGCTCACTTGTTTTCTCCTCCCTTTCTTCCAGTAAGTTGTTTGTGTTCTTACATACTGTTGCCTTTTCAATAAAAGGGGGTGGGAGGGACAACTTCCTTGGTTATGACCCGAAGTCTTAGTTCTGTTTTATGTTCATAGGATTTTTATATAAATTCTGCTACCCAGAATACCTTAAATTAGCCCTTCAGTACTCTTGTTAACAAGCCGTCAGGGACGGCCCAAGAAGTGAGCTCCATTTGTCAAGTCTTCTCCATTTGTACCACCACTACTGCTCGCGCTCAGGCTACATTTGCAAGCAGCCTCCACAGCCACCTCACATAGTGTTCCTCTGGAGAACTCTTTAGAAAAGTCCCTAGAGAGTGGATGTCTAAGACAGCAAGCTACTCTAGAGAGCCCAGACACATAGAGAACAATGAAGAGGCCACTCAGGTAATACTCGGGTAAAACTGGGAGGACAAGTAATACTGAGGTAAAACTGGGAGGACAGAACGTAAGGTGTTGTTAGAATTTGCCACTTGTTGCAATCTTCTGTCTTAAGCAGCTGCTTTACTCTCCCTAATAGTAGAACTGCTCTTTCAAGCTGTGTTAGTTTCTAAGAAAATTCTATTAGACTGACAGTAGGTTATTTTCTGGCAGTCAGAAGCTGCAAAGGGAAGGTATTTTCCTAGCCCCAGACTAAATTCTTCAGTTACTTGCTATTCCAAAAAGTCTTAATTCCCCACAATGTACAAACCTGTTCAAATATATGTTTGACGCCACCCTGATAACAGAATCTTGATGACTGCATTCATTGAGTGAAATTATTACTCAATCTAGACCCATCCTACTTACTTTAACAGAGGAGACTTCCAGGTGTCTCCCAGCTCAGTTACTTTGACCTTTTTAGTTGGAGCTATCAGCAGGGAAACTAGGACATTATGCATGCAAGGAATGAGCTGTGCAACTGAGATATCATTCTTGATACAAAGATCAAAACCATTTCATGGGAAATGATAATAAATCTGAAAATATTAGAAAAATGGGAAGGGAAGATCTGTTGAAAGTTTCGCTGTCTGAATTTGGATATTCCAGGGAATAACGGCCAGGTGGAACTCACTAAACTTGTGGAATACCATTCCCCGTTAGCACATGAAAGAAAAAACTGGGAGAAGTCTGTTAGACAAATACTGTATATTAAAAGGTGTTTTCAAAAAATCATTCTGGTGAACATAATTATTGCCTGTTCATCATTGTTTCCTACTGTTTGTTTCTCCCACTTTGGAACCTGTGCAGCTCCCTGCACTGATTACTGATAGCCCAAATGGACTGATGAGATCACTTTGTATAGCACACTCGCTAGACATCTACTGCTAGCAAGTGATACCACCAGCTAACGATAATGCAGCATCACGCAATTTCTGTAACATAAGGACTGAAGCATAATAATTACGAAAATGGTATCCTCTGCTAAAAATAAAACTGGATCTAACCAATGAAGGAAACAGCTTAACCTGCTTAAGCTTAACCTAAGGCTATAGTTAAAAAACATATTTCATTAATGGCCAATGGCATTCAGAACAAACTGCAATGACGTAAAAAACATGAGCTGCGTGTGATAACATTATCATGCAAATGCCACAACTGCACACATGCCTCATGTCTGACACATCAGTTTTGTCATTTGCATGATCCTGTGTTGTCACATATATCGTTTGCTCCCCTTCCCCCCATCATTCTTTTAAACTGGATTTCTGGGTATTTGGTGGAATCCAATGTTTCTACTCCATTCCTGGAAAATCTTTAATCCTTCCTCGATTAAAGTTCTTTTTCCCCTACCTCTGCCACATTCTGGACTTTAAATCACCCTCACACAGATAATAATGTAAATAAATGTACATATAACTGAACAACAATCTGATCCTAGGCATATTTATTCAGAAGAAATGCCTGTTATTTCAATAGCATTTACACCTAAGCATACAGCAGTAAATATCTGGGTAGAATTTTTTAATAGTTTAAAGAAAAATACAATCATAGCACTACTTCTACATATGAAGGGCTCAAATGCTCCCTTTTTGTACTTTGCAGCATTTTCCTCAATAAAATGTGTGTGTGGTTGTGTGTGTATATAGAGTGATATTTATAGTGTCAGTCAGACAAACATACAATAATGTATTTCATCATGGTAAAAGAAATGAAAAGAAAATTTCATTTTGAAATTGAAAAAGAAATTTCAAGCACTTGGCCAAGCACCACAGTGGTGATCATAGGTGGATGAAGAAAATGGAATGGCAATCTTTTTTTGAGGTTCACTACTGCCCATTTAATTTCACTTAACTCTCCAATGGCACTTCTTTTTAAATCATAAACCATCATAAGAAAGAGCAAAAGCTAAACATTGTAGAAGAGTGAGAATTAGCCAGTAGCCAGTGCAACCAAAGAAGAATATGTAGATCACACAATATATTAAAAGAAAGTTTCCTCTCCAAAATAATTACCTATGAATGATGAGGTTATTTTACATTTGCTGACAAGAATAAAAAAATACATACTATATTATTCCTTGGAGTTTGCCTGTGCCATTTCTATCAGAAGGATGGAGCAATTAAGAGAGATTTTGAATACATTATACACATTATTTCACTAGACATTTCCAAAAAGAAAGGAAGCATGGGGACTGTGGTATAGATCTCTGCCTTCTATCTGCTATGAGGTTCACCTGTACCTTTGCAATTCAAAATGTTATCATTTCAGTCTAGTATATGGAACCAGTTATTCTTCCCTGTCTCAGTGGTTCTTTCCCACAACATTTTTGCTTATCTGTTTCCAACAATTGCTAGCATTTTCTGTTACTAGGTAAGATATATCCCTTTTTTTTTTTTACCCTTCCTGTTCTAATTCAACTTGCTTCCCCAATTATATTTCCTTCCAGTCCTTCTCTTCTTTATGGACATTCCATGATATTAGGATAACCCAGCCAGTAACTAGCTTGTAAAGAGCGACCTCACCAATTTTCTAGTCTAGCACATACATATAGGATTAAAAGTTAGGAGTCCTTGGTGCCCTCTGAGTTTGGTTGTTTGCCTGTAGATGTTTCACTACTCAACTAGGCAATATCATCAGTGCACTTTATGCACATTAGTGCACTTTATTCACATTAGAATTTTATTAATGTTTAGGTATGTGCACTCTCAACTGAAACATTCTATGGTGAATTTGTGGGCCTCCATAAATTGTTCAGAGTCAATTCCAATGAGCCACAACAAATATGCCCAGTGATAAAAATAATGTCAGGTCATATGTTTTCCACAAAAAAATCATTTTAGGATAAAATTTGACCTTAAGGTAAAATGCCCTGTCTGTTGTTCCCATCTGTTGATTTTTGTTTTTCCTTTTTTAAAACAGTTTTGATATGATTAATATTTAATATTTGATGGACAGTAAAATTGTGTATGCTGTTCTAAGACCTGCAACCTAAGTAGGATAATAACATTTCTAAATAAAGATAATAAAACACAGAAAACTTTTTACAGAAAAATATCAGTGATCTAAAATAGCTGAAAATGCATTTTCACAATTATACTTTGGCCATTTTATTCACCAATTCCCCTTCATTATGTTACCCTTAGAATGCAGTGTTATAGACTACCATAAAACATTTTACCCTTGCAATTACCATGTATCCAGAGGTTCATATGAACAAGTTTACAACTGCAGCAAAAAAGATATAAATATTTTGGCTGAGCTACCACTCAAGCTTAGAAGAAAGAATACGTATATTCTCCTGGGAAAATACTGCTTGAAAGCAGAATTAAAAAATGGCTCCTGGAATATGCAAACTATAGTACAAAATCCTTAATTTTACATGCTAACAAAATAATGCTTGGGATCATCCAAAGCAGATTAGACCCCATACATGGAAAAAGAGATCCCAGATGTTCAAGCTGGCTTTAGAAAAGGCCGAGGAACAAGGGACATTATTTCTGATGCACACTGCATAATTGAAAAAGCCATAGGGTACCAAAAAGAAGTCAATATGTGTTTCATTGATTATAGAAAGGCCTGTGATTGTGTTGATCACATCAGGCTGTGGAATGTGCTTGGAAAAATGGGAATCCCAAAACATCCTTATGAGAAACCTATATATAGGTCAGGAAGCCACACACACAGAACATTAAGAAACAGACTGGCTCCTGGTTGGCAAAGGAATGAGACAAGATTGTATTAAGGGAAGCTGGATTGGAAGGAGATTAACATGGTTTTAAAACTGGAAGAAGAAACATCAACACCCTGTACTATGCTGATGACACTACTCTAATAGCTGAACATGCAAAGGATCTGCAAGTTCTAGTAATACAATTCAAGGAGCATAGTGAAAAAAAATGGGGGTAAAATTATATATAATGAACAACAAACTAATGACAACAGGTACAATGATCAGCCTTAGAATTGACAGTGAAGTAGTAGATAGCTTCTGCCTTTTAGGATCAACCATCAATAGTAAAGGAACAAGCAGTCAAGAAATATACTGCAGACTAGTACTTGGTAGAGCGGCCATGAAGGCCTTGGAAAAGATATTCAGATGCCGTGATGTGACTATACCTACAAAGATCTACAAGACATAGTATTCCCTGTGATGCTCTATGGAAGCAAAAGTTGGATTTTGAAGAAGCAGGATAGGAAGAATACTGATGCTTTTGAACTCTGGTGTTGGAGAAGACTCCTGAGACTCCTTTGGTGTTGGAGAAGACTCCCAAGAAAACAAACAAATGATCATTGAACAAACCCAACTCAGAGTTCTCATTTGAAGCACAAATGACCAGGCTCAAATTACCCTGCTTCAGACACATTATGAGAAAACCCAGCTCTCTTGGGAAGGATCTAATGCTGGGAAAGGTAGAAGAAAAGAGAAAATGACCAGCAGCAAAGTGGATGGACTCAGTTACAGTGGTGATGGGTGCAATGCTGGAAGACTTGAAACACCAGGTTAAGGACAGATTGACATGTAGAAAATCTATCTATGTCATCACTAAGAGTCGACACCGAATTGATGTCACATAATCAATTAAAAAAAAAAACTTTACCTTATTTTGAATAAAATAAATGTGTTTGGTTGAATTGTAATGGGTAATCAAAATGTACAGTTTTTAAAATAGTTACTCCTAATACTCACTTTATCCATTCAGTTATCACAACTATATTCTATATTTAAACTCAATTCAGACTTGACATTTTTAAAAATTCAATTTTCTCAAATACAGACTTCTTTAAAAAAAAAGCAGAGCAGCTTTCTGAAGCCATCTGTGCTATAGCAAAGTCTGCCCTATGGATTACAGCACTTCGAGGTAAAAGAATACAGATTTTTTTTCCCATCCCTACTTGATGGCTTTTTCTTCCATAAAATGTTCCAATGAACTTAGTGTCAAACTTACAAAACCTCACTGAAGCCACAGCTTCTCCTTTGAAATACTGATGAGCACAGAATTCCATATTTCTGCAAGGACAAGAATGGACAAGTTGTTCTCCCTCAGTCCTGGGACTGCTTCCAGGTATTGTCTGAGACATCAACCCCAGACTGAACTACTGCACAATGTAAATCCATAAAATTGTTCCCTGGAAACAGCAAACACATCTTATCTCATACACGCATACACACATGCACACACGCACACAAACACGCTTGTTGCCCACTTCAGGATTCATATAGAGTTTGACGACTCATATTAATATAATAACTCAGACTGATTTTAAATTTATAGTGTTGCCCAGAAGAAATTAGTGTAAACATTTCTAGTTGTTCTATTCAGCAGATATTGTTATATAGCTGTATTACCTCTGAAATTTATATTGGCAAGTTGAACATTATACATGTTATTCTCCTACAAAGAATATTTATTGTGTCATTAACCTGCAGTAGTACACAAAATGCATTATTCTTCTCTGATCACCTTATAGTACATAATGTACAGCATGTGTAATGAATGCAGGCACAAAATGATTAAAGTACAAAAAGGGAATGGTTCTAACGTGTAAGCTGCTATGTTAGAAGTAGTTGCTTTTCAGCTGTCTTGCAGAAATGATAAAGGTTACAAGAACCATGGCAGGCAGAGACATCTTGACACTGCATGGATGGGCATTAGGTGCCTGTAGCTGACTGTGTTAAACTGACATCATTTTCTGACATCCTTGTTGCTTTATGACATGGCTATAAACCTATCTTCTTCTAGCCCTTTCCCTGCATGACCACTTTATCAGCAGAACCTCTGAATTAATTCATATGCCATTGGAAATTAAAATTTTGCATCAGGAAAATTAGAATGTAATACTGCATATCCCAGGAGAGATTGCAAAACTCAGGAATAGGAAGGGTGGAGAAGAGAACATAGGGAACTGTGAGAGTGCCATCTCTAAAACAGTTACATAATAAAGAGTTGTAAGTTACAACTTTAGAATCTGTGTTGAAAACCCTCTAAGACAGAACTGAACACAAATAGTTAAGATTCCTTGTAGGCCAATAAAGCAGAGCTCATGATAATCTCTCAGACAAGATTTTCTGAGAAATTCTGGATACAAAATGCATAAACTGCAAGTAATATAGCCATTAATTATTACACACATTGTATGTTTCACAAGACACCTATTGTAATCCTTTCCCACTTGTGTTATTCGTGTATTTTAAGATAGTGGCAAAACAACACATAAATAAGGGTTTTGTTTTTTTTAACTAATACAGCACAGATGCTTTATTTTCCAGCATGTTACCAAGATATCAGCTGACCTAAGACACTACACTGAAACTAATTGTTCTAACTAGTAGACAAAGTGTGTTTCCTAAGAACAGATAAAATAAGTATTTTTTCTTCACTTATATTGTTTTAATTGCTATGTTGTGCTGTGAGTTAGGAATTCATCACTGACATCTTGTCACGGGCTCTTTTTTAAGCTGTACCCAATTGAATTGACTCAGACCCAAGAAAGATACAAAAGCACTGGACCCTGGACAGGTGGTTCTTTATATCTCCCTATAAGGGTTGGGGAGATGTTTTATCTTTAAAAACAAACATATAAAAGTGATATGTGAGTGCTTCCTATATTCTATTCTATTACTATCTCTATACTATTACTATGATAACTACTATTACAATATATTACTACTCTTCAATTACTATTACTATGACAATCTTTATACTCTATACTGTTACTATTCAATTACTATTGCTATTACCTATTACAATTACCTACACACTATGCTCTATACTATTACTAGTATGCATCAACAATTCTTTCTTAGGCCCGTTCGGTCTTAAGTCCCCTCTCTGTCTCAGATTTCTTCTTTTTCTGTTAATGGCCATTTCTTGCACCTTTTTACATTGTGCTTTGTCTTGCTGAGTCTCTATACTTCTTTTCCTCTCTTTTGGTCCATCCATTCCTTCTGAAGGAAAAACACCTTTCATTTGGCTGCTGTACTCAATTTGCTGGTGGCTACAGAACTCCAAAACACACATCTCCTCCCACACCTGTGTCAAGGTTACAGTTTCACTGACAACTCTGCCATGCTGATGCTGGGGGAAAGGCTCAAATAGGAGGGAAAGAATGCAGCACAGGTGCCTGCAATTTTTTTCAAGCAGCCTGTTCTTCCACACATCTCAGCCAATTAATTCTGTTGCATTTGGTGGCAATCTGTGCTGAACAGTTTACCTCCCACAAGAAAGAAAATACTGGCATTGAGAAGAATTTCTATGGATTTCCTTAAGATTGTAAACATTCTGAATTATTCAGGCTGCAAACAAAACCCCTTGGAAAATTGGGGAAGTGGACAAAGGAGGTAGCATAAGTTCCATTGCACAAGTTGAGGCAGAAAAATTAATGTTGCTAGAAGTTCTACTGCTTGCAAATTTTCCTACTGACATGTTCATACTTCCCTACCCTACCATAAATGTACATAAGATTGCTTTTTATATTTGTTTAAAGTGTTTACGTTTCCAATCCATAGTAACAAGGAGTTACATAGGAATGAATGATTGATGTTAACAGAACTTTCATGCTTACTGTACATTAAAACTAGTATTGCAAATGCATTTATCAGGCATTAACCAAAACTAGAATATCATCACCATTTTAAGCAAGGAACTGGGATTTTTAATTAATTTGTATAAAATAAGCTCAGGGACCTGAACCAAAATCTAGGCATTGCACTTCAATTAACCAAAAATGAGTGTTTGCACTACTGCTATATATTGGGCCAATGTTGTTTTCCAGGTAATCAGCGATTCATATGACAATTATGATACCTAAACATTTTCTCTCTGCATCAAGTATAGTCCTGAGCGAAAGTTCTTCAACCATAAAGAAAGGTGTCCTTCAGAACTGCCTCTAGGGTGATGTGTCCCAGCACCACTCCTAAGTGAGAAATTTGCCTTAAGGCTCACTTCTGCCTGTAGGGCAATCTGCTGCCATTCTTCCTTGTGTAAACACAGAACAATGCCTGATATAACTCACAAGACATCTATCAAATTAAATATGCTACTGTGCAGGAGAAATCCGAGTACGAGGCTTGCATACTATTTTTTTAATTTTAATTCTTGTCTGTTGTGAAAAAGAAGGGTAAGTTTGATTTATTCCCAATGACTATACTAAGTCCCTCCTTTTAAAAGCCTCACACTCAATTCTGCAGTTTCAAGCTTCAGACCATCAGAGGAAATGGGGGGGGGGGGGGGGGGGGAGAGGGCATCCTTTGATTCAGCAGATGCTGAAATGTCTTACAATTGTTATGGCTGTGAGAATGGGATTACTTACTCTTCTTTACCTTCTCTCTGAGCTTGATCTTCTGCTGATCTGCTGCTCTGGCTAGGCAAGTGGGGTAACACTAGTAAGAACTAGCATGGTATCTTGTGTTTGAATATGATAAAAACTGAGTAAGTTCACATGACACTGATGAGATAAGACAAGCTCCCTTTCCCTTACCAGGAACTTTCTGGCAGACAATTCGGTAGTGGCATTTAGGACAAGAGTCCACACATAATTTGTTTGTTTCCTTGCTTGCTTGCTTGCTTGTTTACAGGGACTCTGGTTTTTTTTAATTAATTAATTAATTAATTTTTAAATATGTATGCCGCCCATTCCCCCCAATGGGTGGCTGAGTTTATATGCCACTCAGGGAATCTGAGCAGTTTTCTTGGTGGTGCAATGGCTGGCTGGAAGGACCAGAAATTGCCAGAAAAAAGTGTCCAAGAATCAATTATTTATTTATTTTTTATTTATTTATTTGATTTGTCCCCGCCCATCTCCCCTGAAGCCAGCCAGCTTTCTCTGGTTTGGCTCTCACCTATTGTTCTAAAATCCTGACAACCCTGGGTCTTTCCCCATCAGGCGAACTGGGAATGGGCTGATAATCTAGGAGACAGGATACCCAAAGCATTGATTCAGAACCTGAACTCTATGCTGCTCTTATAATGCTATAATCAATAAACTTGGGATGCTTTTCCAATAACCAAATCATAGTGTCATACCTCCTTATACTAAATTTGTCCTACCAGTGCCACTGGCATTAGAGTTGGCACTGTCATCACAATTCCATTAATTATTTCCAGTCAGCATTGTTATATAGAGCACTTAATAGCTTGGTTTGAGCATTAAATCTGAATTGTATACACCTTATTTAATATTTCAAATTATTAAAGTTTTTCAAATAATTCATGCGCACCTACATCATTTTATACGTATTTATGCCATTTTTATGTTCCCCTTAGAATCAGGCTTGCCATTTATCAACTTTGTTAAAGAAATTATGAAAAGTAATGATAGCCAGAAGTACTGCTTCAAAGGAATAAAATCATATAGGCAACATCATATAACTTGCTTCCCTAGCAACACTTTTCAGTAACAACAAAACTATCATAGAATGATAAATGCTAACACTTAACCCTAACTATCATACATCCTATGAGACAAAATATTTTGTTTTAAGATATAATAATTTCCCCAGCTGCAAATAATACCTATGTAGAAGTCACAATGATCAACAATGTCAAGTCAGGTTAATAAAGCTATACAGGTAGTCCCTGGGTTAAGAACACCCAGGTTACAGATGACCCATAGTTAAGAACAGAGCCAATTGTAGCAAAATTCAAGTTAAATACACAATGGTTCAAGTTCATTACACAATACTACTTATATAGTATTATACAATAATACTGTTCTGGCTTACATACAAATTCGACTTACCTTGGGACAGTCCTTGGGAACAGAACTCATTCTTAAACTGGAGACTTTGTTGTTGTTCAGTCGTTAAGTCGTGTCTGACTCTTCGTGACCCCATGAACCATATTGCGCCAGGCCTTCCTGTCCTTCACTGCCTCCCTGAGTTTGCTCAGTTTCATGCTCATTGCTTCAGTGATGCTATCTAACCATCTCATCCTCTGCCGTCCTCTTCTCCTTTTGCCTTCAATCTTTCCCAGCATCAGGGTCTTCTCCAAAGAGTCCTCTCTTCGCATTAGGTGACCGAAGTATCTGAGCTTGAGCTTCATTATCAATCCTTCCAATGAGCAATCAGGGTTGATTTCCTTTAAGATTGACTGGTTTGACCTCCTAGCAGTCCAGGGGACTCTTAAGAGTCTTCTCCAGCACCACAGTTCAAAGGCATCAATTCTTCGGCGCTCAGCCTTCTTTATGGTCCAGCTCTCACAGCCATACATTACTACTGGAAAAACCGTAGCTTTGACTATGTGGATCTTTGTCGGCAAGGTGACGTCTCTGCTTTTTAATATGCTATCTAGGTTTCCATAGCTTTCCTCTCAAGGACCAAGCGTCTTTTAATTTCATGGCTGCAGTCTCCGTCTGTGGTGATCTTGGAGCCCAAATAAATGAAGTCTGTTACTGCTTCCATTTCTACCCCTTCTATTTGCCAGGGGTTGATGGGTCCAGATGCCATGATCTTAGTTTTTTTAATGTTGAGTTTCAAGCCAGCTTTCGCACTCTCCTCTTTCACCCTCATCAAGAGGCTCTTTAGTTCTTCTTCACTTTCTGCCATTAGGGTGGTATTGTCTGCATATCTGAGGTTATTGATGTTTCTCCTTGCAATCTTAATTCCGGCTTGTGATTCTTCCAGCCTGGCATTTCTCATGATGTACTCTGCATGTAGGTTAAATAAGCAGGGTGACAGTATACAGCCTTGTCGTACTCCTTTCCCTATTTTGAACCAATCGGTTGTTCCGCAACCAGTTCTAACTGCTGCTTCTTGGCCCGCATACAGATTTCTCAGGAGACAGGTAAGGTGGTCTGGTATCCCCATCTCTTTAAGAATTTGCCACAGTTTGTTGTGATCCACACAATCAAAGGCTTTTGCATAGTCAATGAAACAGAAGTAGATGTTTTTCTGGAACTCTCGTGCTTTCTCCATGATCCAGCGAATGTTGGCAGTTTGATCTCTAGTTCCTCTGCCTCTTCGAAACCCAGCTTGTACGTCTGGTAGTTCTTGGTTCACGTACTGCTGAAGCCTAGCTTGTAGGATTTTGAGCATAATCTTGCTAGCATGTGAAATGAGTGCAATTGTGCGATAGTTTGAGCATTCTTTGGCACTGCCCTTCTTTGGAATTGGAACATAAACTGACCTTTTCCAATCCTGTGGCCACTGTTGCGTTTTCCAAACTTGCTAGCATATTGAGTGCAGCACTTTAACAGCATCGTCTTTTAGTATTTTAAATAACTCAGCTGGAATACTGTCATCTCCACTAGCTTTGTTGTTAGCAATGCTTCCTAAGGCCCACTTGACTTCACTCTCTAGGATGTCTGGCTCAGGGTCAGTGACCATACCAGCATGGACATCAGGGACATTAAGATCTTTCTTGTATAGTTCTTCTGTGTATTCTTGCCACCTCTTCTTAATCTCTTCTGCTTCTGTTAGGTCCCTGCCTTTTTTGTCCTTTATCATGCCCATCTTTGCATTAAACGTTCCTTTGATATCTCCAATTTTCTTGAAGAGATCTCTAGTCTTCCCCATTCTATTGTTTTCCTCTATTTCTTTGCATTGTTCATTTAAGAAGGCTTTCTTATCTCTCCTTGCTATTCTCTGGAAATCTACATTCAGTTGCTTATATCTTTCCCTTTCACCCTTGCTTTTCACATTCCTTCTTTCCACAGCTATTTGTAAAGCCTCATCAGACAGCCATTTTGCTTTCTTGCATTTCTTTTTCTTTGGGATGGTTTTAGTTGCTGCCTCCTGTACAGTGTTACAGACCTCCGTCCATAGTTCTTCAGGCACTCTGTCTATCAAATCTAATCCTCTAAATCTATTCATCACCTTCACTGTGTACTCACATGGAATATGAACTAAGTCATACCTGAATGGTCTAGTGGTTTTCCCTATATTCTTCAATTTAAGCCTAAATTTTGCAGTAAGAAGCTCATGATCTGAGCCACAGTCAGCTCCTGGTCTTGTTTTTGCTGTCTGTATAGAGCTTCTCCATCTTTGGCTGCAAAGTATGTAATCAATCTGGTTTCGGTATTGACCATCTGGTGATGTCCATGTGTAGAGTCGTCTCTTGTGTTGTTGGAAAAGAGTGTTTCCTATGACTAGCTTGTTCTCTTGACAGAATGCTATTAGCCTTTGCCCTGCTTCATTTTGTACTCCAAGGCCAAAGTTGCCTGCTATTCTGATTACTCCTTGACTTCCTACTTTAGCATTCCAATCCCCTATGATGAAAAGGACATCTTTTTTGGTGCTAGTTCTAGAAGGTGTTGTAGGTCTTCATAGAACCGGTCAACTTCAGCTTCTTCGGCATCAGTGGTTGGGGCATAGACTTGGATTACTGTGATGTTGAATGGTTTGCCGTGGATACGCACTGAGATCCATTCTGTCGTTTTTGAGGTTGTACCCCATTACTGCCTTTCCCACTCTCTTATTGACTATGAGTGCAACTCCATTTCTTCTAAGGGTTTCTTGCCCACAGTAGTAGATATAATGGTCACCTTCTTTTCGCTTCCAGATACATCCACAGCTGAACGTCCTTTCGGCTTTGGCCCAGCCGCTTCACTTTTTCTGGAGCTACTTGGAACTGCCCTCCGCTCTTCCCCAGTAGCATATTGGACACCTTCCGACCTGAGGGGCTCATCTTCCGGCATCATATCTTTTAGCCTTTTAACATTGTCCATGGGTTTTTCTTGCCAAAGATACTGGAGTGGGTTGCCATTTCCTTCTCCAGTGGACCACATTTTGTCAGAACTCTCTGTCATGACCTGTCCGTCTTGGGTGGCCCTGCACAGTATAGCTCATGGCTTCACTGAGTGACACAAGCCCCTTCGCCACGACAAGGCAGTGTACTGAAGTCCTGGGTTTATTTATTCAGAACTTTCCCAGATGCCTATCATTCTTACTGCATATTCTAACTCTCTGTAAGTGATGAATCTTTTGTAGTTTTAATCAACATATCTCTGAATATGATGGTATACTGCATTGTGAATTCCACTCAGATTTTATAATAGAGCTCACCATAGCACCACCAGAAGCCATTTTGTTTTCATAGTATAGGATACATTTCACATTTCTCTCTGAAGCTAGGAATAGGACTCCAACCTCAGAAAGGAAGACATAGTTATGGATTGCCTCTTCATCACCACTATGCTATGCTTTTGCTTCTACATCAGAGATCTCACATCAAAAGAAGTGAAATGAATATTGATAAGAGATGTGATATGGGCATATTCTGGAAGGGTCTAAAGGTGATTTCTCCCATTGTGAACCATGGAAGAATGTTCTCCCTATGTGAAGCGTGGAATAGAAATAAATTTTAAAAGAGCAGCAAATTCTGTGAATACTGTTTTTCTCAGCACATCAATGGTGGAGCAATACCAATATGATTGCCCAGACCATAACTTAAGAAATACTTTTAATTATCTACATAAAATTATACTTAGAGATATTTAAGTGGCTATTAAAACTATCAATATTGTGCTGTCACAACATTGAAAGAAAAGTTCAGAAAAAGTTATTAAAAATAAAGGAAGAGATCTAGTGAAACATGTGATTCATTTTGAGGGCATAGGTGGTTGTCAGGTATTTCTGAACTTGGTTCTTTGTTGCAGTTAGGTGTTCCCTGATTCTTTACTGTAATTGGCCTCCTGTTTGCCCTATCCAGTGTTCTTTCTTTTTCTTTTTATTATGTTATTGTAAATCTTAGTACATTGTGTTGTTTCCATACACTGATGTTTGTATAATATGTTTAAAAATTATTAACATTCTATTATTTAAATAGCTTAGAATATTGAGAATAGAAAAGAGAAAGAAAAAATATTCTATCAATGTTAATTACAATTTAGGATAGCAGTATTACAGGCATAAAATTATTTAGCTTTTTCATCCAAAGTTGAGTATAACATTGAAAAAGAACTGCTACAACTCACATCAAAATAATAGATATTAGAGGTTTAATCTTAAGATGACTACTTACTAAACTCTCCCTTGTATTGTTACTTAGTGTGCCTGTGCATTTGTGTGTATAAAGCCTATTACTAAAAGGAAAAAAAGAAACGTATCAAATTTAACAATAGTTAATTACCCAAAAAAGAAAAAAAGGAGAAAAAGAAAAAGGAAAAGGAAAATAATAACAATAAAAAAGAACTATTGCCAGTTCTTTCTTGGGAGGTGTGCAATCTTTTGGTTTACATACAATTCTTTGTAGCATTTTTGTGGATTTGTAGGCAAAAGTCATGCCTAATGGTCAGAGTAATCTGGTGGCGTGTTCTGATACATTTCTTATGTATTGAATTATTATTGTGGCAGTGTTTGGGTTGTCCTTTGGTCCTTTTTCTGAGTTGTCCATTAGCTCTTTGTTTTGTTTCCTGGGGCATTTTTTAATGAAAATGGGTGGGGAAATGAGTTCTTGAATACGCTACAGAGGTATTTGAATTCAGCGGCTGCATGGAGAACTTGCCTAAGGGTGAAATGGACTCAGCTCATGGAAATATCCCACACTTTCTAGTAAAATTGGAAGCAGCCCTGCAAAACTCAGGCCTTCCCCAAGAAAGATAACACGACATCAGGCTAGCCGTCATTGCCAAAACAGATAACAAAATGTCTGCAGCACTCATGATCTACCCTTTGGCGCAGATCTTCTTCCTGAGCCCAGAAAACTCCAAAGAAAGGTGAGTGGCCTGGAAGCAGGATTTAATTGCCTGTGCCCCTAATTTTTGAAAAGTACATTTATATTGTGAAAGAGAAAGAAAATCATTTTATACATGCCTGCACAACATATGGCCCGTGATTCCATTCAGCTCACCAAGCCACCCTTGTGCAGCCCACTGATGTTTTTCAAAAAGTAGTAAATTTACAGCCGCCACTGCCACCCTGAAAGACACGCTGCAGAGCACCTCCAAGTCTCCCTGCCACAGCCAGCTCCAAGGCTACCACCACTCTGTAACAGAATAGCTGATCGGTAATCCAGGTATTTGCTGCCCATGAGGATTTTTAAGTTATCACTGTGGCCCTTTCCCCTTGACAGGTTGTGCGGGCCTGGACTACAATAAACCCTCAGCAGTGGGGAAAGGTATCTATTACTCCCAAACATGTATTCAATCTATACTTCCGTTTATTCTATAGATTTTAAAGTATTTCTATTTTTAATGCTCATCAAGGATGTTTTCATTATTTTCGTACTTTTTGTACTGTACAAAAAGAATAAAAACATCCTTGACAAGCATTAAAAATTGAGAGTTTAATGTAATAAGGTTAACTGTAGGCTTTACTGTAGTCCAAGAGTCCTGTGGGATTGGAGTGGGGTAGAAATATAATCAATCAATCAATCAATAATCAAAAAGAGTACAATTTGCAGCAATTTTCATCATTAGCATAATATTGTCTTATGCAAATCACATAAATTATGTAATTGCATTAAAGTCTGGAAAGAATTTTTTGGCATTTCATCTGAATCTTCTAAATTGGGGGAAGAGTCAATTAAGTCAAAGTTTTATTTTATACACATACAAACACATGCACACTTGCACATTCCCATAAAAAATACACTACATACAGATGTACTGTTCATTTGTGCCATCTCTGAGGCATTTATAAGATCCCAATACAGGGCATTCTGTTATTGTTGCTGCTGTTCACAAGTCAAATTGGCTGTTCTTGTAATATAAATATTACATCTATATTTTATAATAATTATATTAAAATAAATTAATATAATTAACAAGCCTATACATAGGGACAAATTAAATACTTTAAATTATTTAAATCATGGTACTTTCTGCTTAGGAAAATTACATGAGTACAACAAAATTAACTTGTATTTGCATGGCTGGACAGTTTAATATCCAAAACGAAGGGTAAATTACTGACTGTGGCTGAAATGTGTGTTTTTCTAGCAACAGATGTTCCTGTCATTTAACAAAAGCACCTGCTGTCCATCTCAAACTAGCAAGTTTTATGTTGACAGTGTTTCAGCAAGGATACAGTTATGAAGCACACAATGGTTCCCCCCCCCCCACCTCTTTCTCCTTCCTCTTCATTCTTGCAGCAATTTCATGAAGGACATTTGCTCATATATACAATTTTATGCTGCCAAAATGCAGTAGATGAATAGATATTTTTGACATTTAACAACTCTAATTGTCCTTCCTGTCAAAAGCAATCTACAATTCTCTAGCATGTGTCAAAAAAGTACGACATAAAAATATGTTTGTTTGTTTGTTTTTTAATAAAGGGTAAGCATGCAGAATGAAATCCCTGCTATTCTGTAGCAGGGGGGGGGTGTTTAAATAGATATGGATGGGAGATGGTTAGACAGCAGGATGGTCCCAGAGTTCCCATGGAGCTCTCATCACAAGTCCCGCTAGAGAAAGTTGGGGGGCAGGGGAGCAATAGTTGTCAATTTCATCTTTCTACAATTTCAATTTCTACAGTCCATTAGATTCTCTGAAAATTGTTCTGGAAGACTGCAGAAACTGTAAGGAACAGTCTCGATAAGGGTAATTCTTTCAACTGCATAGGATGCTCCAAAAATTGCCTCTAATTATTAGTTAATTTTAATATTGATATTTATATTTTTATTGTTTTTATTGTTTTAGATTTTAATTGGAAGCCACCCAGAGTTGCCCTCAGGGGGAGATGGGCGGCATATAAATTTAATAAATAAATAAATATATCAACTGAGTGGGCCTGCCCTTCAGTACCGCAACTCAAGCTGTTGGTCCTCAGTCTTTCCAAAAGACTGGCATAGCCCATTTTGTATTTGTATGGTCTGCCTTGGCAAAGGCATTTTATTTCTTAAACAAGAACAAATACAAAACATCCCCAGGAGCTTGTCCCTCTTCATAATCTGCATAACAATATAAATAATACCTTTTAACACTGAATTATAAGATTAAACAAATTATTGTCCAAATTCCATCCAGCAGAATGGACCTCGGAGAAAAAGAAAATGTGCAGTTGTAGACTGAAGCCTTAAAAATACAACTATTGTTGTTTGAGCAAGAAAATAATTGTACAATATAAGCATTATGTTTTCTAATAGATGAAAAACAAAAATGAAACAGATGTCTGTAGTATCCCCACAAATTAAAATAAAATGAAACATCCATTCAAAATAAGAAATTGCTTCTGTATTTAAAATAAGTTGACATTAATCAGGCCAACTCGAGTTAGCTTCATGGTATATATTAGCAGATGTTTTTCACTGTATTGACTACAATAATCCAAAATTGAATAAAAACAGTGGATAGTAATGGAAAAGCTTGTTACAAAAATGCAGCCAGTTACATATGACACAGGGGGACTGATGGCAATCAACTAGATTTTAGTCCATTGTTGAATAAATGTGCAGTACCACAGAATATATCAGAATAAAAAGTTAATCTTTGCACAAATCACTAACAAACTTACACAGAGCATATTTCAACAGATCAAATCTAAAAATCTAATCTATTGCACCTCCAATATGAATTTTCACCTGGATTGACATCTAATACCAGTTTCCCATGCCTAATAGAAACAGAATGTAGATGGGAATACACATGGTCAGAAGGTGAGAAAAAAAGGACAGAACCTTCCAGACATACAGAGACAGTTCTTCTCTACTGACAGTGATATTTAATGTATACAATGCCCTAAGCTCTATATACAAAGTTCTCTACAGACAATTTTAAATGGAGATTTTTACCAAGTCTTATCTGTTTCAGTCCTCCCTTGCTCCCTTACGGAGCTTCTTTCTGTGTTTTCACTTCTGAGCTCCCTTCTATTCCAGAAAGGAGAATGGGAAGCAGGAAAAATAGCTATTTTCAGATTTTATTGGATTCCACCACTTTTGTCAAGCTGTCCTGACCTCTGCTCTGTTCTCTGAAAATGGCAGTCATTTCCACCAGCCAGTTCACTCAGCAAATCTCTCTTTTGGATCCTTCTTGCTTCTAATGGGATTCCAACTGCTGATTCCTTCTCCCTGATACACAGAGCATCACGAGTCTATGCCATACAAAACTATTCCAGGAATACCAAACAACCTCTATCCTCCTTTACTGTTTCTGCCCTTTTATATGTTTACAGCTATAAGGCAGAAACACAAACTTTCTCAGTGTCTACATGACATTGAGCCTGATTTTGGCCCACAGGAGGGAAAAAAACTCTTAACCTTGAGACCATGGCATCATCACAAGTCCATCAAGGCAACTCACTGAATCAATTAAATTTTCATTTCCCATCCAGTTTTGTCCCCAAATAGCCTAGGATGGGTCACTGGTCCAGGATGCAGAATATCAGAATAGTCCCATTCTTCAGAAATTAGGACATTTTCTCTTTTCTCTCAGCTCCCAAATGCAGGCTCAAGCCTTTGGGGAAAAGATGCAGAAATCTATTGCAACATCTTGTAGGATGGAGATGTTTGACAAGCGTTCTTGTTTTGGCTCAGTATACGGGTAGTCCTTGTTTAGCAACTGTCTCATTTGGCAATCGTTCACAGTTACAACAGCAACGAAAAAGTAATGTTACAACCAATCCTCAAATTTACGACAATTCTTTGTAGCATTTTTGTGGGTTGGATCTAATTTTAGTCCTGCTTGGAACAGATTCATTTCTTTCAAAAGAACATGTTTAACAAATACCATCTATTGCAGTAGGTCCATACTGAGTCTGCTTACAATACAAATAGATATATATAGAACAGAGTAGTGTACTTCATTTATCAAGAGCAATAAATCAACCAATATCTGATAAACAAAAGATTCATTTGAACAAGAAATGTAACCCTAAAATATTGCTTTAGAAGAACCTGGTTTAAAAATTTTGGGCACTTTTTGTTAGAATATAAGCAATGCTCTCTAATATTTTGTTTGCTTATTTATTTGTTTGTTCGTTTGTATGTATTGGCTGCCCAACTCCAGTGGACTTAAGGGACTCTATTTCATATAAATCTAAGACAGTATTTTAGCTGTCATTTGAGATTTGAGATTTCTGCTCTTTTTTGCCAAACTGGACGACATGTTGCATTAAGCCTCACTTAGCCTCTATGGGATAAACAGCATTTACAGCAATGCCTAAAAGGAAAAAATCAGTGGAAACATGTACTAAATTGGTAGTAAATGCCCATGCAGAAAGGGCTTCTGGTGTTATTATCATAATTTTATCATAATTAGATCTTAGCTTTTCATCCAAAAAGGGTGCTAGGGTAGCTTAAAACAATATACAAATTAAAAAATTCAATGAAAAATGTACAGGTAGACCTCACTTAGCAACTGCCCTGTTTAGCGACCGCTCGAAGTTACAATGGCATCAAAAAAGTAACTTTACATCCAGTCCTCACATTTACCACTGTCACAGTGCCCCACAGTCATGTGATCACCATTTACATTCTTCACAACTGGCTTCTGACAAGCAGAGTCAATGGAGAAGCCAGCAGTAAAATCACAAGTCTCAGTGATGTGATGTCTCGCTTAATGATCCGCAGTGACTTGCCTAACAACCAAGTGGGAAGTGATGTCATAAGTCTGTTGCAGTCACATGATGTTTCACTTAGTGATTGCATCGCTTAGCGATAGAGTTGCTGGTCCCAATTGTAGTCACTAGGTTCAAATTATACAAAAATCACATAAACAGTAATAAACTCCATATTAAAAGCACTCAAAAGGCTTACATTGAAGACAATATCTTGACATCTTTTCCAAAAGCAGAGGGAGTGTTGACCCATTACAATTCTGAGGCAAGTGCATTCTAAAGAGTAAAGGAAGAGGTCCTCTCTCATGTTTCTCTTGAAAGTATTAAAAAGCAGAGAGGCTCACAACAAGAAATGTGGCTCTCCAGTACCAAACTCTAGGTTCCATAGGACTTTAATCAAATTAAATTATACTTTAAATTGTGCCCAAAAATGATATAGATTTGGTCATTTACCATGAACCAGTTAGGAATATAGCTGCCATACTTGGTACCATATCAAATTTTCAAATGGTGTTCCAGAGCAGCACTAGGTGTCCGGCACATTAAAGTAGTCCAATCATGAAGCAATTTCACCGTGAATAATTGCTGTTAGGTCTGATCAACACAAGAACAATCATAGCTGGCACATTAAATGTATTTGTTGAATAAATCTCTGCAACATGACTGTATAAGATGAAGGATTATGGTCAGACCCCTTCTAAAATAGTTATATTCTAATCTCCAAGTCTGATTTTCTCCTGACCAACAACATCTTTTTCTATATTTAATTTCAGGTTGTTTGCCTTCTTCTAATCCTTTGTTAGATTAAAGCAAAGTTCAAAACTATTTCAAAATTATTTGACAAGGAACCATGCAGTGTCATCAGCAGATTGATGGCATTTTAATGCAAAGCTCTACATTGTCCTCTTTCAGCAACCAGGAGACAAGATGGAACCCATGATGCCAGATAACATCATCTTGTGAATACAACTTAACAGGAAGGTCCATAACCACTGCAATATCCAAGCCTGGCAAGTGAATACCATCATCAAGGATATGAAAGACAAAAAAGTACAAATAAGCATTTGAGTACAGGGAAAGATTGTATACTTAAGTGACCATAGCAGTCTCAGTTCTATATCTTACCCAAAATTATAAACCGGATCCAGTTCTTTGGTAAACCCCAGTTGTGTTTGAAGTTGCAGAGTCTGTCTACCACCAGTTTGTCTAGGCATTATGTATTTGAGACTGGCATATAAATTATAACTTTATAATTTATTGGGTGAGGACAACTTTGAATTTTCTGATTTATGTCTCAAACATATGCATTAAATCAAGGATCACACTCTTGGGAAAAGGGAAAGGCTTTACACAAGCTGATAATTTTATTTAATTATACTGAATAATTAAACAATTTATCTGTCACTGTTACCCATGAAAAACAAGAACATGTTATTAACAATAGTGTTTTTTTACTCCTTTCTGAAATATACACTCAGTATAATTAAATGGATCAATCATTCAATCATCTATTAGTCAACTTCAGTTTAAGATACGTTGTAGGTGCACTTGTACAAAAACAATACAGATAGAATGATAGTATAGTATCACATAAACATTTTGTTTCTCCTTACACCAATACACTGATCATGAAATTCAAATAGATATACAGGCAGTCCTCAGCCACTTATTCAGCAACCATTCGAAATTATGATGGTACTGAACAAGTGGTGGTTCATGTAATCGTAATCTGGTACTTGGCAACCAGCTTGCACTTAATGATGGTTGCAGCACCCTGCAGTCACATGATCACAATTTGCGACCTTCCCTGCTGGCTTCCCACAAACAAAGTCAATAGGGAAGCCAGCAGGGAAGGTTGCAAGTTGCTCGGTTAAGTCTCCCCCACCCGTGCAGCCTCCCTGAGCCTCGATGCACTCATGCCGCACCTCCCCAGACACTCATGCACCCTTCCTAGCCACTCACACACCCTCCCTGGTCACTTGCCACCCTCACGTACCCTCCCCCACCTGGTAGCAGCCACCCCAAGCCCCCTGCGCTCACACCACTCCCCCACCATTTGTGCATCCTTGCGCATACCCTCTCCTACCCGGTAGCAGCCACCCCAAGCTCCACCACACTTGCACCGCGCCTCCTCTGCCACTCACGCAACCTCTCCCACCTGGCAGCAGCCACTCACCTGCCTGCCGGCTGGCTTGCAAGCCACCCAAAACTTGTAACTTCCTGCTGACTTCCCTGCTGACTTTGTTTGTTGGAAGCCAGCAGAAAGTTGCAAGGAGGTGTTCCCTTAATGACAGCAACATGGACTGCAGGGATTGCCATCGCTAAGCGATGTGGTCACGTGATGTCATGCTTTATGACCACATCACTTAGCAATGGAAATTCTGGTGCCAATTGCCATCGTAACTGTATTTTTTCAATACTTAACAGAAAAATGAAGAAGCTGTAAAAGGTCATGCTGTTTCATTAACATCAGACTACTGCAAAATTGTTAGTGGAACAAGATAGAAGGAAGCTAATGGTAAGAAGAGCCAGGGATATCACACAAGGCAGACCAATCAAATCTAGTTTTCTTTCAGTTCTCCTCACTGACAAAGACTCCAAAGCTATTTAAGTAATGTGGTACAATTATTTAGCATCTAATTAAACTAATGAATAACATCCTATTTGGTCCACAAAATTGTGTATTATTGCTCTCTGCTGTGTATTTCCCATTACAGCCAAGGTGGGCAACCAACCTGTGGCCTATGGTTGCTTGGACTGCCTACCAAAGATTTTCCTTTCCCAAACATAGACCTTGATTGGGCATATTATCAATAAGGGTCTTCCAAGCAAAGAAAAGAAAGCTATGCATCACTATTTGTAGTTCTTCCCCTCCCTATTCTAATTAACAAAAACTGTGTACCATGTGACGAGTAGTATTCTACAAAAAAGTGCTACTCGGGAATTAGTTTAGAATTTAATTTAGCAGAAATTGTTCATTGATTTGGTTTAGAAAATCATGCTTAAAAGCCTCCCAGTCGGTCTAATCTTAAATTTCCCAATTTGTTGTATCAGAGCAAAAAAGCCAAGTATTGTGAAAATAGCACTGAATCCATAAATGTATAGTATCAGTATATACTAAGTATAGCATCATAGCAATTTACCTATTCATTGCTAGGCAATACTAGCATGCCTCAAGTGAGCATGCAACTATAAAGAGATGTACAGAAGCTAGAAATTTGTACCTTTATTAAAAACTACAACGCACTATCATGGATTAATAAGTTAAGAATCTCAAAGCTAAATTAGAATTCTGTTCTAATCCTTGTAACACAAGGATTAATAGCCTACTAAATCAATCCAAGATCAGAAAGCTGCCAATGAAAAAATCAATCTACACATGCGATGCTCGCTGTTCCTTGTGGCTAATCTTATATGGCTTATGACAATTAAGCAATGGTCCTATACATACTGTATTTACCTGAGAACAGATCAAACTGAAGTCAATCTTATTTACATCTAAATAGGCAGGTATAGTATAAGATTGTTCTTTAAGAATTATACTGCCTCTGAATATTATCAAGGCTAAAAAGCCATTGACAAACCTCTTACCTTTCACTGGCATTTTCAGTATGTTTATGAAGTGCATGATGCACTTCATTTAGAAAGGGTAAATTACACAGAGCATCACAAATATCTTTGCGAGCAGCTTCTTCAATTGGAACCAACCCACCCAACAAATTTGTCCCAGCTAATTCCCCTTTTCCATGAGATTCATTTAATGGAGGCTCATAGGCAATGCTTTCCAGTTGTAGCATCTATACTCCTTCTGAAGTGAAGTTGGCTCTATAGTTTTATCCTTCTGGAAATTATTTAAAACAGAGTTGTTGCCAAGATCTACAGTGATGTTAAGATAGATGACTGTGCTTTTTTATGATTTTATAATTATGTAATTTTAATTACAACTAAGGATTTTTTAAATGTTTTATTACCATAAACCATGGAAAGCCTCTAGATTGCAGCAGGCAAGAAATACAATTAGATACAGATATATAGATATAGATATATAGATATAGATATATTGATAATTATTTGTACATTTAAGCCCTTTCTGAATTCTGTCAATTTTCATCCACTTCCAAACATTTTATTTCTGTCAAAATCACTCTGAATTTTGTCTGCCTCTTTCGTTCCTGCTCTCTTTGAATATATTCTTTTTCTCTGCACGCATACCACTCAGTAGCTTTCAGTCAACCTCATTTTTTTGCAGCATTTTCTTATATACATTTATATACATTTTCTTAAATACATTTTTCTCACCCCTAGCTTCTTTCATTCCTTCATTCCACCAAGCATTTTTTTTCATACTTCCTCTTAGTGTATCTCAACATACTTCTGTGACACTCTATAACATAACTGTTATAACAACTATAACATAACTCTTTTCTAACAACTATGAACATCTTCTTTCCTTATATTTCCATGCATTCTGTTGGGATATTAATCTGTCTTCTAATACTTTTTTTAAACAGGATTCCTACTTTCTTTTCCCACAGTCATTCTCTTTTTACCTTCATTTCTTTCCTTTTCTTCCATGTCCACCTTTTGCTAGTATTTACTTCTGATGCTACTAAAAATAATCTTGTCAGAGTACAGCCCAGAATGAAAGACTCACAATGAGTCTCATTAGTTAGGGTAACTGTGAAGAATGTAAGGGGTTAATATGCAGAATCTTGGAAACAGTAAGTCAAATCTCTAGTACTTGTTTATTAGTGAATTTTTAAGTCACAGTATCTGAAACTGGTTCAAACCTTTTTCCCAAAATGCAAGACTGAAGGTCTACCACTCTTTTTCCAGATAAAGACTGACTCTGAAATAACCATCTCCTCATTCATAATGTGCAGAAATACTCCCATTTCTTTCCCAGTCCTGGAGTCAGTCCTAGAGTTCTCTCTTACAGATGTGTCCCATTTAGAACCTCTCATCACCCTTATAAATCTGACCTTAATTCTCTCAAACTTCCATCCTTCAAGTTAAGTGACAGTTAGTTTGAGGGGCTCAAACATGGTTTGCCCATGTTTTTGTTTGGTTTTATCTGGTTTATGTTATTTTATGCATTTTTGTTTGCTTGCTTGCTTTTTGTGATTCCCTGGTGTCAGACTGGCCCTTAGTCAGTGGCAATCTAAGTGGGGCAAGACTGACTTTGATGGGACTGGCGATTAGGCAAGACATTGTGTCAGACTCCCTGGTGTGCTCCATTTACTCCTTGCCACTTCCCTGAGCATTTGGGTTGAACTCCAGACTTGAAGGGTTCATGGGTGCTTTTTGTCTGAGAGAGTTGCCCATGTAGTTGGCTCTTCTGTGGCTTCAAAGTCAGGGGGTCCCTCACCCAGAGTCAGGGTCTTGACTTTTTCCATCTACCCAGTGATCTGTGACTTTAAATTCTGCTCACCTAGGTGGGGAAGGGAAGGTTGAGGAGCTTGAATGGTGCTGTGGGACTTTCATAGGTCCAAACACTTGTAGCTGCTGGGTGCTGAGGCAGAAACAGCTGACAAAGTATTGGAGTCCCATGAAGGGCTAGGGTGACTTTGGGTCACATTCTTCTGTGTTGGTACTGCTGGCTTCCAGCCAATAAGATAGCAAACTGGATGCCTGCCAGAGTCCAGTGATAAGCAAAGCACAGGCAGGACTTTTAGACAAAAAGGGTCCTTTTTACCAGTACCTTAAGATGGCAACTATAAATGTAGTCACAGTCAAGACCAGGATTCCAACACACAAGCAACAAATCCGTGGGAAAAGAGAAGAGACATAGTGAGGTGGCATCCAGAGTTCTAAGCCCAGTTCAGCAAGGTTTCCATGAGAGAGCTGCGGCTTCAAGTGAGACACTTGTCTACTACCAGGGTGTGAGGCCAATAAATAAGCCACACTGAGCTTCCATCCAATACACAGTTGAAGCATTTTACCCCTCAGCAGTGGCTGTTCTGTTGGCTTGTTTCCTGACAAGTCTCTCAGATCTATGGAGTGCTGCTTTCTGTTGTTGAATCTTTACCATGTTCTTCTGCTTAGGACTGGCTGAGTGTGAGAGGTTGTCACTGGGTGCAGGCAAAAATCCTGGGCACTTGCTGGATATGCCTCAATCAGAGTGGAGTCATTGGTTCCATCATTGCTGGAATCACCCATGCCAAGACTAGATGCACCTGACTGCAGTTCATCCCCACCCTCATCTGAGGACATATCCAATAGGGTCATAACACCTGGTAGGTGTGGTGTAGGTTAGTGGATGACCATGTGAGTGAATGCGTGTGGGTTGAGTGACTTGGCCTGGGAGGTGGGAGCTTGGGTTGGGAAGGAACCAGGGGTTGGAAACAGGCAGGAACATCAAGGCTATAATGGGCAGGGGTAGGTATGAAGGGAATCTGAGGTCAAATTGCACATACAGACACTATGGACACTGCTTGAGAGTGATCTCAATGTCTAGCCCTCACAATTTTCCTAATATTCCAGTTAACCAGATTTTTGGGGGCCCTGGGCTCTGGTTGCTGCTTTTGAATTTCAGGTCACTAGGTAATAGACAGACAGCCACTCATCAGCCTTATGTTTAGGGTGACACGTTCCTTGCTGGGTAGGGATGGGTCACAGAAACATCTTCAGGGCCACACTGAAGAATTTTCTTGCTATTTGATAAAGTCACTTGGATTTACTCAGAGTTGGATTCTGACTGGATAGGTTCATCTGAGGTTTCTGGAGCATGCTCTTGTGTGGTTATCTGGACTGAGTTTCAGCCACTGACTCCTGAGGAAGTGGACTTTGGCCATCTGTTTATTAGATCCAGGGCCTACTTGGGTTATTAAGACTGCTCAGGAAGTGAGCTGTAGATGGGCCCATGCAATAATGTCATTAAGGGACTGGGTGGTCCCCCACTTTCAAAGAGGTGGTGGTGAGTCCCCTCAAGAAGCCCTAACTGGACCCAACAGTGCTAGTGCCTAACCTTCCCTTTTTAAGAAAGGTTATTGAGAAGGTGATCAGAACGCAGTTGCAGAGGACTTTGGAAGAAGCAAATTATCTGGATTTCAGGTTGGGGTACAACATGGAACAGCATTGCTTGCTGTTGACCTCTTCAGGGCCAGGATGGGGGTGCTACATTCATCCTCGTGCTCCTTGATCTCTCAGTGGCTTCTGATACTATTTATCACAATATCCTTCTGCACCAGCTACAGAATTTGAGGGTGGGAGGCAATGTTTTACAGTGGTTCTCCTCCTTTCTTTGTGGCCAGTTCAGATTGGTGTTAACAGGGAGGAGCCTCAGGACTCAATATTCTCACCCCTCCTGTTTAGGAGGCAATGCTATCAATGTCCTGACCCATCATCTGGAAGTTGTTTGGGTCTGGATAGAGAGAAACAGACTCAAACTCAATCCTGACAAGACCAACTGGCTGTGGTTATTGGAGAATGTTTCATCTTTAGTCTTGGATGGGGTCACATGTCTCCATTCAACACTGGTGCACAATTAGGCGTCTTCCTGAACTCAGAACTCCTGCCCATGGAGCTGATGGCTAGGAAGACCTTTGCACAGGTCCAACTGGTACACCAGTTAAACTCTTTCCTAGAGAGAAAGCCCTTAAGACACTTACACCCTAATCACCTCTTGAGTAGGTTACCACAATGCACTTTATATGGGGCTTCCTTTAAAGACCATTCAGGTACTACAGCTGGTGCACAGTATGGTGATGCAGGGAGTGGTGGCCACATCACATCACACCCATGTATCATCCCTGCTTCATGAACTGTACTGGTTGCCAACTGGTATTTGGGTGCAATTCGGGGTACTTTATACACCTATAAAGCCCTACATGGCATAGGGCCTGATAATCTGAGGGACCATCTGTCTCTGATAGTTTCTGTGGACCCAGTGAAATCAAGCAGAGTGGGCACATTCCAGGTCCTTTCAATCAAAACACCTTCTCTGTTGCAGCACCTGCCCTCTGGAACAGCATTCTTCCAAAGATTTGTATGGCTCTCACCCAAGAGCTGTTCTAGTAGTTGTTAAAAACGTGCCTGTGCTCCCAGGCCTGGGGTTAGGATGGATGATGAGCCTTTACTAGGATTTTTGTTGGTTTCAGGTATGTTCGGTTGTTTAATGCTTCTGGACAGACATGCTTTTTATTGTTTGAGTTTTCTCTGTGTCTACTGAAAGCCACCCAAAGTCTTTTGGGAGTCAGGTGGTCTCTAAATCCAATAATAATTTTTTAAAAAAAATAAAAATAAATTAAAATCCTAAACAGTCAAATGAATTGTGGTTTTAGATTTATTAATATTCTGCATCCATTCACCATTTCTTTAAATACTGATATTAGATTAGTGAACTTGCAGTTATCTACTCAGGCTTAAAGAAGAATAGTATTTCCTGATGTGAGAACGCTGCTGGCACCTAATAAGTTAGTAACATAAGAAACTGTGAAGACAATTCAGCAAGATTGTCATAGCCTTTATGTTATGCTAGATAGGAGAAGGAATTCAGAGGTTACTAGACTGTAACTATAGGTTTCATTTACAATACAATTCTACAAGTAAATTCCAGTGACCTAAACAAGCCTTCTTCCTAAACAACTATATGATTGCAGGCAAAATTCAGATTAAAATATCGTAAGATAGATTATTTCATGTAGTATTTGCTTTAGAAAAGAAATGAGGTCTTGCTCCATCCACTGGAAGGGTCACTATGTGAGATGGGTGGCTATACAAATGTGATTAAATAAATAAATAAACTGGGCCACAACTTTATATATTTAAAATAATAATCTGCTCTAACTCCATTCAAGATGATTTTGTAATTTTAGGAATAGTTGAGCCTGTTACCATCTTCCCAAATTGGATAACATGCTGCCTTCTTCACCTGTATTTCATAATGAAGGCAGAAGTGCCTGGTATCATATGGCCTTCAAAAGCCCTGGGTAAAGCTACAAAGATCTCCAAATTGTTACTAAATTATCATTCTTAATGTGACAGAAGGTAGGACAGAATTTTAAGTAACCAAGCTGACCCTGTAGCCTGAAGCACACACCTGTTATCTAGCTAGTATCTTCTATTAATGAATTATTTGAAAGGAGAAATATACCATACCAACAGCATATGAGGGTGCCTGATTTGCAAGTTCTATATTCTCTTCTGGGGAAAAATAAAATTTTGTCAGAGTTCAGAAAACAAAGTCTTTACTTAGATACACAACATCCAAATATTATTTGATCCACAATAAAAAGCTTATTTTCATGAATCAATGTTTCTAAAATAAATAGAAGAAAATAATCCTTAATCTTCTTAATTAAATGGACACAAATAGTTCTTTATATTGTTTCAGAAGATTTTTAAATAGAAAAAAAATGAGCTGCAAACAGTTTTATTGAATTTCATTGTGCCCAGATGATAGTTTCACATGACTATAATATTCATATAGAAAAAAATCTATCAGTCTTATTGTGTTGTTTTATCTATATTTAGATTTGCAACAAAAATTACAATATATATTGTAGAACATATACAGACACATGTAAGAGTTGTAGAATTTCTAGTTTTTAATTGTAATATGTAAGCCAATCTGTTGGTAATCCCAACAAAGGATAAGGTGCTGCAAGCAACATTTCTCAGTTCTGGCTCCTACATTGTGGAATAGCTTTCATAGTGATGTACAGGTAGTTCTTGTTTAACAACTGCCTCATTTAACGACTGTTCGCAGTTACAACGGTGATGAAAAGGTAAATTTGCAACCAGTTCTCGCATTTATGAGCTTTGCAGGTCTGTAAAGCAAAGAAAAGCTGAAGTAAGATTGTAAAATCATATTTCACTTAGCGACCATTTCGCTTAACAACCAAGTTGCTGGTCCCAATTGTGTTCACTTAAACGAGGACTACCTGTACTTGGTCCCCTCATCACTGATTTTCCAGAAACTGTTGTAGTCTGAACTATTCTGGAAGACATTTCAAGAGCAAGAACTGTCACTATTCTTCGTATTGCTTATTTGCACTGCCTGTATTTTACTGTTTTATCTTTATATTATTGTCTTTGAGTATTTTTTTATGTTTTAAATGTTGCACATCACCAGGACTCCTTTAAGGTTCAGCAGTATAAATATATAATAAATAAATGACATTGTGGATATAATTCGTACACAATTCTTTTCTCAATTATTATGTATGAATAATTATATACAGGTGAAACTCGAAAAATTAGAATATCGTGCAAATGTTCATTTATGTCAGTATGGCAACTCAAAAGGTGAAACCAATATATGAGATAGACGCATTACATGCAAAGCGAGATATGTCAAGCCTTACTTTGGTATAATTGTGATGATTATGGCGTACAGCTTATGAAAACCCCAAATTCACAATCTCAGAAAATTAGAATAGTGTGAAAAGGTTCAATATTCTAGGCTCAAAGTGTCCCCCTCTAATCAGCTAATGAATCCATAACACCTGCAAAGGGTTCCTGAGCCTTTCAATGGTCTCTCAGGCTGGTTCAGTAGGAATCACAAGCATGGGAAAGACTGCTGACCTGACAGTTGTGCAGAAAACCATCATTGACACCCTCCATAAGGAGGGAAAGCCCCAAAAGGTAATTGCAAAAGAAGTTGGATGTTCCCAAAGTGCTGTATCAAAGTACATCAATAGAAGGTTATGTGGAAGGGAAAAGTGTGGTAGAAAAAGGTGCACAAGCAGCAGGGATGACCGCAGCCTGGAGAGGATTGTCAGGAAAAGGCCATTCCAAAGTGTTGGGGACTTTCACAAGGAGTGGACTGAGGCTGGAGTTAGTGCATCAAGAGCCACCACACACAGACAGATCCTGGACATGGGCTTCAAATGTCGTATTCCTCTTGTCAAGCCGCTTCTGAACAACAAACAACATCAGAAGCGTCTTACCTGGGCTACAGAAAAAAAGAACTGGTCTGTTGCCCAGTGGTCCAAAGTCCTCTTTTCTGATGAGAGCAACTTTTGCATCTCATTTGGGAACCAAGGACCCAGAGTCTGGAGGAAGAATGGAGAGGCACACAATGCACGATGCTTGAAGTCCAGTGTGAAGTTTCCACAGTCTCTGTTGATTTGGGGAGCCATGTCATCTGCTGGTGTTGGTCCACTGTGCTTCATTAAGCCCAGGGTCAACACAGCCATCTACCAGGAGATTTTGGAGCACTTCATGCTTCCTTCCGCAGACGAGCTTTATGGGGATGCTGACTTCATTTTCCAGCAGGACTTGGCACCTGCCCACACTGCCAAAAGTACCAAAATCTGCTTCAATGACCATGGGATTACTGTGCTTGATTGGCCAGCAAACTCGCCTGACCTGAACCCCATAGAGAATCTATGGGGCATTGCCAAGAGAAAGATGAGGGACATGAGACTGAAAAATGCAGCGTTGCTGAAGGCCGCTATTGAAGCATCCTGGTCTTCCATAACACCTCAGCAGTGCCACAGACTGATAGCATCCATGCCATGCCACATTGCAGCAGTCATTTCTGCAAAAGGGGCCCAAACCAAGTACCAAGTACATATGCATGCTTCTACTTTGCAGAGGTCCAATATTGTTTTATTTCCAATCCTTGTGTTATTGATGTCATGTAATATTCTAATTTTCTGAGATTGTGAATTTGGGGTTTTCATCAGCTGTACGCCGTAATCATCACAATTATACCAAAGTAAGGCTTGACATATCTCGCTTTGCATGTAATGCATCTATCTCATATATTGGTTTCACCTTTTGAGTTGCCATACTGACATAAATGAACATTTGCACGATATTCTAATTTTTCGAGTTTCACCTGTAATTCATACATAACTGTTTCCTTTTCTGGGGTAACTTCTATCTCTTCAAATCTCTCCTGGGAAATCTGCATGGTTCCTTTCACTGCCTGCCTTTTAGCTCCTATCTGCAGCAGCTGCATGCTATTTTGTTCATTCTAGACTGGTTGTTCAGTTTTCGTAAAAATATTAGAAGCATTCAGAGAACAATTAAGCACAAACTACTGTCAAGCAGGAATCTTCTCTTTACATAACCTGCACACTAATCATGTATGTAATATGTGTGTATACATATGAAGGTGGGCACATAGATCCCCAAGTATGCATTTTTAAAAATTGATACATAGCTTATACACACATATGGACCTTAATCACCATTAGATATTATTAGAAAATTAATTTTTACATTACCTTGGAACTTAGCATTCTGAAGGACAGTCAAAGCTTTAACTTGATATAATTGTACTAACAGCTGGAGGTCAAAACCACTAGCAACATTCCTTTAATTGGCTAGCTTGATAGGTAAGAATCCAAATTTCAGAAGGGACTCACTTTCCTTTATTAAGTCCATGAAAAAAGACTTAGGAGTCCTCTGTGTATGTGCAAGGACATAAATCATTATAGTAATGTGAAAGTGATAAACAACAAAGTAATAAAACAAGTCCAATTAGTTGTAAAATCAGTAAGACACCAAAGAAATGTGCAGAAATTTGGTTTATAAAGAACCTAATGAACTGCAGTATCCCAAAGCAAGTACATTAATTTTGGAACTTGACCTTTGTGAATCAATAGGAAAGATCTCTTAAGAAATAGTTAATATTTTATTTTGTATGGCTAGATGTCCGCAATCTTAAGCATTGAGTTAATGATGACATTTAAAAGATAAAGTGTTATTAGCTATTATGGTGAAGCAGAGTATAAGAATTGCTTCTATGTGCATCAGGTAATACTGTTGTTGTTATTCATAAATATCTTGTTATTTATGCATGCTATATAGCTGTATTGCTGACTGATAAGTAATAATTATTAATGTAAAATATGTCTAAATTTGATATACTAAATATACCGTAGTATAAAATAATATACTGGTATCTCAGTTATTGTTCTTTATTTCTAAATATGATGTTTACTGTGTGAAAATCCAAGTCTTGAAGAACAATTATGTGTGACCATTTACCAGCTCAAATTACAACTGCACAATAATCTATGAGACATAAGTAGAATTTTTTTGACATGGATCTAGAAAAGTCAACTGAATATGAGTGTATCTCTATGAACATCAAATGAACAGATGTAAGGTGCATCTATCTATTGCCTTCTCCTTCTGTTAGCCACTGTACAGACCTTAATTCATAGTTCCTACTGAGAAACATCTCAGTTTGGGTATAGCCTGGAGATGGCTCTGTATGGACCTCATCAGCAGACACCTGCGATATTAAGCGGGCAGAAGGTAAGGGCAAAGGAAGATCTTTCACATACAGTACATATAAGAGTACATGTAATATACTTTCATACTTAGTACATTTTTCCAGATTCCAATTTGTATTTCACTATTCTGTTTTCCTTTCCTTTCCAGTAAAAGCAGGATTCTACTTTCCTAAGCACACTTCAGCAATAAAACATGGTTGCCTAAACTGCACACTTTCTACTAGAATCACCATTACAAAGAGAGAGAGTGAGAGAAAGCCATTTTGTTTCCATATCTTTTGGCAGAAATTGACAAGATCGATTTTTAGGTTTTTTTCCCTTCACACGGTTGAGGTGTACAACTCAAATACATTCCTCAACAGTATTAGCCTTGCCAACTGAAATTATTCTATATATGTATATAACCTTTAGTGGCTGTTGACATTTAAGCATTCCTCCCTGAAAATTTCCTTCAAAGACTGCAGCCACATGTCCTATGATGCCATAAAAAGGAGTATATCCATGCTAATCTTCCAATGTCTTTTCAGCCTTTTTACTATGTCATCCAAAAGGTTTTTGAACATCAAGTAAGGTTGTTTTAATACTGTACTACTGTTTTGCATGTTGTTTTATTTGTTGTCTTCACTGTGCTTTCTGAATTTATTTTTTATCAGCAAAAGTTTATCTGTCTTCCCTACTTATGAAGCTTACAGGATCTGCAATCCACACATTCTCTTGTGGAAGTCGTGTCTAACATTGAGCTATGTGTATGCTATTTAATACTGTATATGGAATATGTACATCAATTCCCTGAATGCTTTCTGGGGAGTCAGGTATATAATTGAGACCTACCGTATTTTTCCGACTATAAGACGATACTTTTTTCTAAAATCCTTACCCTAAAAATTGAAGGGTGTCTTATTCAAGGAAGTCAGCCAAAGAGAGAACCGCCCGGTTGCAAAACTGCCCATACTTTGTCTCTGCAGGCAGGCTTCCTCCTATTGCTAGCCTCCAATCACGAGTGAAATAGCTTGTCTCCCAAACAGACTTCCTCCAATCACGAGCCTTATGTAACTGACGTCAGCTGATGCTGAACAAACCAATTAGAGGAAGGCTGTTTGCAGAGACAAGCTATCGGCAGTTTCACTCGTCCTTGAATGTAATCAGTTATGCAAAAGAGCATGGAAACAGAGCTGCAGAGAGACGGTTTGGACCTCCTCCCCCCGAGTGTATCAGGTCAATGTTAACTAATTACTAAATAAAAATGTGTTCTGCACTATCTTTAAAATATTGATTTCTTAATTTGGGGTTGGAAAAGTGGGGGTCGTCTTGTACATGGGGGCGTCTTATTGACGGAAAAATACGGTACTTAATTTTTTATATGCCTTGGGCATATAATTTTATATGCCGTTGGGCCTGTCATTTCCACATGAAAAATGGAAATGTGTCCTTCTCCCACTTTATATTATAAGCTAAATCTGCCAGATACATATACTGTTATTATGAGCTAAGTATTAAAATGCATGGAACATATTACCTCTAAATAGTAAGCATCAGGTAAGAAATTTGAGATAGAACTGAGAAAAAGATGTTTCTTCTGATTCCCCTTCAATTGCCAATTTTTTAAAATGCTTGGTATTTGTTAATATTTTATTTCATTAACTCCAATTATTGCAATTTACTATGGTACTACATATATATAAAAAGGTAATACTAAATACAAATTAAAATAACAAATCAATAAGTATATTGCGGTAGAAAGTAATGCTTTTTATTCAGCAGTTATTCAGCAGTTATCCATTTTTTATTCACTCCCTTCTAGCACTGAAGATGTTACCTAGCTGGGTAGTAAAACGTCTGCAAGAAAACAACCAAGCTCAGAGAACCCCAAGGACTCCACATTTTTAATTCAGAAGATGTTTAGAATTTTTGGAAATCCTTTTCTAATATTTATATTATATTTTACATTTAAGGATATCACGGTGGCCACTTGAGATAGAGATTGTTTTGTACTATCTTCAAGTTTGTTTGTTTTTCCAGTTGTGTATTCTGATAGTAGCATTATATAGCATAGCCTCTAGGAGGCAGAGGAACATTAATAAATCTTAATTGCCTATTTGGGAAAGAAATTTCATTGCTATATCAATTCCATTTTCTTTTTTAGTGTTTGTTATCAAATTGTGTTGCAATATCATTATAACTGCAGCAATAACAATAATGAATTGCCCAAATGTAAACAATGCTGGAGAATTTTACCAGGAGCCTGTGGATATTTCTAAAAGCCTCACATAATTATAAAAGACACTTTTGAGAAAATTTATGAAGTCAACAGTGGTTCTTTTATGAATGAAAATATAAATGAGATTCAGATGTATTTTCCCAATGTGCATATAGTCTGAATTTTAAGATTAAATGAAAGAATCCTGTTAATATTTCGAATGACTAACACTTTAAAAATGACACCAGTAAAAGATTTTGGCAGAACAAGCACTGAACAGGCAGCTACACAGACTGAATACCTGCCCTTTGTTATATTTGGGGGTAAACTAAGATACATGAAACAGTTGAAGCTAAGCCATCCTGAGTTCAATTTATGCTTACATGAATAATTAGAGAACCTTAGACACTGAGTTGAATAAAAACAAGAATGCGGCAGAATTTGCCAGGGGTTCCTAAGTCATTCTCCCCACCCCAAAGCAGGGAAAAATTGGTCTAGCCAAGTTTATGCCTTCCAATCATCTATAGCATAAGTGATTTTTTTTTTTTTAAGGAAGAAGGATGAGCAGCAATTTTATACGGGTTTCCTCAGAATTACATTATTTGAATCTATTCTGACAGAGTCTAGTTCATCTAAATGCTTGTGAAGTTTTGTTGGATAATTTTCATTTTGTTTTATTGATGTGAACATAATTCTTCCTTGAATATTGGCATCCACTGTGATATAATTAGATTAATTAAGTTAAAATATGTGGGTTAGTGAGAGAATGGATGCTTCATTTAGAAAGTGGCTCCTTCCTACCATGTTAATGAAAGCTGTTGCAAGAAGTTAAATAGCATCATTAGATTCACTGATGTAAACAACTGCTACTTGATATCAAATATACCTTCTATGGCAAAAGAGTATGAACTTATATTGAATTTTTTGATGAAATTGATCATTTATCTTATTTTTAGTCACTCCAATAACGGAACTGAAATTGCTTTGTTAACTCTAGACTTGGAGATAGAGAGAATAATCCTCCTGGATCCTGCTAATGTGCAAGTACTTTGGGGTTAGTCAAAATCTGCAAGATGGTGGGTAGGAAATCATGATCAAAGCTCTGCCCTAGGATTTCAATCACAGTGCCACATCTGCAATCTTGCAAATTTTTATCTCCCCCACCCAAATATGCTTGATACTAACCTGGTATATTTCTAGACTGACTTGTGAATATAACTATCAGAGATATGATATTGAATTGGTTTACTCATTCTGGGGTATAAAACCCATAAGGCTCTATTCTTGGAGATATATTCTTCTTTTGTTTGGTGGTCCTTAGGATTTTCCAAAATTACATTTTGTCCTCTGTGGCATTCAATATCTACACAAAAGTGTGATCAGAAAATCTGCACTGTGAAATAATTCTCCTTAGTGTTTGAAATAAAAATGTATGTCAAAGATGCATGTTCCATAAATAATTGAGAATGCTTTTGCTACTGTAAAAGAACATAAATACTCCTCAAATTTATGAGTAGTTTGTGCAGATGCTTCAGTTACTGATATTATTGCTGATATAAAGAATATAAAAATATAATGAAATATAATCCAAATGTATAGATTATATTGTGAGCTAGGTAGAAGTATAATATTTACCTTTTTAAAGTGTCTATATTATCTTTTGAGTTGTATGTGATAATAAACTGATGTATAGAGCAGAACAGAGAGCAGTAGCTGGAACTACACATAGGTAGAATGGGTTAATATTTAAATATTTAAAACGTTGTTAGATAACAGCTCATACAATTTGGTGTTGCATACGACAAAAACTGAATCATTGGATAGTCCAACTGCAGACACATTTATGTACAACTCATATAGTTTCAAAGAATGAATCAAGAGAATAAATGTCAACAGATTTTACCAATCTACTACCGCTGGATGGAAGAAGAGCTAGATGCAGTAGAGTATAATTAGTTTCAACTAGATTAAGAAAATATGATCAGAAGTAAGCTGACATGTTCATTAGAAAGCAAGGTGACTGCAGTCTGAGTAGGAATGCCTAAGATCATATTATTACATAAACTGGCATCCTATCCTACTAAAATAATGACAACAGGTGGGACTGTCTAGTAACATTTTCAGAACATTTTATTTTTCAACAGATCCCAACCACCAGCAAATATATATGTATGTAAGTCAATTTATATGACCACCCATCTTGCAAACAGCAACTCTGAGCAGCTAACAAAATTTTAAAAATCATTAAAAAACAACCAGTCACAATAATATACAGGTAGTCCCCAGTTTAAGAACAAGTTCCATTCCCAAGGTCTGTCCTCAAGTTAAATTTGTATGTAAGCCAGAACAGTATTATTGTATAATACTGTATACGTATTATTGTGTAATTAACTCGAACCACTGCATATTTAACTTGAATCATTGTGTGTTTAACTTGAATTTTGCTACAATAGGCTCCGTCCTTAACTGTGGGTTTTCCTTAAACCAGGGGTTCAACCTGGGGACTACCTGTACATAAAGTAGCAGCCAAGGACAGCAACAATCACAACCAAAGCAGCTACCCCGTGGCCACTTTAACTTCCTGACCCTCACCCTGTAGAAAACAGCTATGTTTAAGGCTTTCCAGAATATTAGCAGAGTTGAAGCCAGCTGAATCTTGACGGTATGGAGTTCTAGAGGGCAGGTGCTGTAACTGAAAATGTCCAGTTACTGGGTCCTGTTACATGACATTCTTTAATAAATGGGAACTGGAGCAAGCCATTGTTAGACTTATTGGGGTGGATATAATTTTTTTTTTTTTTTGTCTGCTTCACAGTCATTACTGACCCTGCAGTGACCGCCCCCTAGCGGTTTTCAAGGCAATTGCATCTTTCTGTTTTTCGGAAGTAGCCTTTGCCAGAGCCTACTTCCTAGAGAGTCCAGCCCAGCTGGCAAGCGCAGGAGGCGGGATTTTTCCGTTGCTTCGCGCCCCTTTTTCGGGGCAAGCGCGATTTCGCGCTTTTACCGGCAACTGTGGTCCCGTCTCTCTGTAGAGTCGCTGCCAGCATTTTTCCTCCCACCGGAGTGAGAGTACTCGTTTATCTACTCACATACGTTTTCGATCTGCTGAGTTGGCAGAAGCTGCGGGTAGAGAAACAAGAGCTCACCTTGTTTAACGCGAGAGGCTGGACTCGAACCGCTGAAGTTTCCAGCCATTTCTGGCCGGCACTTTCAGTGTCATTAATCCCTATTATTAGTAGTAGTGATATAAAAGAGCCAATGGTGATTTAAGTGTTAAACTAGGTCTGTGAGACCCAGATTCAAGTACCAATTCAGACATGAAGACTTTTGTTGACCTTGGGCCAGCCACTATCTCTCGGCCTAAACTATGTCACATCATTATGTAGATAAAATTGCCTCTCTGAGTTCCTGGAATAAAGACAGATAATAAATACAGCTAGCAAATACATAAAGAGTCTGCTAGAGTTGGACAGCTATAACAAATTTGACCCCTTCATGGATCACTGCCTTGTCGTGGCGAAGGGGCTTGTGTAACTCAGTGAAGCCATGAGCTATACCGTGCAGGGCCACCCAAGACGGACAGGTCATGACAGAGAGTTCTGACAAAATGTGGTCCACTGGAGAAGGAAATGGCAACCCACTCCAGTATCCTTGCCAAGAAAACCCCATGGACAATGTTAAAAGGCTAAAAGATATGACGCCGGAAGATGAGCCCCTCAGGTCGGAAGGTGTCCAATATGCTACTGGGGAAGAGCGGAGGGCAATTCCAAGTAGCTCCAGAAAGAGTGAAGCGGCTGGGCCAAAGCCGAAAGGACGTTCAGCTGTGGATGTATCTGGAAGCGAAAAGAAGGTCCGATGCTGTAAAGAACAATATTGTATAGGTACGTGGAATGTAAGATCCATGAACCAAGGCAAGCTGGATGTGGTCAAACATGAGATGACAAGATTGAACGTCGACATCTTGGGAATCAGCGAATTGAAATGGATGGGAATGGGTGAATTTAATTCAGGTGACCACTATATCTACTACTGTGGGCAAGAAACCCTTAGAAGAAATGGAGTTGCACTCATAGTCAATAAGAGAGTGGGAAAGGCAGTAATGGGGTACAACCTCAAAAACGACAGAACGATCTCAGTGCGTATCCAAGGAAAACCATTCAACATCACGGTAATCCAAGTCTATGCCCCAACCACTGATGCCGAAGAAGCTGAGGTTGACCGGTTCTATGAAGACCTACAAGACCTTCTAGAACTAGCACCAAAAAAAGATGTCCTTTTCATCATAGGGGATTGGAATGCTAAAGTAGGAAGTCAAGGAGTAATCGGAATAACAGGCAACTTTGGCCTTGGAGTACAAAATGAAGCAGGGCAAAGGCTAATAGAGTTCTGTCAAGAGAACAAGCTAGTCATAGCAAACACTCTTTTCCAACAACACAAGAGACGACTCTACACATGGACATCACCAGATGGTCAATACCGAAACCAGATTGATTACATACTTTGCAGCCAAAGGTGGAGAAGCTCTATACAGACGGCAAAAACAAGACCAGGAGCTGACTGTGGCTCAGATCATGAGCTTCTTACTGCAAAATTTAGGCTTAAATTGAAGAATGTAGGGAAAACCACTAGACCACTCAGGTATGACTTAGATCATATTCCATGTGAGTACACATGGTGAAGGTGATGAATAGATTTAGAGGATTAGATTTGGTAGACAGAGTGCCTGAAGAACTATGGACGGAGGTCTGTAACATTGTACAAGAGGCAGCATCTAAAACCATCCCAAAGAAAAAGAAATGCAAGAAAGCAAAATGGCTGTCTGATGAGGCTTTACAAATAGCTGTGGAAAGAAGGAATGCGAAAAGCAAGGGTGAAAGGGAAAGATATAAGCAACTGAATGCAGATTTCCAGAGAATAGCAAGGAGAGATAAGAAGGCCTTCTTAAATGAACAATGCAAAGAAATTGAAGAAAACAATAGAATGGGGAAGACTAGAGATCTCTTCAAGAAAATTGGAGATATCAAAGGAACGTTTAGTGCAAAGATGGGCATGATAAAGGACAAAAAAGGCAGGGACCTAACAGAAGCAGAAGAGATTAAGAAGAGGTGGCAAGAATACACAGAAGAACTATACAAGAAAGATCTTAATGTCCCTGATGTCCATGCTGGTGTGGTCACTGACCCTGAGCCAGACATCCTAGAGAGTGAAGTCAAGTGGGCCTTAGGAAGCATTGCTAACAACAAAGCTAGTGGAGATGACAGTATTCCAGCTGAGTTACTTAAAATACTAAAAGACGATGCTGTTAAAGTGCTGCACTCAATATGCCAGCAAGTTTGGAAAACACAACAGTGGCCACGGGATTGGAAAAGGTCAGTTTACGTTCCAATTCCAAAGAAGGGCAATGCCAAAGAATGCTCAAACTATCGCACAATTGCACTCATTTCACATGCTAGCAAGGTTATGCTCAAAATCCTACAAGCTAGGCTTCAGCAGTACGTGAACCGAGAACTACCGGATGTACAAGCTGGGTTTGGAAGAGGCAGAGGAACTAGAGATCAAATTGCCAACATTCGCTGGATCATGGAGAAAGCACGAGAGTTCCAGAAAAGCATCTACTTCTGCTTCATTGACTATGCAAAAGCCTTTGATTGTGTGGATCACAACAAACTGTGGCAAATTCTTAAAGAGATGGGGATACCAGACCACCTTACCTGTCTCCTGAGAAACCTGTATGCGGGCCAAGAAGCAACAGTTAGAACCGGTCATGGAACAACCGATTGGTTCAAAATAGGGAAAGGAGTACGACAAGGCTGTATACTGTCACCCTGCTTATTTAACCTATATGCAGAGTACATCATGAGAAATGCCAGGCTGGAAGAATCACAAGCCGGAATTAAGATTGCAGGGAGAAACATCAATAACCTCAGATATGCAGACGATACCACCCTAATGGCAGAAAGTGAAGAAGAACTAAAGAGCCTCTTGATGAGGGTGAAAGAGGAGAGTGCGAAAGCTGGCTTGAAACTCAACATTAAAAAAACTAAGATCATGGCATCTGGACCCATCAACCCCTGGCAAATAGAAGGGGTAGAAATGGAAGCAGTAACAGACTTCATTTATTTGGGCTCCAAGATCACCGCAGACGGAGACTGCAGCCATGAAATTAAAAGACGCTTGCTCCTTGGGAGGAAAGCTATGGCAAACCTAGATAGCATATTAAAAAGCAGAGACGTCACCTTGCCGACAAAGATTCGCATAGTCAAAGCTATGGTTTTTCCAGTAGTAATGTATGGCTGTGAGAGCTGGACCATAAAGAAGGCTGAACGCCGAAGAATTGATGCCTTTGAACTGTGGTGCTGGAGAAGACTCTTAAGAGTCCCCTGGACTGCTAGGAGGTCAAACCAGTCAATCTTAAAGGAAATCAACTCTGATTGCTCATTGGAAGGATTGATAATGAAGCTCAAGCTCAGATACTTTGGTCACCTAATGCGAAGAGAGGACTCTTTGGAAAAGACCCTGATGCTGGGAAAGATGGAAGGCAAAAGGAGAAGAGGACGGCAGAGGATGAGATGGCTAGATAGCATCACTGAAGCAATGAGCATGAAATTGAGCAAACTGAGGGAGGCAGTGAAAGATAGGAAGGCCTGGCGCAATATGGTTCATGGGGTCACGAAGAGTCGGACACGACTTAACGACTAAACAACAACAACAACAAATTTGAAATAATAATAATAATAATAATAATAATAATAATAATAATAATAATGTCTATAACCTTTCCTCTCCAGAATCGAACTTAAGCTATTTTAGCACTTTCAAGACCAAAGAATTCATTCCTGTAATTTTCTGAAGTAGCTTAAAGCCTAAAAGGGTCTTAGTAACATGCTTTTGTAATAGCTTTCTACATATATTTACAAAAATCAATATTGTTTTCCTGCCATTTTATATTTTATTTAAAGAAAAAAATAGGTGCTACAGAAATACACTTCTAGGCACTCTTAAGTAAGACAAAATTGGCTACTTGCTGTAACTAGTTACTGCCATAGCAGGAACTTGATTTAAGCTGTCAACAAGTTCATTCACTTGCCTTTGTTCCCTGCATGGTATACTTTATAAACATCTGACAGGATAATGGAGCTGTTTAAAATTCAGGACCACCTTCAAATCAGCCTCCTCCATATGCAATGGACTTTCCTTTAACTGCATTTGCTGTGTGTTACTAATCTACCTCTCTAACAGAAGGAAGGAAGGACGGGAGGAAAATTTAAAATAACATTCTAAAGATTGTGTTGCATGAATACAAGCCTTAACAGCAATAATTCCTTATGTTTTTTTAATATATATGTTATACATATTACACTGATAAAGTCACACTGTGAAGTATGAAAACATTAATAAATAATAAATTAATAAATAATAACAGGTGTTTGTGAGATTATAGCAGCAGCAGCAGCGTACTCTGGTTTCTCTTCAGATCATATATATAATTAATAATATTTTAGACCTACCACATAATTATTAATAAATGCAGGTATAATAGTAAGACTGTGTATAAGACTTTGGTCATTGTTGGAACAGAACTTGTGGACCAATTAATACTTTCTTAAAAATGTGGGCAAATCACCTGCCTAATTCAAAGCCTACAAGCAGGACACAAATGCAACTCTCTCTGACCTTTCTTGTCTTTCCTATATTATTTGTGCAACATTTGGGTATCATTGCCATTAGCAATTTACTAGAATGCAATTGGATTGCCTTCAAAGTTGTTTAAGCTGGAAGTCATCACATCTTGTGACAGGCAATTCCATAATTTAACTATATACTCTAAAGAAGCATTTTAAGTAAAATGATTTGGATTCCTTGCATGACTGCTGGTTTTACAAGGAAAAAAATCTTCCAACCCACTTTTTCCATACCATGCATATCAATTCTTCTCCACCATACATTCCATATGTTTTCATTTTTCTAAACTAATTTTCTACAGGCACAGTTTTTCCAAATCTCTGATGACCCCCCCCCCTTTAAATTCCTCTTTTGTAAAAAACAGTCCTACTATTGATGTATGTTCTTTAACCAGTTACCAATCCATTAAAATATTTATTATCCCATCACTATTGCATTTGCTTAGGAGTTTTTGACAAGAGACTTCGTCAAAATCTTTCTGAGATTCCAAGTAAACTATAACAGAGGAAAAAAAAGAGGGAGGGATACATACACATATACATACACACAAAGAGAGAAAGTGATGACTGATTTAAGCCTGTTCAATACTTTAAAAAAAACAAAAACCTTTCACCCCTATGGGTGATATGTGTCTTTCTCAATCTTGGATCCTCTACCAGAGGCGTGGGAGTTGGAGGGTTCCGTGCAGTATCTTAGCTGTTTCTAGCACTGCACTCTTCCGGAAGAAAGCTCTGATGTTATTCCTGGGATCTGTTGGAGCCATTCTCCCAGCTTAGGAGTCACAGTCCTGAGTACTCCTACCACCACTGGGACCACTTTGGCCTTTACTTTCCACATCCTCTCTATTTCCTCCTTCAGGCCCTGGTACTTCTCCAGCTTCTCATACTCCTTTCTGATGTTGCTGTCACTTGGCACTGCTACATCTATCAACACTGCTGTCTTCTGGTCTTTGTCTACCACCACGATGTCTGGTTGAATGGCCAGTACCTGCCTGTCCGTCTGGATCTGGAAGTCCCACAGGATCTTAGCCCTGTTATTCTCCACGATCTTCTGTGGAATCTCCGATCTGGACTTGGGAGGGTCCAGCCCATACACTGTGTAGATGTTCCTGTACACAATGCCAGCTACTTGGTTGTGCCGTTCAGTGTATGCTGTTCCTGCCTGCATCTTACACCCTGCTACTATGGTTGAACTACCTCTGAGGCCTCTCTGCACAGTCTGCACCTTGGGTCCTGTCTAGTGTGATAGACCCCTGCTTCTATGGATCTGGTGCATAGTGCCTGTTCTTGTGCTGCTATGGTCAGTGCCTCAGCACTGTCTTTTAGTCCAGCCCTTTCCAACCACTGGTAGGATTTCCCAATGTCAGCCATCTCAGCAATCTGTCAATGGTACCGCAAGCTCCATCAATTTTATAATATAATCCTCTACTGTGGGTATTTCATTATTCTTCCATCTTTGTGCATAGAATAATCTTGCCGCAGTTACCATATACAATATTAGTTTCCCATATTTTTTTCTAGTTCGGCATCCACAAAACCCAATAAAAATAATTCTGGTTTCATTGTAATATTAATCCACAGTATCTTTTGCATCATTGTATGAATTTGCACCCAAAATTCCTCTGGTTTTTCACAAGTCTGCCATACATGATAAAAAGTCCCCTCTTCCTTTTCACACTTCCAACAGTTTTTTTGATATTCCTATATACATTTTAGACAATTTAGCCAGTGTCATATACCATCGGTACATCATTTTATAAAAGTTCCATCTTAAATTATGACACAATATAAATTTAACACAAGTTTCCCATATTTTCTCCCATATATCCGTATTTATATTATAACCAAAGTTTGCAGCCCATTTGATCCTGTTTGATACTCTCAAAGAAAGTGTTAGAGAGACAGGACTTTGCAGAAAAAAATGTGATTCTCCTACAGTTCTTCTACAAGCTTCATAATTCTATCATTAATAAAACTTTTTTTCCAATTAATTTGCAATAGATATTAAACTAGCCAGCCTATAATTTTTTTAATTCCGTCCCCTCACTGCATTCATTTTAAAAGTTCATTATTTTCTTATTTTCTTACATGTTTTTAAGACTGGCCATTATGCCAGAAAACTGGACAGCAATTTCACACTTTATTTAAAAAAAAAAAAACTTGGTGCTTTACGAATTTTCAGTATTTCAGCAAGGATTCCAGATCTGCATCTCCTCTTTTCACTACTGTGAAAATCACTTCATGAACCAATCACTCAAGCCAAGTGTTTGACTGATCGTTAAGCATAGACCTCTTCACTATTATTTGCCTCATCCTCAGTATCTCCCTAATGGGACTTTTTCTTGCTTCCCAAAGTTGAATATATAGCAATAATAATTAATATCAGGTCAGACAGCTGAGCTGGACTAAACTTGTGGTATGTATACATAGTGTCATCTCAAAGAACAATGGTGATAACTTGCCAACTGGTAAAACTTTCTACCATAAAAAAACTCTTGTGTAAACTCTGTAATAGGCTTAACATACATTTAAAAAATAAAATTAGATCCTAAAACTTCTTCCCAAACCGAGGAAAACATTAACATTCCTGCCATCCCTGCCACAGAAGTTAAGACAAGTAGCAATGAGGCTAATGATCATCCCTAAATAGTGCTTCGGGTGCCATGATGTGCAGAAAGTAAAAGAATATTCAACTTCAGAGTCCCCAATCTTTTTAGGCAGCTAGGCACATTTGAAATTTTGAGAGCATATTGTTCATATAAAATAGTTGCCCTGGATGGCAGAGCCAGATTTAAAGTACTTATTGACCAAAAGGAAAATGGGTGAGGCTTCTGTGCATGGTATAAAAATTTAATGAATAAATAAATCTTATAGCCCCCAAGCAGGCATCTCTTTGTCATCTCAGCTTACTTTTGTCTTTTGTTTTGTGCATAGGAACCTATTTCCAAATACAACATTGTTTCCCTATCATTATTCATGGAAAGAGGGGGAGGGGCAAAATATAATATGCTGACTGACAAAAATCACCCAGTTGGGATAACTGGAAAACATCCACGGAGGAAAAATCAATAAAGAACAAACAAATTAAGATCTGAAGCTGTGTTCATGACTAAAAAGTATGGAATGCCTCAATGTATTTTTAAAATAAAGTTTTCATTACTATAAGGTCACTGCAGGTACACTTAATGAATGATTTTTTTGAACAGTAAGCCTGTCAAGTTGTATCAGATAAAATGAAGAGCTTCTGTTAGATGAATAACAAAATAAAACATCCCATGATGGTATTAAGAAATGACAATTTAACCAAGCAATTTTATTCCATTTTAGACATTTTACTTAATTAAATCGGTGAAGTCATGAAGTCAGTCTTGACCCAGTCTAAGTAAAATATAATCTTATCTGAAAAGCATGAAATTATGCTGACTGTATGCATTACTTCTCTTCTTGACATCTATTACGGCCGTTCAATAACCTAATTACTAAGAATTAAATTGCAGAATAGAGAGTATAGTGAAAATCATTTCAATGTGAACTTTAAAAAATATTGGCTGACTGTTGTTGATTTGCCCTAAATAGGTATAGACTACATTGAATGGAATGTTGATAGCTAAGCATGTTTATAATTTTTGAACATTTTTTTCCAATCAGAGTTCCATCAAAGTTAGTTGTTAAAACGCCATAATATTCTGAAACAGACCTAATTCACTCCACATGGGATGCCTGTCAGTAGACGTGGACTGTCCAGGGACAGGAATATAGGATATGATTTATTGCTGCAGCAACAGTTTCTGTATAATATTTTATCTATTTATCATTTCATTTATTTGAATTGTGATAGCACAACTACCTGCCTTTTTGACTGGGGAAATAAGTTCTAAAATTGGTATATCCAAATTAAAAAGCAAAGAAAATCACCAAAACTCCCCTTCAAAATCAGCCCACACATGATAGGCCTTGGCCTGCCCATTGTGGTCTGCCCATTCTACATATAACAGCCTAACAAGAAAATCCTACCATTTGCTCAAGCCCTTTACCACCACCATGCTACAACCTGGTAGTACAGTGGCTTGGCTACTGAGTCCCTGGTCATTTGGTTAGTGGTGATAAAGTCTTGAATAATCATGCTCCTACAAAATAACAGTCTAGCCTTGAAATTCAGAGGCCAGCACATTTTTTTTTTCAGTACTATAGCAACAGACAGCTGTATATGGTATATAGTGGCAAATCAGAAATTTGCCTATGGAGGGCTAAAGAGCACCACTATTTTGCTCTTTGAACTAAAGTTGGCTATGGTAACAGCCTATTCAATTACTGGCAAGTTACAGTGGTGGTCAATAGATAACAGACCACAAGCCTTGAGAGATGTAATCTGGTCTTGCAAGACATTGCTGAAATTCATGAAATTTTGGTGACATTTTGTGAGTTTCTGAAAAAAATCTCATAAAGACATCAGAGAAGCCATGAAAGATTTCAAAAAGGTCTTTCAGTGCTCCAACAACAGGGCAAAATTACTGTGGACTCCAATGGTAATTGGCCATACCATCATATATGAATGAAGAAAGGACTGTCCCATAGAAGGCTCCTAGTGTGAAATTAACACTGCATGAATTTGTGTGGGTCTGTGTGTGTGTACTTTTAAAATTCTCATTCTGTTTATCTGTTTCTCTGTTTGTACCCTCAAGTTAGCCCAAACAGTGCATTACACCACAACAGTTTTTGAATCAAGGTACCTAAAATCCACTAAAGAACGTGTAAAAATCTGGGACCCATTACTCCTGTGAAATTGAAATTTTATTTCTAGGATGTTCACACCACTTTTATTCACAAAGCTGTGGCCACTGCAGGGTCCCTGAGGTCACATGATCATGATTTCTGATGCTCCTTCCTAGCTTCCCACAAGCAAAGTCAATGGGGAAGCTGGCAGGAAATCAGAAGTTACTCCTAATGCTTTTTTGCCCATCTGTGGTCATTTTCAAAGCAAAGCGATAGCAATACCATTCAGGAAATTTTGTTTCCTGTTTTATTGCCTCTTTTGAATAGTATGTAGATGTTGTTTATCTCTATGTGCCTGTTGATGGCTGCCTTATCTGAATACCAAGCTTCCAGGAATTCCCTCACATTTTTGGATTTAGCTTGGTCTAAAATGCTGACAGTTTCCCAACTGAAACTATTGTTAAGTCTGCCCATGTGTTGTGAGATTAAGGAGTTTTCATTGTGTCTTCTGACTGCTAGTTGGTGTTCATGGATACGCTCTGCTAGCCTTCTGTCTGTCCTACATAGTGGTTGTTACAGTCCTTACACTGTATGTTGTAGATGACTCCTGTTTTTTCTTTTTGGGCTACTGGGTCTTTTGGTTTGCTTAACATGTTTTGGAGGGCTTTAGTTGGTTTGTGCGCTACAGAGATGCCACATGGTTAAAACAAAAGACCAGTATACCTCCTCACCAGCAATCATCACCCAGATAAGCAGAGATTAACACCAAGATTATCACCAGACAATCAAGCAGTAAACAATACCCTAACCAAAGAACTACCAGGAGAAAAATAAAAATAAAAATAAACCACCCCCCAACACTGGCAGGGCAAGCCACTGTATATAAACAGAGAGCAAATCCCACTCCATTCTAGCACTGAAGATGTTACCTAGCCAAGTAACGAAACATTTGCAAGAAAACAACCAAGCTCAGAGAACCCCAAGGACTCCACAGTGTGTGTGTGTGTGTTTACGTATATACACACACACACACAAATATATAAAGCTCAAGAATAAACTTCTTTAAAAAACAAGCATGTATTGAAAATATTATTTGTAGTTTACTTTTATTCAGTGGATAGAGTTCTGTGATAATCAGAATTAGCTTAGCCTAGGAAAACCTGCTTTTTATTTGAGAGTTGCTGAAGCTTTGCAATATGTGATCATGAATGGTTTATGTCATTATTTCAGATAATCAACATATTTCGTTAATTTGCCACTTGCTAGTGTTCACTGTAAAAATCAGTAATTACTCTAGCATCTGGAACACAGATATGGTTAGACAGCGGTCCTGACAAGTAATATACCTTCTGAGAAGACAGATTACATATAAGCAATCCAATTCTCACTCTACAATGCAGGACCAAAACACAACCTCATTATCTCAAGTTTAATGAAGCTTTATGAAGAATAAATTTTCAGAAAGCAACTTATATTCTCCATTCATTAGTGTTTTTTCTTTAAAAAGCTGTATTATCACAGGCTTAGAAAATTACTTTGTATCTAGAGATCAACATTCAGAACAGTTGTACATTTTGAAAAAACAAACTTTTATATTCCACTGAATAAATTACTTCCAAACTTCATTAAATGTTATGTCTTTCTTTCACCAACCACAATTCCAGCTTCTTAATTCTTTAATTTTTGTTATTTCATATCTCATGAGTCATATTTTTATAGATATATAGCTAACTGTGGAGAGGAATGGAAATCTCTACTTGGACATCCTAAATGGTAAGGTATATCCATATTTTCTATTAATTTCATATACCAATGTTAAAGCCAATAACACATGGATAATCATAGTAAAAGCAAGCCCAAGCAAACACCAAGCATAACTGATAAATTTATGGAAGTTATTTGCATAGAAAATAATATTGTAAAATTATATTGTCATTTTGTAAATATTGTATAATTATACAATATACTAAGACAAACACTTGATTAACTGACGCTAAATAAGAACCATATGTACCTGTTCCGACTTACCTACAAATCAACTTAAAGACAGACTTAGGAACGGATATTGTTCATAACCCAGGGACTGCCTATACTGTGTTTTGTTACTATTTTTTTTCCCCTAGCATTTGATGTTTCCTGCTTTGTTGTCATATTATTGGGGCAGTTTCAAAATATTTCAAATAAATAAATGGCAGAAATAGATTATTTTAACCCCAAGCCATTTAAGATTTTGTAAATCAGAAAAAGTATGTGAAGCCACTGTGGTTGGTTAGAATTTATTATCTCTACAGTGCATGAGACACAGTAACTCATCCCCCCATTTTCCCAACCTTCTCAGTTCCACATAAAATGCATTACAATATTCTAATCAAGGCAGGGATCACTGTAGCTATATCTAACTTCCCAAGGAAGAGATGCAGTTGGCATTTCAGCCAAAGTGGAGCAAAAGTACTCTTGGTCAAAGTAACCACCAGTCCTCCAGGTACAGTTCTGGGTCTAAAACCACCTTTAAGTGGCAAAACTGTTATTTTAGGTTTCCAACTGTATCTAGAATAAGCCCCATTCCCAATACCAGCAGAGTTTGTATCTGTTCTGAATTGAGCAATAATGCTCTTACCCACACCAAATAAAATCCAAGGGATTCTAAAACTAAAGGCAGCAGGGCCAATAATTCCCCATCAGTATCTCTAAAATTTTCAGCCAATTAAGACTGGAGCCAATGCAAAATGTTTTCCCACATGAATCAAATGTCCCAGAAAGATGTCCTGATGCATATTTACAATGAATCTTACAAAACCAACAGGATTTCCCTATCTAATTGCCAGTGTAAATTATCTGCTGAAGTCGCTGAAGCAGTTTCTGTCCCAGCACTACCACACTTGAATCAGATCAATGGATCAATCATTTGTCCTGCTGCCACATGGTCGCAGCTTCCTGTGGGCGAGATCGCGGTAGCAAGGAGACGTTCGGTGAGGCTTGTGGTGTGTTTTGTGGCGTTTGGAAGGTTTTTGGTGTGCTTGTCAGCATGGCTCCAAAGAAAATGCAGAGCTGTATGTATTTACATTGAACCTTATGGGGAAATTTGCCTCACGGCGCGACCAAATTCGGAGGGCGGAACAGATTAACCGTATTTACATTGAACCTTATGGGAAAATTTGCCTCGTGGCGTGACGAAATCGAGTTGCGATCAGAGTCACGGAACGGATTAAGTCCGTAACGCGAGGTACCACTGTATCTTTATAAATGGAGATACGTGTAGATCTTGGGACTATTGTAAATGCACCATTCGTGATCCACGACAATGCTCCTTGCTGACCATATCCCCAATAGCTGCATAGCTCTACTGATATTGGTGGGTCAGTCCTTAACTATCTTGTGTAGCTAATTACAAATGATGTTCTGTAAAGATGCTGACTTGCGGTTCTCAACTGAGTATTTACTTTTGTTTCTCCATTCTATAGTTAACATATCATATTCTGTACTGAAAAGGAAATGGAATAGGCCTATATTACCTGCCAAAACGGACCCAGGGGATACAAACATCAGCATTAGTCCAATATTGTGGGAAACAACTGAGTTTTTCTATTGATTTCTTGCCCCAAAACTTTTTCTTCTCAATGTTAGAAATGCATTTTTGTACCTACTACAGTCCAAACCTCACAAGGAGATGATAAATGAGGTAATATCGATTAGACTCTGCTAAACAGTCCCTGCATTTCAAGGTTATATCATTTCAAGAGTCAGTAAGTCTCATTACAGAAATCTGTCTGCTGACATTTACAAATAAAGAGAGCAGCAAAGGAATTCCAGCATGATAGAGCAACCATTGCATTTTAGTTCCTTTATTGAGATAGAAAATTCAACACATATAGACACAAAAGTTGAAGCCATGAAAGCATTGAAAAAATAAAGCTAAACATTCTTCAAAATCCACATTTTTTAAAAAGACAACATTTCTTTGACACTTGTCTACTTTCATTTTTCCCACTGAACTACTTATCCTGATAAGCAAACTGTGAAGAAAATGTTTAGCTATGACATATTCCAAGAAAACAGTGCAGGGTAGTCTCCTGAAGAGAGTGTTTGCCTTCATCGACCAAAGAAAATAAAATGTTTAGAATTTTCAACTCAGTGGATTGTTATCATGTAGAATGGTATTCCAAATAAAAATGAAAAAAAAATTATTATATTGGGATAAGGTTAGCTACTGCTGTAGTTCCCCCTGAAAAAGAATATATGGACATTAATAAAATTCCTTTGAAAATATTTCTAAAATAAAAATTGTAGGGGCAACCAGAATCTTGAAAAAATTGTACAAAATAGGGCTAAATATGATATTAGAGAAGTAAATACATGTGTAAAGGGTAAGGTCACCAACGAATTCACAAAAAGCAGTTTGCTTGCATGTTTGTATATATTTCCAGCTATTTAAAATGCATTGTAACATATTGGTATCAAGAACAGAACTCTGTTCTGTTCATGCTTTCTCTCTAATAAAAAGCCACTTTTCCTTAGTTATTATATTTATGCTAAGACTTGAAATATGCTCTACCAGGCACCTTTGCTATTAACTTTTTTAAATCCCAGGGGGAAAAAAGTCTATTTGTTTCCCCAAGATTTAAAGTGCAATATTATTACATGTCTACTCAAATGTACCGTATTTTTCCGACTATAAGATGATACTTTTTTCTAAAATCCTTACCCTAAAAATTGAAGGGCGTCTTATTCAAGGAAGTCAGTGAAGAGAGAACCGCATGGTTGCAAAACTGCCCATACTTTGTCTCTGCAGGCAGGCTTCCTCCTATTGCTAGCCTCCAATCACGAGTGAAATAGCTTGTCTCCCAAATAGACTTCCTCCAGTCACGAGCCTGATGTAACTGATGTCAGCTGATGCTGAACAAACCAATTAGAGGAAGTCTGTTTGCAGAGACAAGCTATCGGCAGTTTCACTTGTCCTTGAATGTAATCAGTTATGCAAAAGAGCCTGGAAATAGAGCTGCAGAGAGACGGTTTGGACCTCCTCCCACCGAGTGTAGCAGGTAAATGTTAACTAATTACTAAATAAAAATGTGTTCTGCACTATCTTTAAAATATTGATTTCTTAATTTGGGGTTGGAAAAATGGGGGTCGTCTTGTACATGGGGGCGTCTTATTGTCAGAAAAATATGGTAAGTCCCACTGAATTCAATGAGATTTACTTCCAGGGAAGAGCATTGATTACAGCCTTAAGATTTTTTTTTTTTAATTTAATCTGATTTCTATAAAAAGTTATATTTTCTTGAGCTGTTTCAAATTCTTCCTTGAGCTTATCCCACAGGTAATATCACTAAACTGTACCTTCCAATTATATAAAGTTTACACTTTCAAATTTTTAACATTTCACTTTTAAATCACACAATACATTGGCCAACCTTATGTCTCAGGAAGGGGGCAAAAAAAAAAAAAAAAAGAGGCACGACAAACATGAATCATGCTATCACACACAAACCCGGCCTCTCACATACCTATGTGCAATGTTGCAACACCAATACAGAAGAGAGGTGCTTGTGTTATATCACAATGCATGTTTTATCATTTGGACATCATTACAGTTAGGAACAGGCACCTGTCCTTATGTGTCCTCATAACGTTTGCCTCTTTGTGTCATTCTTAATTGGTTTATAATTGTTTTATATCTCTTCCATTGTTAGTGCATATAAGTAGCACAAATGATGTGCTATAATTACACATAAAAACAGAAATTCTGCAAAGCTGATTGGGAAATTTTTCTGTCCTAAATTCACCATTGATGAGAAAATGGCTATCTAGGAAATAAAGACTGTTTTTTAACTTGGTTATTTAAATGGTCAGTGGTGGTTGTTTTTTTTACAGAAAAAAGGTTAATTCCAGATTATTGTAAAGAATTTATAGTATAGAATGCATACTTCAAAAATGCAACTGTTTTGCGTTTTGCTTTTTTTTTCTTTTTTTTCTTTAAGAACTCAGTGCACAGTAGTACTGCTGTACAACAACAGGAAACTGAAGTTAACAGTAGGCCCATCACTGAGGTTTTGGGCAGGAGGAGGAACTCTGCCCTAATTATTCACCCAAAGCAATCACTTTCTAAGTGAACCACATCAAACTGTTATGTTCAGTTTACTTTTTCAGTGACATCAGAGTTAGAACAGCTTTTACTAAAACAAGAAAATCCCAGAAATACTAGAGATCTTGAAAAAAAAAAAATTAACATTAATAGCTGTGCCCAAAGATAGATTTTCAAATTTCTGTTCACTGAGGCCATCCAAAAACACTCAAAGCATCTCTGCATAAGTGTTGGACATGCACTTGTTCAGCATTTTATATTATTTAGAAATTCCTAAGCCTTCCAATGAACTAAGTTAAAAATATTTGGAATTAAAAGATAAAAAGGAATGTTGATATATGCAAATTCACACTTGAGAAAGACAGAAGAGCACTGTTCATCAAGGACTTTTGCCTTTTTTCCTTCTTTAAGTAGCTAGAGAAAGAAATACATCTTCTTCAGTCTGAAGCCTTCCAGTCCTGATTGTTCAAGCAAATCATAAGACTTGATTCTAAGAGATATTGCTTATACTGACTGAACAAGATGGATACTGCAAGAATTCTGAAATCTTAATGCTTAGATTTCCAAGAACTCTTTACATTAAATCATTTCAATGTTCTAATTATTCGCTAATATATTGTGTTTATATACTGCCATATTCTATACTGACTCCCAGTGGTTTACATCCATAAAAAGATATAAAAACCCAAAATAAAATATAAAAACATGAATAAGTATGGGAATAATAAATAAGACAAGAATATCCAAATAGTAACCACTCTTTGATTCCCAAATACCTTTTAAAACTATTCCATTATCACTAATTTCTGGAATGCTAATGATGATGCTAACCTGACCTGGTCTTCAAAGGCAGCCCCATATAAAGCACATTGCAATAATCCAGTCACAAGTACATGAGTTGCTGTTGCCAGAACTCCTTACTCCAAGCATAGCGGAAAGACAGGAAGTTTTCTATATACTGTAGCTTTTATATCTTTCCACTACTTGGCATGTTTAACTGATTGATTGATAGACAGACTCACATACACATACTTACACACTTTAGGCATCTGCCTGAATGCATGAGTGCTGCAAACCATGATGAAGGCTGGGCTGTGCATGTTGCCTGTTCTGTACAGTATGCCCCTTGCATATTCCTTGATATACTCAGTATTCAATAATATAGTCACCAAATCAGATCTTGCAGAAAACTATTCACTTTCATGTGAACATACATCTCATCTGAACACACAGAAGCTAGGGTGAGCAAAAGCTAGGATAAGCAGAATATGCAGACACATCAACATAGTTATTGGAACATGACTGTGTGTCCTATTTTAAAGTATCCTTTCTGAAGGACTATTCAAGTCCAGTTTAAAACTAAAAAGCTATAAGAAACTGGGAGACAAAATATCTTGAAGTATCCCATCAATAATTAGCAGCTGAGCACCAAACTCCGTAGGCATGTGAGTCCTGTGGTCACAATGTTTCCCAGCATAATCAAATATTACATAAACATATATTTGGAAATATAAAATAGTGTAATGTATATTAATTATTTATTAGCTATATAGATTAGCATGTGCTGAATTAGGCAGATTGGTATCCTTTTAGAGGATATATTTCTTTTCTTTTTAACAACTACTTAATTGGATAACACTAAAATTAACTTTTTGAGATTGTAGATTTCGAATGGATGAGGGATAGGGAAGTTGTGGGAACAGTGTCAATAACTCACTATAAGATTGCACCAAATCAAAGACCCCATTTGTCACGCAGTCATGAAGGATTTCTTTCTAATTGTTTCAACAAAAGCCTTGACAGAATAATTATTATTTCTAGTACCATATGTGAAATGTTTACAGTTGGGCCTCATTATATTTTTATTTTATTTATTTATTTATATTTCAAATTTGTCACCACGCATAGAGCGACTCTGGGCAGTTTACAGTAAAAACAGAATAAATATTAATTAATTAAAATACACATTTTTTTAATGTGGTATTCTATTATAAATTATCTAGTGTTTGTCCCCGAGTAAAGCATTTTTTTCATGCAGTTTTTCCAAAAGGACATAATCGTCTTGAACTGTTATGAAAACTTAGTAGGTTTATCGAAACTAAGAGAATCAACTGGTCATTCCTTCCTTTATTATTTAATAATTTTCAGCTATTTCCATTTCTTTTGTGAAGAACAGATTATGCTGCTTGCCTTGTAGAAAAAAAACTTGACATTAGGTTTCATGAGAGTGAAACAATTATTTTGGAAGAATCTCCTTATTCCTGGAAAAGACATTTTAATGGCAGTAACAGATTCAGACAAACAATTTGGAGGTATTTTATATCTTGAAGTAGTTTAGGCAAAAAGTTAGTAATATATGGCTGCATCCACTCTTAATCGTGCTTAGATTAGGCCAACTGTAATTAAAGCAAATGAGGATTGGCCCAAAGCATTTTGCTGCATGAAGCAAACAGCAAATGATGCCTTCTACCACCTGAAGTCAAGGTGGAGCTGAACTGAAACCAGCCAAGTTATTTTGGTTATTTATTTACATGCTTACTTGATTTCTAGTTGCCTTTTTTAACCACAAAAGCAGCAATACTTGAGACCATTTATAGGTGATTTTAAATCAAACTTCTGCAGCCTCTGTGATCTCCTGATTTGTAGAGTTCAAGACCCTAAATTCCTTAGCTGGCATGGCCATTGCTGAGAATTTTGAGACATGAAGACCACATAAATAGAAGGTGCCAAGATTGCAGAGTGCTGTAAGAATTAAACTACAGTATGGTGCCCTGGGTGAGAAATACTTAAGAGGAGGATTAGGGTGCAAGTTTTGTCTGCGGTAGCTTTCACACGTCCCCCTCCCATATCTGTCAACCTTCCTCAAACAATTAAAAGCTGTTTTATATCTGTGGACTTTTGCTCCAGTAGATTGAAGGTTGACACTTATTTTATAGATATTAACTTGAAGATTTGTATTACTGATTTTATAATTTTTGTTTTTGCACTTGTACACTGCTAACAATCCTCCAGGAATAGGACAGATTATAATTACTATAATTACTAGGAAGGGAACTCATGCTGCCATATTTCAGCAAAATATGATCAGAGAAGAGGTCTACAATGAGGAGCTTGGGGCTACATGCAATCAAAGACTGTATGTTGTCACAGACTAGACCAAAGAGGATATTATCAAGCAAAACAGTAAAAAAAATATATCAAGGTGTTGACAAATCAAGGTAGTGGTTGGAACTGCAGCCTAGCACTTGAAATATGGAGTATCTAAGACTTTAACAACTTTACAAGAGTTATGACTTGAACATAAGTGGAATTCTAAAGTATATCGAGATAACTTGTGATACCCTCAACCTTTTACAAATTATTACAAATTATTACAAATTACTAATATAAATAGATGTAGGTGGTAAAGACAATATTTTTAAATCAAGATATTTAAAAGTTAAGTCATCACATCTACCTAGAGCAAATGGCTTGTTAGAAAATATATGTATTGATTTTAGGGTTTCTAGCTGTATTGATGGCTATAGTTTACACATTAGCAACAGCTGCTCACATGATTTTTTCCAAAATAACTTAATCTTATAGTATTGTTATCCATTTATTAGCAAATATCACAGATGTTTTTCTCTAGATCCTGAAAGAAATAAAAGCACTTTATTATTCTTAAGTAGGCAAACTGTATGTGGTGGGAAACTGAATTTGTTTAGGCTCATGCGAAGTTATTAAGAAACTGCTGAACTCAGTTGCTTGGATTCTTATCTTGCACAAGGTCTCATTTCTATTAGGCTTCTATACCTGAAAAAATCTGAAGGTATGACTATAAAATGAACTTCTTTCATCAACAATCTTGATTCCTGCTTTTGAGTCAGGAAGACTGGCTGTAATTATTCAGAACTAATCTTACTTACTTGATTTTCTACCATTCCTCAATTCACTAAAATTCCCAGAGCAGCTTACAAAGTAAAGTAATAAAAAGTCAAAAGCAAATGAGGAGCACACAACAGTAAAATCATCACAGACATCTCTATTTCTGCAGGTGAATACTAACGTAGCAACCTGCAAATCTATTTTCAATTCACATCCTAACCTCAACTTTGAAGATAATTGTTATCTACACTTTTAAGAGCATGGCTTTCAAATGTACAGCTCAGGAATAATATGTCTTAATAATAAGTATGGCCTAGCATATTTAGGCCACAATCTTATACAGTACATGCTTACATGCGAGTAAGTCTCACTGAGATTTTTTTTTTTTTTTTTTCTGCTTAACAGTCATTACTGACCCTGCAGTGACCGCCCCCTAGCGGTTTTCAAGGCACTTGCATCTTTCTAGTTTTCGGAATTAGACTTTGCCAGAGCCTAATTCCTAGAGCGTCAGCCCAGCTGGCAGCACAGGAGGCGGGATTTCCGTTGCTTCGCGCCCCTTTTTCGGACGAGCGCGGTTTTCGCGCTTTTACCGGCAACTTGTCCCGTCTCTCTCTGTTGAGCCGCTGCCAGCATTTTTCCTCCCGCCGGAGTGAGAGTCCTCATTTATCTACTCACGTATGTTTTCGATCTGCTGAGTTGGCAGAAGCTGCGGGTTTAGAAACAAGAGCTCACCTTGTTAACGCGAGGCTGGACTCGAACCGCTGAAGCTTTCAGCCAGTACATGCTTACATGCGAGTAAGACTGAGATTTACTTCTAAATAAATACGTATAGGACTGTATTTCTATAGCTCTATTTATATATGTTTTAATTTAAAGGACACTGAGCAATTGCATTACTTTATATACCAAGTCCAGTATGTTTGCGTCATGCAAAATGTCCCCCTAGATGAACTATCACAGATTTCCAAACCACAAATAGTTATAAAATCAAAGGTATTTGAGATCAAATCTTCATGAAAATGACATATCTTAATCTGGAAGGTTTACACATATCTGTAGTGATCATTGCTGAAGAAAGTATTCCCAACCACTTTTGACCCTAAAGACAGGGGAACATATCATTGCTATTACATGAGGTGGGAGGCTCAAGATTAAACATGCAATAGTAGCTTCTTAAACAGTTTCTATACTCAAACAACTCAAGCAATTAAGGTTGTATTTGCTCAAGTTATTAAAGGACCAGATTATGCAAAAACACACACACACACGTTTACACAAACATACAGTTCTCATCACTCACCACAATAGACATATGCACCTAAACAAGCAGAGTGTGAATGGAGAATTAAATATATGCAATACCTGTAATTACAACCATACTGTTGTGAGGGGAAAATTTTAGTAGCTTTTTGTATGTTTTAATGTTGGTTTTGATTGCATTTAATAAAGCCATGTTAGCTGAAAAATGACCTGTAGGGCAATGACAGGAAATGTCAGATGCAAGACTAAGCAACCTTGTTGAGGGGAAAAGACATGACAAGGGAAGTATGGTAACATTTGGTAAAGTCTGATAAAATTAGTACCAAGGAAGGTATGATCCAGTTGCTAAACCTAGGAGTCATGTCTGTGGTTTGTGGTTTTAAGGGATAAAAAAGATTGCATCTGAGGTGGTCGGTACCATTTTAATCAAGCTGTCTACCTGACGGCTCGGTTGGAATGGTCACAACATTGCAATGTGAATCTAAGTAGGTACCTTGTATGCTAATGGTTGAATTTTACTTGCTTGTTGAACTAACATTTAATAAAGCTTTTAGAACTTTGAAGTGACTTGTTTTATGGTGTGTCTGCCTCCCGTGTTTAACGTGGTTTTTCCCCTGACACTGTTCACTTAAAGCAGCTTGTTTATTGTACACCATGTGTGCAGAAAGGCTGGCCTTGTGGCACATATGCTCCAAGCATCCTTTTGGCATCCACAAAGCCCTCCAGAAGCGGTGTAGTCAAATATCTGGGCCCCTTATTTCTTCTGGAGAGTTGTAGGGTTTAATGATCAGAGCAGGGACTTTGAACTTGCAGATGCTTAACACAATTATTTCACTCTTTCAAATGCATGAACCCCCCTCCCCAGTCCTGTCTACTTTTAACACTTCACTTTTCCTAAGTCTCACAAAACCTAGTTCAGTCTTTGATCTGACAGGCATTTCACACATCCCGTATTCATGAGAAACAGAAGACACTGCTGAAGTCATATTGTTCAGGACTGTTGTGTCTGCTTGCATGGATAAATAAGACTGTATAACCTGAACTTCCACAGCTGCACCACATAAATTATCTTAACTGTAAACTTTATTTTTCCAACAAACTTTTAGGATAAGTTGATTTTAAATACATACATGAAATTCAGTTATACCCAGATCATGGGGGAAAACAAGCAAATTCAGAAGGGATTTTCATTTTCCTGTGGTATGAATCTGAATCTCCTCTTTTCTAATTCAGTAGCTAAATAAAGAAATGTTTCTCCAGAGTTCTACGAAGATGCAAAGGATAGAAATGTGGTACCATATGAAGCAGCAGCACAGCTATAAAATGAGATAGTAATCAGACTACCTCTTCTGAGACTCCTAGCCACACTAGAAACAAACTTTTTTGTTTTCATGACACAAGAAAACAAAGTAAGTCACCAGAAAAAAATCTAATGTGAATATTTTAAAAACGAGCAAGATTCTAAATTGAGGCCTCCTTTGACCTTGAGATTTTGCAAGCCAAGCGGCCTTTTTGTTCTCCCAAACTACAGTGAGGGGAAGGAAAGGGGGGACTGGATTCATGGCTTGGCAGGTTTGCCTTCTAATGAGTGATCAGACTATTTTTAGTCAATTAATCACAGTTGACTTAAAAATGGAAAGATCATGAGGCGTAAGATCCTTAGTTTTTACATTTACTTCACCTTATTGTTCTCTCATCTCTTATCCAAGGGGTTTTGGGAGCTGATTAAGCTAGTTAATGTGGCCTATTTTACAGAAATAGTGGTTAATTCTGTATACCTTCACCTCAATCTCTGATTATAACTTTTGCCAGATTAAGGATATGATTTCATCATTCTTTATAAATATTATTTTGCTTTGGACACTTGCAGACCCACACACATACACATACCAGTCAGTCTTTTTGAAATCTGACAGAACATTTTTCTTTAGGTTTTACAAAAAAGATAATGGCACTTTCTGTACATATGCCCTCACCACCACCAAATTTTCAAAACAAATTGCTCAAAAATCATTAAACTGATTTCTATAACATTTCTATTCCCTCATGAAATCCAGGGCTCCCTGCAAATTTCAGTACAGTTTGGTAAAACACAGAAAAAGGCAGATCTGTTCATTTTCGTTTTCCCTTTGATAATGGGAGAAAAGAGCTCTGCTATTATCTTTTTCAAATATTGCACTGAATCCAAGGAGTAGTAGTTGGAACTACCAACTACTGGAGTGATCCAAACAAGACTGGATTGTTCTAGAACATCCTCAGCAGCCTCTAAACTTTGTACACCAATAAATCTGACCCTATGATGCCCTTTGATTAAGAGTAGAAAAAGATGCTAGCACAAGCTACAAGAAGATTCTTTATACAGACACTTCATATATATTATGACTGAGCCAACTATACTATGTTTTACAACTGAGACTGAAATAAAATGGAACCCTGAAAAAGTATAGAATAACACTGTCAGCGAGAAGGACTTCTGTCACGGTCAAGTATTAGCAATCCATTTAGGCTTGTTCACCTTGAACATATCCTTGACTTAATTACCTCTTGCATCAAATCTGTACACATTTCTAATTTAAGAATCTATGAATTAATTTATATACAAATAATAAGAATTAGAAGCATATTTTCTTTTAATCCAGCAATAAAACTTTTCAGAATATATAGTACTTCAGCTACATATATATAAACAAGCAAATCCAGCCATCTTATGTTTATTACATAAAAATTAAAGCATTCCACTCTTCCAAATTTAGAAATTATAGAGGCTTACCAAAGACACAGGATGTTTACTGCTTCAAATAACAGTTAAATAACACTAATTTAGTTAAAAGTCAGGTAGGTGAGATAATTCTGTTTGCAGAAAATATCAGCAGTCTAAAGAGTAGTTCATTAAAGAAAATACATCATTCAGTGTGATATTTGAAAAGCTGACGAACCAAGCCAGCAATTAATTTCAAACAACAATACTTAAGAGTGACAAAAAGAGTAATTATAGTTCTATTATCATCAATACCTCCTGAAGATTATGCAGTGCTTTTGCTAGGAGTCTTGCTACTAGGAATTTGGTGAAGATAAGTAGAAACTATAATTGAAACAGCAAACATTTTTCTAGTTCCATTTAATAATTTCATGTAAATAAACTTAATTATAACACAGATGAAACAATGACAGAATATGTGACATGTAATTGCTTTCATTAATTTAGATTAGTGTATCATTTAACTGAAAGAAGGTATCATTTATTAATAAACCACCATTTAAACATAATTTTAAGCAGTCTAACATGACTACCTAGACATCTTAAGCTGATCCATACTCATTTCACTTGAAGTAACCATCTTGGTTATCTTTTCTCTGTAAGTTACTCTAATAATGTACATTTGCCAAGATATAAATGACTACTATTTTTACTAACACAATTTAGCAACTGTATCTGAAGTCCCTACCAGTCTTTGTAGATAATTGTTTTCCTCATATCCACACCCCTTGCATAATTAATTGTTGTATTCACTTAACTTAGTCACTGGGCTATATCAAATAAAATGTATTCTTGATTCCAGAATATTTCTACTGTGACATATTTTGAATCTAAAGATACATATGGTCCACTTAGTGTATAACAAGCTATATTCTTATACCACATGGACTAAGGTCTTGGCAATCAATGATTAAGGGGTAAGGGAGAAGGCCAAACTAAATGAACTGCAAGTTCCTGTACTCTTGCAAGAAAAAAGGATCATACCCCATCAATAGAGCATATACTTTGCACACAGAAAGTCTCCAAGTTCAGTCTCTAACATCCAGTTAAAAGGAGCAGGGAGCAAGTGAAACTTACAGTCTTTGCTTGAAATCTGGAATAGCCACTGTTAGTTGGAATAGATAATTCTAGACTACCTGGTCACATTGTCTGATGTAAAAACGAACTTTCTACACTAAACATCATTAATTTTCTGTAATCTCAGAACAGTTACCCAGCAAAAAAACAAAACAAAACTATTTTCTGAGAATTTCCACAATTAGTTCTTTCAGTCTAATTCAAGTAATAATCATAGCCATAATCCAGTATACTTAATAATCTCACACTGAAAAGATAGGCACAAGCACATATATACTTCAGTGTTTAAATGCTAGGAGTTGATCAACTTTTTACTATTTAAATTCTTAATCTATTATTTGAGTGAACAAGCTATATCTATTATTGGAGGGTAATAGAAAAGGGAGACTCAGTGATATAATTCTCCTTAAAGAGACTACAAATGTACAAACTTCAGCTGAAAAGTAACACCATTTAACAGAAGTGGACTTCTATCCACTTAACCTTTGATTTTTTTTAAGGGGGAGATAGTTCTAAGTCTATCGAAGGAATCCTGCGGGTGGAAGGATGCTGGAAAATGTACATGTAAAACTGTATTAATGGGTTTATTTATTTAAAGAGTTGCACCGACTTGTCTAAGGATGCAATCCTAAACCCACCTAGTAAGTGTCAGTGAAGTCAGTGGGAGGTGACCTCTAATTCAGAGGGCAACTGTTTACAGAACTCCGTCAAAATATGTTTGCTGGCCGTCCTTAACACAGTGGTCCGAGGATACATTTCTCAAACTCATTATTGCCCTGTTCTCTTCGTCTCAGCCTGCCATCCCTTCCGCCGCCGACTAGTGGGAGCAAAGCAGCTGACCAGAAAATCGGGACCGGTTTCCTCGCTCACGCCCAGGGAGCTCCTCGCTTGCAAAAAGAAAGAACCCCAAGCGAAAGGGTTGAGGAAAGACACGCGCCTGGATGTTTCAAGTTCTGTTTGGGTTCGAGCCAAACCGGGGCAAAAGAGAGCCATAACTTCTGTTAAGATATACTACTTTTCCGTCCCTCTCATGAACAGGGATCTAAAAATAATAAAGAAACATCACTGCTCCGTACGTTTTAGATTAGAAGGATGCCTGCCTGCCTTCCTGCCTTAACCTCACACACCGCGCAACAAAAATTACAATCCTCACTACCGTCTAAGTGTTACCCCAGGTCCTCCTCCTCACCCCTCGCCTAGCTGCCTCGCCGCGCAACTTTGAGAGTTCTCACGAATACCTCAGCCGCGCCAGTCAAACACCGAGGAGAGCGGCGAAACAGGAGCCGTCGCGCCAGCTCTCCGGCTGCCCTCGGACGTCAGTCTCCCGCCGAGCCCGAGGGGGCCGAGAACAGCCGGGATGGCGGTGGGGGAGGGGGGCTCGGGGTAGGAGGCGAGCGGCGGAGATGTTTGAAGGGACGAGAAAGACACCGGGGTACTTGCCCAAGTGGGGACGAGGAGGCTGTCCGGGCGCTCCAGGGGTGCAGGAAGAGACGGCTTCCCTGCCACGTTCATTTCCTCCCATACAGGTTAGAGTAGTCCTTTCTGAACGGCGAACTCAGCCAGGCTCGTGTCAGGCATTTAATTCCCGGGCAGCCACGCACGCTCTCCCTTACCAGCTTTGCAGGCGGCGGCGACTCAGAAAGAGGAAAAAGCAGGAGCGCGAGCGAGCGAGCGAGCGAAAAAGAGGTGGAGAGGGCGAGACAGGAGGAGCGGGAGAAAAGGCGGGAACTGCCACAAAGCTCTCTGCTCTGGCGCTCACTCCAGGGGATACCCAGCCAACCCACTCGTTTGCTTGGCTGAGGAAGGGAGAGGGAGCGGGAACACGGGGGTGGCGGGAACGCCAGTCAGAGTTGTGCCGGTCCGGAGCTGGCTGTCAGTCTGTCCAGACCAGAAACGCGTGAGGGAAGCGGAGGACTGCGGGCCTGCCCGTTTAACTTTCGGGCGCTCTCTCGAGGCAGTTCCACCCTTCAGCTGGTTGACCCCTGGGCTGATGCCAGCGATTCCTTCAAGGGGTTTGGCAATGGGGCGGATTGATGCTGAGCCCAGACTAAGTCTGCCGCTGGCCTTGATCGGCTCTTTCGCTTGTGCTTCCTTTCCGTGCGGGGAAGGCACATGTTGCTGGCTGGCCCCTGTGCGGGTGTATCAACCAGCAGTCCTCCCAGTTCTGTTCCTATGCTTTCTCAGATGTTTGCACAAAGAGAACACACACACACACACACATTATCTCATTTGACCCTAACACAGTACACTTCCTTGATTTTTAAACATGTTTTGCCCTCATTGAACCATTAGATGTCCTGACCACTTAGGGCAGGGGGACACGTTTCTTCATTATTTTGTTCCACTGTAGCTGAATACAAGCTTGCAGCATCAAAGTCATAATGGGTCAATAATCAACTTCTATGGGATCTGGCACTTCATGTCGCTGCCCTGCTCTACATTTAGGCATAGTTTCGGTGCCTATCTTCCCTGCATGTCATTGGGGGAGAAATAGCACAATGCCTTCACTCTTCTCCAGATCAAGCCATGCTACTGACTATAACACTGTTTCTGCAAATTAGTTCTCCAACTCCACGCATTGCCAACAGTGTCGCCCTTCCCACCAAACTGTGGGAGAACCGCCCACAAGGTGGGAATGGCTCAGCAACCGTTTCTCTATCACATCAAACCCCAACCATTGCCTGTCAGCTTCACCACTGAGCCACTCAATATTTGCCTTCCCCTCACCTCCAAGCCCTGGAGCAACAAACAACAAACAGTACATGACTGAGGTTAGCCTTGTTAACAAAGGGAAAAACCTTCAAATTCTAAAATGCACCTTTGTGCATTGAGGTTGCACACCTTGAGGTTCCTTTGTGTTCATGTGCAAGGTTGCTCCGTATGCTTCATGTTAAGTTAATTAGTATGCAAAGTGGAAATCGATTGTGAGGAATGGAATGGAAAATAACCCTTGTTTGACAGGGTAAATTTCAAAACTTTCAGTTAGACTACTGCATAACAAAAATGTGATTTCTTGAAGGAAAAGAGGGATATCAAGGTGATAAAACCATTCAGAAAAATGGATTAATTTAAACATACAAGCTTGCGATTTGATAACCACAGCAGGAGTAGATAGGAATGTTATATTACTTTATATCACAGATTTATAACCCCATTTCAACCGCACACATCTAAGGAAAGATGTATGCGGTTGATGATGTTACCATTATGAACTTTTTCCTCATGTGCATCTAACTGGGACACAAACCTGCCCTGGCAAATTCTTTTTTCTGCCATCTTCTCAAGATGTGGCCTTCATCTGATCCTTAGCTCATACCATAACTGAGGCAATCTTAAATTGTCCTTTGTTGTATTGATAGTAGCATTTTCCCTTAGTCTGACACTTTTTTTTTTTTGCCATGGATACAGTCCAAAACATTTTTTTTCAGTGACCATTCTGTTATTAATATTGTCCTAGGAGTGTCAGCATGCACTCTTGTCTCCTCCAGGCCCTGATCACTGTTCTCCAGCACATACTGCTTTGGGTTAACAGGAGAGTCCAAATCTTTCAGTTACCTCTTCCTTTGTACCTGCTACTTTTCCAAGCTGAACCCCAGATCTATCTTTGAAAGAGCAGTCAGCCCATCTGACAGATCATAGGTATTGTGGCAGAATGCATGGTACAGCAGAAGGGAGATTCCTACAATAATGTGCACGCACACCATGTCCGTTTCTTGTTACTTGGGCTACTTTTACATTCAGGTTTAGCACTCTTCCAGGCAAGAAATATTGTATAGCGAAGGAGAGAGCTTTCCCACTGAACTGCATTACTGCCCTTTCCACACACACAACTGTGATATGTAACAGCTGATAGGCAAGTGTGGGGACATGTTGCATGGTACAACAGGAATCTCTCTTCTGCCACACAGCACAACCCCATCACAGTGCCTGTCACCTGTTTATCAAGCTACTTTTGAACACAGCCGTAGCATTGTTCTAAAAGCCACCAGCCCTATTTGCAAGCATTATAACTGTACTTGTAGGGGCAACAAAATCTTTTCCTGTATTTTCTGCTGGTTCAAGGACTGGTGGACAGCATTTTAAAGGAACTGTTTACCAATAGGTAGTTTAAGAGTATTAAGTAATCCTGCATAGTTAAGGATCTCAGCCCTAACAATAATTAGTAGTGTAACTGTGAGAGTGTGGGCAGAGAACGGCCAGGCAAGGGGGGTCAAGCATGTACTGTTATCCCCCGAACAGCGAGGGAGAGATAAGAGGATGAGACTGGCCCCTCCCTGAGGAATGCTAGGAGTGTTTACGGATTGACCCTGGGAACTGTTCTCAGTCTGGGAAGATTCTCTGTATAGGCTAAGCCAAATAAACCTTGCTGGATTGAATCTGTATTGTCTCCTGGAGTTTCATGGGCTAAACCTGACATCAATCTTCCCAGACTCATACTACCTTCCAGTAGAAGGAGATACATCATGGCTACAGATCCGCAGGGAGCGGCTTTGACACCAGAAGTGTTGGCAGCCGCGTTGTTACAGCATCAGCAGCAAGTGGATGCACAGATTAATAACCTGCAGGCTGCTATGGGACAACTAATACAGCAACTCAGACCGGTAGTCCAGCCACCACCTCTTCCACCGCCCGTGTTACTGCGTTCACCTGGCAGCATGCCTGAGAAGTACGGAGGCGAGGTGGAACAGATGAGAACCTTCCTGGCACAATGTGACTTGTTCATGGACGGTAGACCGGGAGAATTTCCTACAGATCGAACAAGGGTGGCTTTTGTGATGACCTTATTGAAGGGATCTGCGGCCAAGTGGGCTACTCCTCTCATGGAGACAGGAGACAATGCAGATTCAATCCAGCAAGGTTTATTTGGCTTAGCCTATACAGAGAATCTTCCCAGACTGAGAACAGTTCCCAGGGTCAATCCGTAAACACTCCTAGCATTCCTCAGGGAGGGGCCAGTCTCATCCTCTTATCTCTCCCTCGCTGTTCAGGGGATAACAGTACATGCTTGACCCCCCTTGCCTGGCCGTTCTCTGCCCACACTCTCACAGTAAAATTAAAAACAATTTGACAACCCTGTAGTTCTCTCCAAGAAACAGCTGAAACCCTGCTGTTGTTGTTCAGTCGTTAAGTCGTGTCCGACTCTTCGTGACCCCATGAACCATATTGTGCCAGGCCTTCCTGTCCTTCACTGCCTCCCTGAGTTTGCTCAGTTTCATGCTCATTGCTTCAGTGATGCTATCTAGCCATCTCATCCTCTGCCGTCCTCTTCTCCTTTTGCCTTCCATCTTTCCCAGCATCAGGGTCTTTTCCAAAGAGTCCTCTCTTCGCATTAGGTGACCAAAGTATCTGAGCTTGAGCTTCATTATCAATCCTTCCAATGAGCAATCAGGGTTGATTTCCTTTAAGATTGACTGGTTTGACCTCCTAGCAGTCCAGGGGACTCTTAAGAGTCTTCTCCAGCACCACAGTTCAAAGGCATCAATTCTTCGGCGTTCAGCCTTCTTTATGGTCCAGCTCTCACAGCCATACATTACTACTGGAAAAACCATAGCTTTGACTATGCGAATCTTTGTCGGCAAGGTGACGTCTCTGCTTTTTAATATGCTATCTAGGTTTGCCATAGCTTTCCTCCCAAGGAGCAAGCGTCTTTTAATTTCATGGCTGCAGTCTCCGTTTGCAGTGATCTTGGAGCCCAAATAAATGAAGTCTGTTACTGCTTCCATTTCTACCCCTTCTATTTGCCAGGAATTGATGGGTCCGGATGCCACGATCTTAGTTTTTTTAATGTTGAGTTTCAAGCCAGCTTTTGCACTCTCCTCTTTCACCCTCATCAAGAGGCTCTTTAGTTCTTATTCACTTTCTGCCATTAGGGTGGTATCGTCTGCATATCTGAGGTTATTGATGTTTCTCCCTGCAATCTTAATTCCAGCTTGTGATTCTTCCAGCCTGGCATTTCTCATGATGTACTCTGCATATAGGTTAAATAAGCAGGGTGACAGTATACAGCCTTGTCGTACTCCTTTCCCTATTTTGAACCAATCGGTTGTTCCGTGACCAGTTCTAACTGCTGCTTCTTGGCCCGCATACAGATTTCTCAGGAGACAGGTAAGATGGTCTGGTACCCCCATCTCTTTAAGAATTTGCCACAATTTATTGTGATCCACACAATCAAAGGCTTTTGCATAGTCAATGAAGCAGAAGTAGATGTTTTTCTGGAACTCTCGTGCTTTCTCCATGATCCAGCGAATGTTGGCAATTTGATCTCTAGTTCCTCTGCCTCTTCGAAACCCAGCTTGTACATCTGGTAGTTCTCGGTTCACGTACTGCTGAAGCCTAGCTTGTAGGATTTTGAGCATAACCTTGCTAGCATGTGAAATGAGTGCAATTGTGCGATAGTTTGAGCATTCTTTGGCACTGCCCTTCTTTGGAATTGGAACATAAACTGACCTTTTCCAATCCCGTGGCCACTGTTGTGTTTTCCAAACTTGCTGGCATATTGAGTGCAGCACTTTAACAGCATCGTCTTTTAGTATTTTAAGTAACTCAGCTGGAATACTGTCACCTCCACTAGCTTTGTTGTTAGCAATGCTTCCTAAGGCCCACTTGACTTCACTCTCTAGGATGTCTGGCTCAGGGTCAGTGACCACACCAGCATGGACAGAAACCCTGATGTAGGGCTACTTTAAAGAATTTGGGGGGGGGGGGGCATTAGGTTTGCAACATGAGGTTTAGACACACACATACTCTGCAATAAACACAGCCCTAGGTTAACATTGCAGATGGATTCTTGGAAAATGAGATATTAAAAATATGCATACAAAATGGAACCTGAGCTAAAAATTAAAAGTATATCTAGAATATACATATTAGATATAAAATGTAAATGCTTACTAATTTCACTTTTAAAAAATTCAAATTTTTTTAGAAAAAAAAACATTACCCAGGCAGAGAAACTGCTTTTATTTTTGAATGCTATTTTCCTTTCTGTTGTATCCACTTGTACGAAGCTAAAAGATAAGCCTACTCCTGTATACAAACCACAAGAGGAGAGGTGCACTCCAATCCCAAAATTAGACAATGGCTACAGATTCTTTGCAACACCAATGACTATGGAGGACATTGCCAATACCTTGCTACAATATAAAAAGCAAGTTGTGACCCAGATGGGCCAGTTAATTCAGATGAATGGAGCAGAATATACAATTGGCAGCTCTCATACCTGCAGCAACCCTCCAACACTGAGCACCCTCTTCCCTGCCTGACAAATATGATCAGAATCCTGGTAATGAAATCCTTTTTCACTCAGTGTGAATTACATATCTCCTTAAGAGCTGAGGATTTTCCTACAAAGTGATTTCATGTAGGATTTATAACTGGCCTAATGACAGAGGGAGCTGTAGAGTAGACAACCCCCTTCTGTTACAGAGCAGACTAGACTTTGACATTGACACCAATTTTGTTACATTTCAATGAGCCAATCAAACAAGTGACCACCAACCGTGAAATCCATCACTGCCGACAGGGAAAGTGCTCAGTGCAGGACTTCACAGCTAACTTTCAGTTGTTAGCTCAGGATGTAGGCTGGAATAAAAGAGGCTTAATTGACCAACTTAAGGAGACACTATCCGATGGAATACAGGACAAGTTCATTTGCCAGAAACTTAATGTCTGTATTAATCCAAGTCTGTTTGCATAGAAAGGGAGACTTGATAAACTATGGTGTAGTACAGGTGGGAGAGTAAGACACTACTATTCTTTTTCATTCCCTCCTTCCTTTTCTCTGCCTACTCATTAAAGGTACGTAAATGCAAACAGTTGGGAACTAGCAGACTTCTATCTGCCTAACAAAGTTGAAGTAACACACATAAGACCTATATTTATATTCTAGAGAAGCTGAGTACTTCACACATATGTTCCTTTCCAAGACCTCTCCATTTCTGAAGCATCAACCAGATGTTATACTGATGGGGAAATGGGATATTTTGCAAACAGATGCCCTTAATGCTCCAGATCTTGTCTCTCAAGAAATGAGTCTGTCCCAGGTCCAGATCCAAAAGGGCTTGGAAATACAACAAGCCCTAGTAGATTCTGTCTCCATGGGCAACTTCACTGAATCCTCTGTTGCACAAAAATGTGCTTCACACTAAGCCTGTTCAATCTTTATGTTTGGACTGAGACTACTGATGGCCAGTTCTTACCCATCACAGACCACGCTGAACCTCACTCCTATTCATTGTCAGCAATTATCAGGAGTCCCTGCAACATTATTTAGCCTCTGTGTGACATTTTCCAGTACCTTGGGAATGGACTAGCTTCAGACTTACAATTAACATATTAACTGGGACCAGGATGTAGGAGATTTTGTGGGGCCAAATTAAAGCCCCTAACCCAAATACATCGTTCCAGAGAAAACAAAGCATAGGCTCAGCTACAGTGTGTCAAATTGGTCAACTACCCCATTACAAAAACACTTTCCCAGAAAAACTGCATTGTCAGCTTAGCCTTAGAACCTTCAGAAGGCCAGCTTCCAGGTGAGGACCTATGGCTTGTTAGACATCCCTGCGAGTGGCTCCATGAGTGGGGATAGCACTGTGGCAAAATCAGCGGTCAGGTGGCAGGTTCTGGCTGATGAAAATCTGTCCAGAGGAAGGAAAGATTGGGGGATTGCCCATTGGTGCCCTGGATAGCCACTTCTCGTGAGGAGAGCACAGGAACTGAATTTCTTGTGGTCAATCATGAATACAGCTTAGTAGCCAAGGGAATTTCAACACGCCCTAAATTGCTATGCAGCCTTTATAGACATATGACCGGCTCAAACCTCACTTTCTTAAACACCTTTGGATATAATTAATTTATAATCTAAGAGAGATATTCTGAACAGCAGGGAAGAAGAAAGACTCTTGGTGTGTTGCCTTCTTTCTGGAATTAAGAAGAGGAAAAAATGCTGTCTTAAAGGATTTTAATTTAAAAGCAAAAAGCTTAACAAGATTGTGATTCAAGAAAGTTTTAAACAGATAAAGGGGACAGTAATTTTAGAAACCAGAAGAATAAATATTTTTTCTCTGATGAAAGTGCCTTTGAAAATAGTAAAATTAATTAGACAAACAGACCAGACTTTCATGGGAAAGCTGATTGTTTATTATTAAGGAAAGTAGATAATTGGTGGATTTTACAAAATAAGAAGATAAGTGTAATATGAACCAGACTGTGTGACTAACTATGGAGAGCTAATTGGGACTAAAATGTTAAAGAGAGAAAAGCAAAATAGAAAAAAAAAAGGAGAGGCTTTTTACTTTCACTCTAGTAATTGATATACTTTCACTTTATCATAATGGCAACCACAAGAAAAGCTGCAAGATTAGAAGAAGGAAGGAGTGGTTCACTAGAACAATTTACAGATAACGGCATTTCCCCAAATATATTGCAGAAAAAGTTTGAGGAATTTACCAAGAGAATGACTGCAATGGTTGCTGATAGTTTGGATACTTTTAAAAAGAAACAGAAGAAGGATTTGCAGGAATAAAAAAGAATATGAAAGAAGAAGTTAAGAAAATTGGAGAATCTGTATCACAGTTGGCTCGAGATTTAAAGCAAATTACTGACAAGAGGAAGTTTTGGAAAGTAAGACAGACGTTATAAATAGAGAGATGGAGAAAGATTTGGATAACCTGGTATTATTGGAACTGAGAGAAAAAGAATTTTGTTTAAGATTTAGAGCAATTCCAGAAGAGTATGGAGAAGATATCGGAGAAAAGATTGTTAAATCTCTGTCTAATTTCCTGGATTGGGAGGAAAATAACACCGAGACAAAGACTGATAAGGTTTATAGGATTAATACACAATTTGCAAGATTAAGAAATGTACCAAGGGATGTCCCTGTGCACTTTGTCAGGAAGAAGATTAGGGATCAAGTTTTGCAGCAGCATTTTAATACTAGATTGAAGATTGATAATACAGATATAATTGTACTTAAGGAAATTCCAATTAGAATACTATATAAGAAAAAACAGAAGAAGATTCCATTTAGATGGGATGAGTTGGAAGGAGCGATTTTTACTCTTAAACAGCAGAGATTCAGACTGAACTCTGTGCAGAAAGCAAGAGATTTTTTGGGAAATTTTAAAGAAGAATTGGAGGAAATACAAATAGAAGTGATAACAACAGATGTGACCAAACAAATATCACAACAGATGCAACAAGACATTGAAGATGATTCCACATTAGGTGCTACAGGTATTGACTTTTCTAAAATCTTGGTCTAATTATGGATTATAAATGCTTAATATGGAATATAAATGGAGCAAATGCTCCTCAAAAGATTTTTAAGAAATCATTATTTTAAAAAGTTAAAACAGGATGTGATTTGCTTACAAGAAACACACATTAGGAAAAAAGACATAAAATATTTGAGTCACAAAAATGTGGGTGAAGAATTTATTTCAGCAGGAATAAAAAAAAAGTTTTTGTTTTCTATATGAATCCTCAACTATATCCAAAACTTATATTGACTGTTGACCTCGGTAGATATGTTGGGGTGGAAATTAATCTACAGGAGGCAAAGACTTTGATATTGGGCATGTATGCCCCAAATGAAAGAAATAGAATTTTATAAAGGACTAATGGACAAATTATTGGACTTTTCTTATGTAAATTGGTGCCTCCTAGGAGATTAGAATGGGGTGGTTTCCCCACAAAATGATAGAGCTTCTGAGAAAAATATTAAAAATACACAAGGTAAACTACCAAAGTTTTTTTTTTTAATGTAATGATAATTTGGAACTTCTTGAGGCGTGGAATTATAAAAAAGGTGAATCAAAATTATACACTTATTTTTCTGAAAGACATAGATCTTTTTCAAGAATAGATATGATTTGGATTTCTAAGACTTTGCTATTAATGTTCATAAAGTGGAGATATTACCAAAGACTTTCTCAGATTACAACCCAGTGACTTTAACTTTTAAAAAGAAAAATGGCTCTTTTAGATGGAGATTGAATGAGATGTTGTTACAAAAGAAAACTGTAGTGAAGGATTGCAAAGAATTTTTTAAGAATAATCTTAATAAAGGTACAGGAGTAAGAATCGTTTGGGATGCAAGTAAAGCCTTGGTCAGAGTATACTTTATACAACGTAATAGTGAATTTGAAAAGACAAGAGAAAATACAAATGATTTTGGATGAGATTAAAAAAAGGAAGAATTTTAAAAATTCCTAGGGATGACAGCCGTTACCCATCAAATTAAGCTCTTACAATAATCTATGTTAACAGTGAGAGAAATGAAAATAAATATGAATTATGCAAAACAAAAAAAATATGCATTTGCAAATAAACCAGGGAAATGGTTGGCACATAAATTGCAAAAAGAAAAAGAAAAGAAAGTGATAAAGTTATAAGAAGGAAATACTATAATAGCAGATATGCAAGTATGCAAAAAGTGTTTCATTAGTATTATTCTATTTTATATAAAGGTCAAGAAATTTCCTCAGAAAAAGCGGATGAATATTTACACAAGCAGAATTTACTGAAGATTACAGCAAATCAGAGGATAGTGAAATTAGAAGATCAAACAGAGCTGATGGAGAAAACTGGTTTTAAGACTGGAAAAAAAAAAAGTAAAATACTTGGGTATTATTATGACAAACATGAATTGTATGTTATTCCAAAATAACTATGTTAGGACAAGGAATAAAATTAAGGAGGACAATTAACAAGGGAGAAACTAATATTGTCACAACTGGCCAAATTTCTGCAATAAAAACGAATGTTTTGCCTAGAATGTTTGTATCTCAGACAATACCTGTTTTGATATATCTAAATTTGGGGACCCCTCCCCATTGTCATTGGAAACCACATCTGGCTTTCTACTAGATTTCTCCCCTCTGCCTAACAGCCACAACTCCATTGCCCTGAAAAGACAAGAGGAAAAGGCCCGGGATTTAAACCCTGGGGCTGACTTACATATAAAGCTGGATCCCCGTGTTCTGCATTAGGCAAATCATCTCTGCATATATAATTTCTTCACTGCAGTAAGGCAACTTACCTATGTCTGTCAAGTCCTTGAGTGTCGCTGTCAGAAGTGATTTATTGTCCTGTCTTAGAGAGAGCTCTGACAGCAGCATGCTTCACAGTCTCTCCTTACAGTCCCTTTTCAGTCCTAACAGGTCTAGCTTGGGATATGGTCTGGCAACAGCACGGCTGGGTATTGTCTGGCCTCGTGGCAGTCAGAGAGCCCTGCAGTGCTGCAACGACCACTGGATTGACTATCTTGCAGAAAGTCAGGACAGCACACTTTGTTCATGTTGCGTGGCAATGGTGGCCAGAACAGAGAGGTTTTCTCTCAGCTCAATCTCTGCAGCAGCACTGTCATTATCCACAATGCCCCACTCCGTTGCTCCTCTGATTCCTGCCTATTCTTGGGCATTTAAACTGTGCAGGAAAGGAAGAACATAAGCAGTTGCTGGCTCTGCCAGGAATGGAGTGAGCAGAGCGGGCAGCAGCAGATATGGGGCCATTGCAGGGGGCAGACAGCAGGGAGGAAAGATGTGTGAGGAGTGGAAAGGGCCCTGCTCAGAGGACTCCATTTTTCTGGGTCCAGCATAGTTGCATAGGCTGCAATCCCCTTAAACTGACCAAGCTCAAGGCTGTAATCAAGGATGAGGGAAATGTAAACAGAAGGTGCTGTTACCCCCAACTGCTTTTCCTTTGGTGAAGGTTACAGTTCCCCAAATCTTTCTTAGAGGAAGAAAGACATTTGGGGGGGGGGAGCACAAGGAGAGAGATAAACAACTTATTTGTGTTTTTCTTTTAGTTCTATCTTCTCTCTTTTCTATATCTTCTGATTTGTATTTTAATTGTACTTTTTATATATCTTAATAAAAGTTTTGACCAGAAAAAAAAAAGGAGACATAAACAACTTATGTTCCTGCTGGGCTTCTGGTTTTTGTAGAGTTCTACTTTCTGTAATTTACTTTTCATTTTAAAAAATAAATATAAGTGTATAACATGTATTTGGGCCTGGAAAAGATACAGTACTATTTTAAAACAATGAAAGAAAGCTAGTTGTTTAGCATCTGGAACTTGTTTGCTTGCCTTTGCTAGATACGCTCACTTGGGAATAGAATCTATTGAACTCTATTGGAGTTATTTTTGAGAAACCATGCAAAATACTGGATTGTGCTGCTATATAACTAAGCTAAGTTATTATAGACTAATTGTATATAATAACATTTATGCCTAAGATTTTGTTGCATAATATTTAATTGAGATCCATCCCACTGTTCCCCAAAAAAACCCTCTCATTTCTGCCTTCTGTTTCATCTTCAGGGAATAAAGTATACTTTGACTTCCCAATTTACTTTGCTCTGTTGCTTGGGCATCTTCTGGTGACTTTCAGCACCACTCTTTATGTCCAAATGAAAACAGGAAATTGGAGCTAGAGAGAATTTCGACTCTCTTGATGTCCTGCCTGAAAATTAGCAGACCTAGGTATATGGTAATTAATATCAGGAAATGATATTACGGAAAGTTTTTTCTGCTACTGATCAAAAGTCTTTTAGCAGCTGTTCTGTATTTCCTTCCTAATTGCTTTTCTGTGGTAAGAAAAAGATTAAATTGTAAGTATAGACTGGAGGCTTATAAGCAGAGGATTCCCCATAAAATTCTATGAACGAGGCAGTTAATTTCACATCTGGAACCACAATCCTGATCACTGAATGGAAACTATATGACCAGTTCCAAACTGTGATCAGCTTCATATTTTCAAAGTATTCTGCATTTTTCAGATTTTTAGAATATTTCCCAGTTATAAAATTAAAGGCACCCAGCATGGACTCTCAGAACAAATAGCCTCCTTATAAATTGAACACAGGACATTTGGAGATGGGAGATGAAAGTAATGGGTTTTAGCAGGCCTAATGATAGCCATGGAGAAAGAAATATCAGAAGCTCATCAGTCTTAAAAGGACAAGGACTGTGTTTGTGTGTGTGGTGTATAAAAATTGTTTGCCCAGATTTATGATTAGAAAATGAAAACAACAGTGGAATTTGAGTATTGGAAGGATCAACAAAAAAAGTTCATAGATGACCTATGAAGGGATCAGTTCTAATTTATGACGGTAAAATAGTACATCTTGCTGTACTACTCAAAGTAGTATATATAACTCCTATACACACTAAATGCTAAATACTAAAATAGAAAGAGGAAATGAACACTGTGGGATAAACATAATCTTAACATTAATATATTTCTAAAAAATGGAGAAAACTTGTCACAGACTTATTTCATCATTCCTAACTTCCCTACCTTGATTTTAAAAAATGGTTTGTTGCAATTACTATTTCACTGCCTGCTGTTTCAGCTTCTGCTATGAAGAATCTCTTTGGAAGCTCATCGTCACAGGGAGACTTCATAAACAAGGGAACCCAAAGCCAAACCTCTTCCAGAGACTGGCTTCCTCGGTTGCAAGGCCAGGGATATGAAGAAGCAGACTGGGGAGGAGGTGGGCAGGTAATGAAAGTTTAGAGACATCAACTGATTGTTTGGGCCAGTGCTGTTGGAGCCACAAGGTATAATCTGTTTCACTGCCTTTTTTTCTACTCTGTTGCTTCTGTAGCATAGCAAAGCAGGCTAAAGGTTGTGTTATATTAAGAATATGTGTAGGTGTCCTTGCTTGGTGAAGTTACGCAGAATATCGCATCTAATGAAGGAGATTGTAGCCCACAAAAGCTTAAAGTACATTCAATTTATCATTCAAGTTTCCAAAGAATAATTTTCGTTTTCCTGAAACAGATTGATATATTTGCCCCTCTAGAAAGTATTACCTAGAATGATATCAGTGATTTCCTCAATGAGACTTCCATCAATGGAAAAATTATTTAGAAAATGTTAACATTTCAGTTGTCATCTAACTGATACAACCACATTCATACTCACTGGGCTAAATTATTTTCCTATTGATACTCCCAGATGATTTCCCCTTCACTACGTAGGAATTAGATGACAAAAATAAAATACTAATTTTATGCTTTGTTGGCACATCTCATTGTACACACACTTCTCAGCAAAAGAAAATACACTGTAGATAGATACAAGTTCAGCATGAGGTACAAGTTAGATAAAACAATTCTCTAAGCTGGAGTGATGAGCCTATTACACATTCCTCCACATCCTCTACTAGCTAGAAGAAGAAAATTAGAAGGGTTTGAAAGAAAGCAATTGAAAAAGAACTTGCTTTTTTAAAATTAGGCTTTTCTTTAATAAAGTAGACACTTGGAAACATTCCCATGGAAATTTTATAGGAAAAAAAAGTCAAGTTTACCTGGTCATACAATTACTATATCTTTGTATCCTTTTAAGGATAATCAGGTCATCAGTCCTTGTGTCAAGCTTGAACAGTGGTTTTAAACTTAAGGTTTAGAAAGCAGCTTAGCAATGCTGGAAACTTCTGTCCGAAAACTGACAATAACAAAAATACTATTTAGTCTATAAATTGTTTAAAGCTTCCTGTCCTAATGGTGCAAGATAAAGGATCTTTTCCACATCCCTCTTTTGCTGCCTTTCATTTTCCTTTCTGCTATTTCATTAGCATTGCCTTAATTTATAAAAGAAAAAAGTGGAGATGTTAATAAAATGTAAATAGGAAAATAAAGGTCATATTCAATTATATTGTAATAATAAAGGCTTCCAAAAGAAAATGTCTTTGAGATAAGTACAGTAATTAATTTTCAGAATGTTTCAACATTCGCATACTGTTTACTTTTCAATTTAAAATGTCTGTCTGTCTATCTATCTATCTAGATATACACACACATATATGCACATACACACTATTTTATCAGAGTATTTTTTAATTAAAATGTTAATTCAAGTCTATGAAAATTAGTTTGTGTTCATTATATAGCATAGATGCGTCTGACACTTAACAATTCAGATGTTGTATATAAATTGCTTTAAGCTGCACTCTCTTTATTCTTGGGTACATGGACATGAAACCTGAAGGAGATCATTTTGAAATGAAAAAAATGTACATAGTGTATGAATCAAAAGCAAGTAAATTGTTTAAAAATCTCAAAGTATTTTGGAAAGTTTTCAACATTATGAATTCCTTCTGTTTTATAATGGTAGCATAAATGATCATATTTGAAATATCTGCAGCATTAGGAAGCCATATTTTAAGATACTAAACAAGAAAGCTCTACCTCTTGATGTCTGCCACCTATGGCTGAATGACAGCTAAATTATGCATATCTCTGTACAGTATATATGCATACACTTGCACAAATACTATAAATATTTTTTCTCCAATTACATGACTCCATTTCTATGAGTGTTCATGAGAATTTGTTTCTGAGTTGCTATTATGAACACACAAATCCCACACTGAGGTGCATTATCAGAATCTATATTCAGTCTTCCTAAAGTCTTCCCTTTCACATGGGAATCTGTTCTGTAACTCTGAATACATATTGCATGATGAAATACAGTTGATGGGACTTGAGTGGGTGTTATCCAACTTGAGCTCCATGGACACAATCATGCAGTTATCTTGGCAACAATTTGGATGGGATTTGCTATTAACTTTTCCCAGCCAGTTTCTTGAGTTCTTAGCTAGCCTAAAGTCCGGCTATGCCCTGGAGAATTCCCACTCCTTTCAACCCCACTTAGCTTCAGAGGCTAGAGGAGGCCAGCCATGTGCTGCCATCTACTGAAACAATATTTTAAAATATTTTCAACTGAGAGTGCTGAAGCTATGAGGACATGCGAAATTACTTCTGGCAATGAGTACAGTCCCCCACGAGGGGGTAGCACATAGCTGACCCTTACTGATCTAGTTAGTATTGGATAGGAAATATCAGGAGATGCCAGGCTATAAACTAGACAGGAAAATAGAAGAAGGACAATTGTAAACTTACAATACTTGATAGTTCTTTAATAATATTATTCCAGTATTCAGACTCCAGTAGTACACAAAAATCTATCTGGTTTTTACTCTTCAGCTGTCAAAATTCAAAACTTCTGGACCAAAAAAAAAAAAAAGAATTGAACTAATATACTGTCAGTGTTATAGAACTGTAGGAAGGTATAGCTAAAGAACACCTGTTCAGCATTCTATTATTATAAAGCATAAACTAACTTATACAATGGTTACTTTAATGGTTTGATTTAATTTCACTTTAATTTCACCAGCAGCAGAACTGGATGGGTAAGGAAGAATAGGCAGTCGCATGAGCAATTGTCTAATAAACTACAAATATTCTTTGCATTAAACATTGGCCTAGCAGCAGGGAAACCTGAATTCTAGTCCTGCCTTAGGCATGAAAGCCAACTGGGTAATCTTGGGCCAGTCAGTCCCTCTCAGCCCTGTAGAAGAATATGGAGATAGCCGTGAAGAAGGAATGCAACAGCTGTTATGCAAACATCAGTTAAGCCTGGAAAAATAGAAAGCGGTGAAGAAGAAACTCAACATTGCCCAGTTTTGACTGTCTTTGGTATAAGAGGGGGCAGAGGGAAACTCTGTCAGGCTTTCAAGATTCTGTCATTATACCCTACAACAATAAATAAAGTCCCAGTAATTCTCATGGTATCTGTTTTCTGACCTGGCCTACCTCGAACAAGCTCTAAGAAGAAAACCATGGCAAACTTCTTCTGAAAATGCTGCCTAGAAAATTGCACCGACTTGTCTATGTAGTTGCCAGGAGTCAACTCTCACTTGAAGGCAAAAAAAAAAAAAGTGGGGGTGTGATACATAGGATTTTTGAAGTGCGGTTTCATGGTGTCAATTCACTTTTCAGCAAGTTGAAACAAACATGAACTAAGAATGGATTTAGATCTTAGCTTTTGTTCTTGTCTTAGCTACATCCTTGACTTCTCCTTCCTATTTGAATACTATCATTTGCTGATTAGGATTATCAGAGATCTCTGCTGATCTTATATAGGAACTGAAGTCCAAGTTGTAAATGTTCATCCCCACATGCATAAACAACTATATGCTAGCAAATATTTTTCTAAAATGATTAAAAACTCCTCTTATTTACCAATGTACATCTAATTCCTGTGAAGCTTGCCAGGAAGGACAACACTTCTCAAGAGATCTGTTATACCATATGTCATTGTGAGAATTCATGTAGTCTCATTTTTAAAAGGAGTACAATAAATTTAGTAAAACTTCAGTCAGAAATTAAAGAAGCAAGAAGAATAGCATAGCAATTATATTGGCATACATTCAAAATATAGAGTTTTCTCATTCAATTTCTGTTGATCTAAAGCATTTCTCCATGGCACATTTTTAAAAGTCACATCTTTCCTCCAGCTCTGCGATAAGTATGACAATCTTCTAGGCAGAAATTCAACAGATGAAGCATTTTCAAATCACTTCTTCTAGAAATATGTTCTAAATTTCCTCCTGGCTGTGATTTATGTAATTTAGATACTGTTGTGTTTTTTCCAATGATCAAACTATGAAATAAGAGTATTATGCAGTGTAATAGTAGATGACCAGCAGAAATTCAATAATTCAACTTTAGTGTTCTTTTTAATTACAGGACTTAATTCATCTGATGCGAACAACTGCTTTAAGCTCATCTTCCCCTAGCTGTGTTCACTACTGCACTTTGATCAATCTTATGTGTCACATATGAACTATAATGTGCCACTTTCTCCCAAATGAAAACAGAACAGAGGAAGGTTAGTCCCTTTAGATGTTTTCTGCTGCTACAATAATCAGCAATAGGGGATTATGACTTTGTAGTACTAAGCATTTTGATGGCATGTGTTGCTTACCTCTCACACAGAGCATGTAGTTGATTAATAAGATTGGTCTGAGATAGGATGTTAGCTTAATTTATATCCTAGACAAGCCTTGCCCAGGGAGAAGAACACAAAATAGTGGAACACATGCCTTGCATATAAAAGTTCCCAGCTCAATCTATGACATCTCCAAATAAGACTGGGAAAACCTTCTGCCTGAAACCCAAGTTAGTTGCTATAATGAGTGTAACAGATCAATGGTTTCACTCACTACCATACAATTTTCTTAGTAGCCATTCTCCTCTGTTATAGGGTGCTACCAACTTGCAGAAGAAGTCAACTTGAAGATGAAAAAAATGTAAGTACTAGTAAGGAGCCAAAGTGGAAAAGCTGTGTTAAGTTGAAGATGACAAGCAACTTGATGAGACTGAAACCGGCCCCTGGCTCCTCCTGAAATTTCTGTGTGGGAAACCCACCTCACCTCTAACTAGCCACTGACAGGGCCACATTTGTCCTGGGACCTGCATGTGGAAACCTTGATTCCAAGCACATGGTGCTCTGATTTAAACCAGGATTTTTGTATTTTCTTATATTGGTTACATGTTATTTCAACCCCCCCCCCCCTCAACTATAACTGTTTAAAATTCAGTAAGGGTTTATCTTGTTCCTCTGGCATGTTGCAATTCATTGCATGATATAATTTGGATGTTCATCATCAATCATTGTTTCTCACTCTGTATTATTCTTTTCAGTGCAAGAAATTGAATATGAAACAAATACATGTTTTATTTTTCATAGAGTTATTAACATACTTATTATCATTGATGGGATTAAATCTTGGTTTAAAGGTTGCAATTTGCAGTGTAAATCACAAAAAAATACTGCAAACATTTGAATGCAGGTTTATATATAGATTTATCATAAATGACCCTTATGTTTTTAATCTTATTTTAAGTACTGCATTTACATACATTTGTGTGATTGATTTGCCTTTCCAGACAGTAGTCTCTGCCATTTAATAGGTACATTATATAAAGAATCTTTCTCATTTGCACAGAGATTAATTGCTTTTCTGCAAATGCTCCCTTTTCCCATCATCCTCACCTTGCTGCCATGAAGCTATCAAGCTTATTTCTGGAATTTGCCCAATTTTGAGGGCAAAAGAGCATCAGTTTTATTCAGATATGAATTAAAATGAGGTAGAGAAACTTGTGGAAGCATCTCAAGATTCTCATTCCTGCTATGGGCACAAGCAGAACAAAAACAGAGGGGCATCAGAAGCCAAAATGGGCAGTTGGGAGCTCAAGGTTGACAAAATCAGACCCCCTTCTAGATCTGTATTCATTTGCTTGCACACATTCAGCCATGTTTTAAAGCAACCTTGATCTGAAGCAGCTCACTTGCCCCTTAGCTTTCCTGATAAAAAAGTAGGGTTCTGCAGTTTCAACAGGTATGATTTGATTAAGCGGTAATTCAGCTGAATCACTACTCAATGTAGATCCTCAAAACAACCGTATCACACACACTTCTAAAAGTATCAGTTTGCATTGTCTTGCAACTTCAACCCTTCACTTCCAATAGTTGAAAGAAGCTTCTAGTCAGCTCCAGAAAGTGCCATAAGAGACATCAGTTCCTGTGTAATGTATGCACAGAAGCCTCTTCCGCTCTTGGATGTGTCAAGTTGGGGCTGCAAGGTAACTCAAAGTGACTCATCAAGATTAATCCAATCGGAATATGTTTGCATCGGAAATACAAACATATCATCAAGATTCACCTTTCAGCTTGTTTTCCTATAACAACCCTGCCATCCACAGATCTTTCACAAATGAACAACTTCAAATAATTATAATCTATCAGACTATATATCTATCAATTTCATAAAATTATTCGGAAATACAAACATATCATCAAGATTCACCTTTCAGCTTGTTTTCCTATAACAACCCTGCCATCCACAGATCTTTCACAAATGAACAACTTCAAATAATTATAATCTATCAGACTATATATCTATCAATTTCATAAAATTATGAAAACTAATTTCATGCCAGTTTTCATTCCATAACCCATTGCCCCAGGGGTATTGGTGAGGGAAGGAGTCAGAAAGATTGAGATGGTGGCACGCAGTCAAAGTTCTGCCCCTTTTTTACATATGTGGCATGTGTAACACAGTAAAAAAAAGGGCAGGTTTTAAGCATACAATTGTGGCCACCACCTTGACGTTTTTACTACCGACGAACACCTTGGCATTGCCTCATAAGTTAAAGCACAATTGAGTATATGCACTTTTCTTGCTCTGATAGTTGAAACCAAAGTCACAAATGTTTTAAACATAATTCTGGCTTTATCAGATCAAATCAAATATTTATTACAGTCATAGATCAGGATAAATTCTGGTTTCAAGAATTTATATATTTGCTACTGTAGTTTAAAATGGCTACAACTCAATGTATAAATCAGGCACATTCAGCTTTGCTGGTAAGTATTGCTGTCTTAGATACTCTGAGACCTACTGTTAAATTTATTTTTTTTTAAGATTGCAGTCATTGAACTGTATTCAATGATGGCTAAGCATCAGAAGAAAGTATTCTCATCTGTACAAGATGGGGTGCCTGATTCCTCCTATTCACTGCAGCTCTTCACCATGAGTCTCTGTTCATGCTAAAAAAAGGATCCAAGAGAAAGGGCGAGAATCTGTAGAACTGTACTCTAATAATTTTCTTCATTTTCTTTTATTTTTTAAAACATATATTTGGCAATCTTTAGCAGGGGAGAATACAAGTTTTAAAAATAAATTAATTGTATTTAATAAGCATAAGGCAGAAGATATGGGTCATATTACTCACAATTGTAAAATAAAGTTCATAGAAGCCAACTTTCAGTTGTGTAGAGAATGTTAACATTTTGATAAACCTGACTGATGCTTGATTAAAACCTTTGGGGAATTCCCTGCAACATAAATTGTACAGTCCAGAGCAATGAGCTGGCTAACTTTGATCAGTGGAACTGACAGTCTGACAGAAATGACGTTATCTCATTGATATGACTGATCAAAACCATTTCCAGTAACAGGAAAAATTAAATATGTTTCCCTAACGTATCACAGCCTTGCATCACTGCCTATGTGATCAATAGCAACTCACCTTGTTCGCAGTTCTGGACATAAGCGTCCTAAAATCTCAATTACTCCTGATTTTTCAAATGGATTTAAGCAGCCTTTACCTCTTATTTGCAGGTGTGGGATTGTGTCAGTCTCCATAATTCCTAACAGAAGGAACTAGAAAATTTAAAAGGGACAATGTCACTTACTATCAAGTAGTATGCAAGATAGAACAAGTTGTTGAACTAAATTAATTTGCTAACCTTTGTGTTCTTTTCCACCAAGTGTTATAATTAAAACAAACAGAAAGGGCTTGTGTTCAATCAGCCATTTAATTAGGGAACACATCACATACACATTCCAACTACAGCACAACCCTCTTATGTAAATTTATGCTCCAGGCTCTATACATTACAACTGCAACTCTTTCATTTCATACCTGTGATTTTCTAAAGGAACAAACAATAACAATTCTTTGCAGTTCTTTGTTGAACTTTTGTTTTCTGAAGCAAACCAGTTCTAAATCTTCTTGCAATGCATACATTCAGTTATTAATATTTTGCCTCACATCTCTCTAGCTTAGGTGTATAAAATTCTTATTAGCAAAAATACACATGACAGTTGCATGTATGCAAATATCCTTATGGGCAAAGGATATATGCAAATGTGTAGCATCTCCAAGAAAATCCCAATATGAACAGCAGTAAAGTAATTTCCAAATGGGTAGCTGTTTCAGTCTGTTACAGCCAAACAAATAAGATCCAAGAGTTTATTTGGATCAAATAAGATATTTTAAGGACTAACAGAATTAATGCATAATCTTTTGCAGATGCCACATTTTGTTTTTGTTCCTTATTGACACTGATTAGGAGCAAATATTCCTCTGGTCTGGTTCAAACATGTATTTATATCACTTGATAAAATGATTCACAGCTTAACTTGTGACCTTATGAACTACTTCAACTGAAGACATTTCCTCTGATGACTTAACATCAGTTGATATAAAGGCTATGTTGTGATGTTTCATTTGTCATTATGTTGCGTGTTTAAGTCACATTTAAGTTACAGCTTTTCATTTATAAATGTGGAAGCAAGGATGCACAGCTGTTTTAGATGAGCACTATGGTACGGTATGACATTCATCCAGTAAAAATCAAAAGGAAGAACAACTAATTACTCATCAAAGTATTTGTTTTAATATTACTTTGCATTTCTTTGTTTTTGTTTTGCGGGAAGGTATTCTGTTTTTAATTTTGTAAACTTCTGGGAGATCTTTCTGTACAAAAAGGCATGCAGAAAATATAAAATAATCAAATAATCTTAAAAGTTTAAGAGATGCTAAAAAAAAAAAAACCTGTTAAGGCAGCAACATGTTAATTACCCAAGCATTGGAAATATTGGCATAATCAGGGTGGGAGAAAATAATTCAACAAGCAGCAAACTGCATAGTTTATTTTGAAGATAGATAGATAGATAGATAGATAGATAGATAGATAGATAGATAGACAGATAGATAGATAGGAAAGGGAATTAAATAGTTTTCTAAATTCACAAGATTTCAATCTAGCTGAATTCACAACTCAGAACTATCTAGGAAGAAGTATCAGGAACAATTTGAGCACCTGGGGTAGATCCATAAGCCTCTACAAAAGTATAGCAACTAACAATCCCACGTGAGGGGTTTTACAGAATTTTGTATTGATTTCAGGACAGGTAAACAAGACTATAGCCTTAACAGTAATACCTGATATTCTTTCTGAGAAAACTTGTAAACATTCTTTACAGCTTTTCTTCTAGAGATGGAAAGCATTGGCTTGATGCAGAACATTTAAACCATGTAAGAACTGAAGCAAAGGAAAAAGCCTAATATGAAAAAGTCAACAGCTGAGTTCAGGTATACTTAATCAGAGAAAATCAACTTTCAATCAGCTTCTGTTACATTACACATGTTACGTTTTTCTGCAGCCATCTGCAGAAAAGTCTTTAAAATGAAGATGCATCTGCCTTATATATGTAAAAGTTCTCATGGACTATTCAACTGTACCAAGATCTTTTATACAAAGTAAAACAAAAATCCAGAAGTAGAGAGAATTCAGATGCCATACAACCTACTGACTGTCTCAACATCAGAATAATTAGAATACTTATGAATCTGACAGTTAGATTGCCTCTCATCCAAAGAACTCTGATCACATTTGAGGCAAATCTAAAAACTAGACATTTTCCTATTTCTTTCTGAAAACAGGAAATGTGTTTTTACATTTTAACAAACTGTAGTTCTCCATGAACTTAGGAAGTTGGCATTTGCTAACCAAAGTTAATGGGAAAAAACCAGGATCTCTCTCTCTCTCTCTCATTTGTTAACAAAAAACAGTTAACCATGGTACCTGAGTTTATAGGTAAATCAGAATTGTAGTTTGTCCTTCTTAAAAAAATCTTTTGTTTTCCTTTTCATATGTAACAGAAGAAGAAAAGAAAAGGGAATCATGAACATTTAGGACTTGCCATGGCTCATTTAGTAACATTAAATTTGGGCTTATAAATGAACTGATCCATTAAAGTATACTGCCAAATGTTTAAATTATTCCAGGAATCTTCAGAAACTGAATTTTTGTATACACGAGGCTGATGCTCTGAAAAGTTTTGAAAGAGAGACTCCTGTAAATCACTCCATAGAAACTTGGACAAAAAATTATACCACAAGGAAGCATTTAAAGAAATTCCTGAGCATTCAAAATATGAAACCTGGATCACATATATTCCCAGATAGAGTGATTATTAAGAAAAGCTATACAGGTATATGAGAATAAGGCTTAACTCTAACAGGAATATCAAATCCTACATATATGTGACAGAGGAGTTTTCCAACATTGACTCAAGCTAACTGGTAGCTCATTTCACTGCATCTGTAGGCATGTATTATGCTCTTTTATTATTATACTCATTATGTTATGTGCTGTTAAGATGAGAACAGGATATAAAATACAAGTGATGATGATATGATGGAAAGAGGACTTTCATGGATGCATACTTTATTTCCTGGTATAAAAGAGAGGGAAATGATATAATCACAAACCTATATGTTTGTGATGAAAACTTGTGCCATAGTGGTTAGCTTCCTTCTTCAGTTCTGCAACACATGAATGCCACACAATCTAATAAAGCTACTTTCTTATTCTGTGTGAGTTACACTTAGTTATCATGACCTCATGCCTCTGAAATATATTTTTATTAGCTTACCTTCAGTCTAAATGGACAATGGAAGGTTTGCCCTAACAGCAAAGTCCACAGATGGAATTAAGATTGATTCTCATTTTACTTCATGGTTTATTAATGTCAGCATACTCTTCTACTTTGTCAACTTTGCAGAATCTGGGAATGTTCATGGCTAAAATAGAGAAAGACAAAGCTAGCTAAGGCTAGGGAAAGAATATATTAACTACTTCAACTGGGCCTTCTCACCATTGCATATCAACTAACTTGGGATAGGTACAAAATACCACCTACTGTGGACATGGGTTGCCACTATTGGGATGTCCCCAAAGGCATCCCACCAAGTGAGATGTAAGAATTTTAGTAGTGATATCCAATACTATTACTCTTAGTATTTGCAGTATTTCCACAAAGAGCATATATTTATCACAATTTCCCTCACCATCCATTATAAGCATTTGACTCACTGATTTTTTAAAAAAATAAAAATACATTTAGGTGCCCTGATATTCAAAAAGTAATAATGACATTTATGAATCAAAGAATACTGGCTTCTCAAGGCAAGGACTCTTGTTATTAGATGGGCTGATTCAGATTCAATTCAAATACAATTCAGTCAAATCACACCTTTGAACTGTAAGCCAAATAATCTTATCAAATCAATACACTGAATGAAAATGCCAAATTAATTTAATGTACCACATCAGGTATTTTTGAATTCATTTGAAAATCTCACATGTTTTTGCACATGCACACATGTCTTTTTCCAATCAAATCAAAGATGTGAACTGAAATCAGTTCAACAATTAGACTGGTTGAATCAATACTTTGAATGGAACTATCGTCAAGTCAATTATTCAGTTCTAGTTTTGGGTGATTTAACCATCTCTTGTAATTAGTAGTATTTGCAATGAAAAGTCAATACACGTTATGTTAAAGGAATCAAAGCAATCAATTTTTTTAAAAAAATATCTGCCTCTCACACACATCTGCCAAGATAAGACCGCAATTTGGAGAAAAGGAAGCCATTTTAGCACGCAGTGCAATGTTACAACTTTTTTTTTCTTGAAAGCTGCTATTAATCCCAAAAGGGAACCTTCTGTTGGCTAATGGGTGGGGCTAATATCAGTCTGCAAGGCACGGTACACTGGACCTGATCATGAAAAGCTTTATGCATGGTGATTTGTTTGTCCATTTACTTCTTAAAGTAGAAACTTTTCAGTTAAAAGAAATAAGTATTTAAAGTGCTTCTGTGTGATTAATGACATGTACAATTTCTCCCCTCCTGACAGACAAAATAATGTAGTTGTTGCATGGAAAATGTTGTCCAGTCAGCCCTTTTGTCCATGGGGAATTAGATAGCATGAATGAATGAAAAAGAACAACAGCTGAGAAAGAAGAGGGTAAATATCAGGTAATAAGCTCTGTTGTTACATTAAATGGGGATCTGAACCTGGTCCCAATCCAACACTTTAACCATTATGTGACATTGTGTCTTTTTAAAATGTATGCCTCTATCACTGTGCATTCAGAAAGTGAGAACAATTTTTCATTAATTCAATGAGTAAGACAACTTCATTAACAGGTACATTTATTGAGCTGAGTCAGCATCCACGTTAATTAGAAAGTCTGATTTAGTTGATGATTTGTGTACTTTGGTGATTGGCAATCCAGCGTGGTACCCACAGAACCCTCAAATGTAATAAAATTATTATCTTTTAAAATAAAAAAAATATAGAAATCTCATGAGAGCATCAACTCATCAAATCTTAGGAGCTTTCAATTTTCTTTTTCAAGAGATCACATGAGATTTAAAGTAAGAATTCCAAAATCTTGCAAGATTTGGTGATCTCTACTATTTTTGGCACCTGTGCCATCAAATGATATAGCAGTCACTTCCTGAAAGCATTGTCAGCTCTTATTGTTCTATCCCATATAGTTCATAGGAGGTCTGAATCAAGCAAAAATTATACTATGAGATTCACAAATAAAATTAAGCACTTAAATTAGAATTAAGTTATATGAAAGAGCTTGCAAACTTAAATTAGTACTTCTGTTTATTCCTTCTGAGAATTCAAAGGCAAGGAACCCTCAGTGACATGGAACAGCTATAAATTAGACTTGACATAAACAACATAATCTCAAGAATACTCATATAATTAATCTATAGATGGGGAAAACTGTTTTGCTGCTATCAAGAAGCCAAAAGCATTGAAAATATATTCAGACAGTAAATGAGAATATTTGTAATTGCATCAGATCTCAAACATATTTCACAAGTGATAAACTCTTCAGATAAAGTTCATAAAGCAATCCATATTGTCATTTAATTGTTTTTTTAAACTAATTGATAATTGGTTTGAAGCTGGTTGATTATTTATTTAATGTGGTTTTTTTAGATCAGTCAACAGTGTTGCAATATCTAATAGGATGGAGAGGAGGCAGAAGTAACAAGTAACAGAAGGACATTTGGTCTTCCTTTTCCCATTGGACTAATTAATTCTTACTTTGAGCTAATATTGTCTCCTTCTCTAATCCTCCTTTCTCTAATCTAAGATGGATAGTCCAGTCCAGTAGTCCAGTCCAGTAAATACAGTATTTGTTCTACTAAATTTACTTTTTATTGGATATTAGTAATTCCATTATTTTGTTGTGTCAAGAAGGCACTCTAAATCCAATCCAATCCAATGTGTCATTTTGCCACTAATATTTTCCTATTCCCACAAATATATTTACTGACAAAATCATGGCATCTACAATAGGGATGTGCAGCTATTCAGATCCAAAGCAGAAAATATGCTTCGGAGGGGATGTTGACATGCTCATTAGCACCCGTTGTGGGGAGCTATACGGTCCAGTTGGAGTTGGGTGGTATCCAAATTGAATTAATTAATTAAATACATGCTTGAATTTAAGAGGCACCTACAGGGTTCAACGAAGTCATATTACTCTGTTGCTACTCCTTAACATCTCCTTAATTCAAATGAGCATTTTTCTGGAACTACAAAACTGCTATGGAAGGCCAGGAAAAGGCACTTATTCTTTAAAGAGGTGCCAACAGGTGCAGCAAACACAGCCACAACCCCTCCAGAGTACCTGTTCTAATCCAAAGAGCTGCACAACATTAATTTACAATTACTAACAGGAATGTCTGTAAGTGGGGGGGGGGGGGTATGCTCAGAGGAGTTTGTGACACAAGCTCTGCCCCTTTTACACATGCATAATGGTGTCTAATGCACATGTGTAAAGGATGGAAGTTGCCTTGTGATGGCACATCACTTATTTCTTCATTCTGATGAAATTGAAAGACTGAAATACTTGTTATGGAAGAAGCTTTGTGGGCTGCATACACTTTTTAAGAAATAACCATATTGAAGATCCATAAGTTTCATGTAATGTAATACTTATCATCTTTAATATTTTAGTGAAAGTGATTGAATTATTAATCACAGGATCTCATCATAAAAAGTTATCCAGTAAGGATTCAGTGCACTTGAATGCTGTTGTGGTGAAGAATCTGGGATATAGTTTTAGAGATATTTGTAGATATCTTGAATATTTCTTACAACAATACATTTGTTTTTAATATCCAAAAATTAACATTCATTAAATTTAATTGGCCTCTAGCTAGACTGTTCCATTACCAGTTTATACTGTATATCTGATATATATACTGCAGAAAATAAATCTCCCCCTCATAGCGACTAATTAAAATTAAAACTGGTTTCTACTGATTTGTAAACTAAAGTCTTAAATAATCAATAACAATGTCATTTTCATAAGCTGAAATATAGGGGATCTGATACATGTTCTTTTCATGTGTTGTTTCTGCTGGTTTAAAAAACCAGTATAAATTCCTCTATATATACAATGGGAAATTCTTCTAAAAGTCCCACTCCATTATTCTTGATTCCCCCTACCCACTGTATATTATGTATAATATATTTCTTTTATTCCTCATTACCTACATAGAAATCCTGCCAGCAGCATTTGCAGGGAGGGTCCAAAAAATGAAGATGGCAGTTGTGGCAATTCAATCAAAGCCCCCTCCTTTTTTGTCCATGCACTGGTGTCACACGCATGTACAAAGAGGCAGAACTTTTAGCATGCTGCCATAACCACCATTTTACATTTTTGATCCCACTCAAACTGCTCCATATGAACGAATGATCTGATAACTGCTGTTTGTCATCTCTCTACATGTTCATAAGAAGCATTCAAATAGCTAGCATTTATTTACAGGTAATCCTTGCTTACTGACCACTTGTTCAGCAACCGAAGTTGCGACAGCACTGAACAAGTAGTACTTGTGACTGGTGCTTGAAGTTCCAAATGGTGCAGCGCCCCCACAGTCATGTGATCACGATTTGAGTACTTAGCAACTAGCTCACACTTGCACCTTTTGCAGCATCCTGCAGTCACAGGATCACCATTTGCAACCTTCCCTTCTGGCTTCCCCCAAGCAAAATCAATGGGGGAGCCAGCAGAAAAGGTCTCAAGTCACTCTGGTAAGACCCCTCAGTCTTCCTGCACTCGTGCTATGTTGAGTCATCCACCCCCAGCCTCCCTGCACTCACACCATGCCATCCACCCCCCCCCCCCCAGCCTTCCTGTGCTCATGCCCCACCATGCCATCCACTCCCTGGCTTTCCTGTGCTTGTGCCCTGCTACGCCATCCACCTCCTAGCCTTCCTGCCCTCACACGCGGCTTGTATCAGGCCTCCTAAGCCCTCCCCCAACTCTCATTTTCCTGTGCCAGACCTCCCAGGGCCTTCCCCAGCCTCCCCCCTTGCAGCACTCCCGTGTCACACACACACACACCCCGTGGCATCCCTGCACTTACCTGGGACTCCTGCCACTTCCCACTTAACGACCCGCACATCTTGGGGTTACAATGACAACCAGGAACCACTTAGCAATGGCAGTCCTGGTCCCAATTGCCCTCGTAACCTGAGGACTACCTATACTTTTTTAATTTTAAATTCTTCCCAAGCATTTCTCCTGGAATCCATATGATTTTGAAAGTAGAGAAGCCAATATGCCATAAATTTTTTCCCCACCATTTATATTAGAAAAAAGTACCAACTAGCAACACAAATAACATGCCATTATTTCATATTTTACAATATACCAAAAAAAAAAAAAATTCTAGCAATTTTATTTCTCTGCCTTTTTATTATTTTAGTTGAGAGTGGTCATAAACATTTTATTTCCTTTTTTCCCATGGTCAGATAACTTGTGATCCTGGTAAATACTGAAAGTTTTTTTTTTTTACAGGAAACCATTAAATGGCCAAAGGTTGGTTGCAAATGGATCTGAAAGACAGCACTGACTAGCATATTAAGCAACATTTAAGTGAATTTGGCAGAACAATTTGATTAGCAGAATTCATATATTTAACTCTTACACTGATAAGATTGCTGCCTCTCTGCTCAGCATCTAATGGGATGTGGCATGTTTTTTACATCAGCCAATGCAATGAAGTACAGTTTTGCCATCAGTTGAAACTTTAAGTTCTCAGATGCACAGAATTACATGAAGTCTTTTAAAAACAGCAGCTTGGAAAATATTAAGACAGTAGCATTCAAGTATTGTTAAACCTTAAAGATATTAAAAGGAACTTTTCTAGATCATACTCAACACTTCTCTAATCCAGCATCCTTTTCTTGTATGGCACTTCCAGAAAGAAAGCCTGCTTGATTCTGTGTTCTTTTTGGCCAACGCCATTGCTAATACACCATTCTCTATTATCCCTATAGTGTCTGTCTCAAGGATAATGGTGAAGTACTGGTTCTTTCCATTCCCACAAGTGTTATTTGTGCTCACTGCGGCAATAATGTGTTTGGCCTTTATCGAGTTAATGTATGCTTTACAGCAGTATTTCTCAAACTCAGCAACTATGAACTCAGTATGGACTTCAACTCCCAGAATTCCCCAGCCAGCATGCTGGAGAACCATGCTGGCTGGGGAATTCTGGGAGTTGAAGTCCACCCAGCTTAAAGTTGCTAAGGCTGAGAAACACTGCTTTACAGTGAAGATTTTTTGTTCTAAACTGTGTGAGAGCTGACATGCATTTGTTTTTTCTCAGATTCTGTAGAAGGAAGAATGTATTAGCCAGAGGATTTATCCAAATGCTAAGAATTAAAAGTCTGAGGTTTTCAACAAGTGGGAAAATGACCAAGAAAACGTAAATTGTTTATGGATTTGGGTGGGGCTTCAAGAGCTAGACTAAAAGAGAATTAAACAACTGAATCACACAGTTTTGCTGCTAATGACCTGATAATTTAGAGACAAAACTGAATGAAAAAGAACAACAGCTGAGAAAAAAGAGGGTAAATATCAGGTAATGAAGGACAGATCAGCAGAAGCCATGTAAGAAAGACACATTTCCAACTAATTTGCTCCCATTATTACATATAGCAATAGCAACTGAAATAAGTCTGTTTTCTTTCCTTACTGACAAAATTATCTTTCTGAATCCTTTCTGTTCTATCATCCTTACTCTTATGTTTCATAACACGGTGCCCAGAGTAAGATATAAAAGTAAAATTCTGATCAGGATTATGACAACAAACAACAGTTCTTTAAAAAGAAAATGTTTTTTTCCCACAAAGAAGGTTTAAATTGAGAGAGCAAAATCCCTTCCTCCATGGTGGCAGTAGTTTTAAGGTGGTGGTGGGCTCGAGGGCAAAAAGGGGCTGTCCTACTTTCCATCTCTATTCTGCTGTTATATACATAAAAGAGTTAGAGGTGGGATAACCAAAGGGTGTGGCTTTGGGACCATCTATGTATCCACAAAATTGGTTCCAGTGGCTCTGGAAAATTCCATGTCTTTTGATATAGATATATAGGGAATGTAAACTCTTGCTTGCTGTTGATGTTACTCTCTCTCTCCCTGTTTTTGCCTACTGTTTACCCCATTTTACCAGTTAAATGTTTTTGAAGTCTGCTGAAGTTTGTTAAATAAACATCAAGCTATATATTTTTGCTAGCTGAACTGAGTGGGATGTGTGCTTGCTCTGATCTCCAGTATAGGGAGTGACTGGGAGTCTGCTGGTTCAGGCTAAATTGGAAATTACCCACAGTCATTTTCCAACATAGAGCACATGAAGGTATGCAAGTAGCATCTCTCTGTAAATCCTTAAACCAAATCTATCTTTCTCAGGGCTCATAGGACAGTTGCAGAAGCCAATCAGGTGATCAAGAAAAAGATGTGGCGGCTGTAAAGAGGTGCAGGCAGATGAAATGTGAGCATTCCTGTGTTTTTGTCTCCAGTTCTGAAGCCCTGCATAACCCTTATGAGTTTTCCCTACTCATCTGTTTTTGTGTTCCACACAAAATGAGTTGGCAGCTGTTGTGAGATATAACATCCATCTTCTCTTTTTCCATGGCACCCACTGTAACTGGGTGCCTTTTTAAATTCAAGCTCAGTTCTTAATCTTAGATCAGAAACTTGTAGCATCAACGTATGATCACTTATTATCTATTTTATTTAGGATATTTATATACTGTTTTTACTCTAGGATTACAAAGCTGCACAAATAGTGAATTTCCCTTCATTTTGTCCTCACAATAACAACCTGTGTGAACTAGACTGGATGGAGAGACTGACTAGCTCAAAATCACCCAACGAATTCCATGGTCTAATGGGAATTGAACATGAATCTTCCCATTAAGCCAAATCTGACCACATAATAACTGTACTTCATGCCTGCTATAGGACATAGGATGCAGGCTTCATGCAATGCTTACCCCCTATTTTTTTAATCCAATCTCAGTCTGCTGGAGATATGACTTACTTTTTCTTTCACTTCACTAGGGCTAAAAGATCTGGATTATAAAAATCCAGATGTCCTCTAGATGGGAGCAAAGAGTTCATTTTCTGTATGTCCTTGTTGATATCTTGTGGTCTTCTGCAGTTTTGCAACCCAGATCTGGTGGGCTTTCAGGATTTGAGGATCATCTGTTCCAGCACATTGCTCTTTATTGTGGCCATTTAAGAGACCCAGTATGGTGTAGTGGCTAAGGTACCAGGCTAGAAACTGGGAGACTGTGAGTTCTAGTTCTGCCTTCTGCACAAAGGCAGATGGGCGACCTTGGGCCAGTCACTGTCTCTCAGCCCTAGGAAGGAGGCAAAGGCAAGCCACTTCTGAAACCTTGCCAAGAAAACTGCAGGGACTTGTCCAGGCAGTTGCCAGGAGTCAAAAATTGATGTCCCTCTTCCAAATGTCATAGGTGTGCACTTTTCAACCCAAATCACATTTTCTTTGAAGAAATGATTTCAGTGAAATTCAGTGGATATAAAAAGATGAGGCACTTTGTAAAGCTAAGGGCCTGTGGTGCTTAAATTATAAATATACAAAGCTTGTTACCACTTCGGTTATCCTATGCCTAGCACCAGCAGTTCTACGCATGTAGCTGGCATATGCTCAATTCAGCTCAGCGGTCATTTGATATAGCAACACAATCTGTTTGCCATGCTCGGCAGTTCCTAAAACGTATATGGCCTGAAATCAGTACTCAACACTTGTATGTATTTGATTATCCTGCCTGGATTTTTAAGGCAAATGTCACTCCCATGAATGACAAGAGGAACAGATATGTTGGCAAAGAATTTTAACTGTTAATTCTCTCACTGTTCCCCTGTAGCTCTAGCTTACTACCTATCCTGAATCTGAAAATGCTGTATTTGCTATTGGGATTATGCCCAGAAGAGGAAGATGGATGGTCAGCTCTTATTTTTCAGAAAGAACCATTACATGTGTTCTCTAATACCATGCCAGATCCTTGTCCATCTAACTCCATGTAGTCTGCAATTTGGCAGCAATTCTCCAGGAATTCAAACAAAAATATTTTCCAATCTTTACTTATAAATGCCAGGGCCTGAAGCATCTTGGCATTGGCTGAATTGGTTGCATTAAGCCATGGTTTGTTTTATCACAGCTCATTGATTAAAACACAGTGGATTGATGCTCAAATAAAGCTAAGCCATGGACATAAACACATGTATACACGCACGCATGCGCGCGCGCACACACACACACACACACACACACAGAGCTTATCTCCCAAGGGACCTCAAAACAATATGTCATTTAAAAAAAAATGACAAAAGCTATCAGTAAAAAAACAATTTCCCATAGAACAATAACACAATGGGAATACCATCCAGATTTCAGTTAAAAAGACAGCTGAGTCCCGGGCCAAATGTGTTCAATTCATGTTTAAAAGAAGACAATGATGGACCTGTTCTACTTCCTCCTGCTGTCAGGGTTAGAAACAAGACATTCTCAGTGCAGGAATGCAGAGAATGTAAACGTGCATCAGTCATCAGTGAGAAATTGTAACAAAAAGAAGGCCAAAAAAAAAAAATCATTACAAAGGGAGAAACATTAAAAAAAGAGCCCACTGGATCTGAAGGAGACAAGCAATATATCCCACTGATTTCAGGAGCACTGATTTTCTGATACTTTACTTTATTAGGGCTGTGCAAAGTTTCAAAGGGTGCTTTTCTTTACTGGTGCTTCAAGCAAAGCATCCCTTCAAAGCCCGTAATGAAGAAATGTAGCCCTTTTTTTTATAGAGCAAAGCAAAGCTGCCATGATGTTTCATGTTTTTCTCAATTACAGTACCTAGAAGAGGTTACTAGAACTGACATAAAAGGCCCTGAAAGCAACATGAAACACCTCTAATAAGGGAATCCTAGGGATACCATTACCCAAGCTTCAAGTTTCTAGTCCCCTCTCACCCACAGAAGCTCACTTGGGCCAGTCACTCTCTCTCAGCCCAATCTACCAATCTCCGTAGGTTGTTTCTGTAGAGAAAAATGGGAGAAGTACTATGCGTACTGCCATAAGCTCTTGAAAAAAAGGAGGGGTAGAGCAAATCTAGCAAGTAATGCTAATCATCTAATGGACACATGGAGTTCTGCAGTCCAGATATCGTAGCCTTGTGCCTCGACAAGACCAATAGTGTTACCTCCATAGGTGGCTGTAGCTAGTCACAATGATGAAAAAATGATGGGATAACATGATGACAAAAACCTTGCCCTTAGTGTCCTGACATCTGGCATAAGTCCTAAGTTGTGGGTTTTGCATTGGGACATCACTTCCCCCTGCAGTGGGCCTGTGTGATGAATCAAGCTCTGAATTGGAGGAGCAGGGTTTGACAGGGTTTGACTTTGCAATTGAGGAGCCAGCGGAGTCACTGATGTCCACAGAAGAGGCTCAGAAAGAGCATCTTGTTGAAGGATGAGCCTACAAGTCTGGAGTGATTAGGCAATCAGCCATTGGTTGAAGAAGCACAGCAACATGCTGACCCAGACCCTGAGTAGGAAAAGATCCTCAGTCCTCGCACACACAAAAAGATCAAAGACGTTCAATGAGGTTCCTCAAAAGAAAGAATCACGGAAAATTAGCATACCCAAGTCAGTGCTGAATCAGTCCCAAGAAGGACTTGGGAGCTGGACTTCTGTGGGCAAACAATTTTCCAGCCTTGGATCTTGCTGCCTGAACATTTACTGCTCCTGATTCCCTGGCTGACCTCTGGACTGGTACAAGACTATACTCAGCTCTGATTCCTGGTCTTTGAATTTGTCTGCACAGAACTTTGGCTTCTGAAGTAAGCTTGTTAGTTTTTCCCTGAGCTCTTGCAGTCCTGCACTATGATGAGATTTATAGCCACCACAAAGACCTTTATCAAAGTCTGATCATTGCACTTGTAATTGTTGGTACGCGACAGCGCCCCACCCCCACCCCAGTCTGCAGATGTCCATGGCTGTCTTTGCAAAGCCATCTTGAACTGTGAGAAGCAGCAACTTACAAATAATTGTAAACAAATAATTATATTGCTTATTATTTCTATTTTGACAGAAAGCTCCTATTCCTGCAATGGAAGATAAACTTAGAGCATCTTTGACAATCAAATCCCTCTAATTAGTAATGAAGTTGAGACATGCAGGAACTAATGAAGTCCTGGTGGCTACATCCTGTTCTGGCTATAGAATCAAGTGAAATAATTGGAAGCAGATAATTAGCAAACAATGTTCAGAAATAGAATGGAAACTTGTCTCTACAACTCATGAGCTATGGCATGAAATATCTAGAAAGAAAAAATATCTCTGGTATGTCACATTGCCTCTGTTAAAGAAATTTTGGAACCAAAAAAATAGCACATGTCAGGTTTCTTGGAAAACATCTTTGATTCTAGGCCTTTATTGGTGATGGTAGTGGCTGTATTTCTTAAATGGGTATGTACGTAAAAGCACACACACCTGTCCAAAGTTTGGGTGGGAGAATTTTATCTTCTCACCACAACCATTGACAACTCACTTAGAAATGAACCATTCTTTTCATTGCTCAGGTCTTTTTTTCATGATTTGTGACAGTCATTTCCAAAGTCCTCTAGAACCATTTGTTTCCCAGAAGAACAAAATAAAAATGGATTTTTTGTTTGTTTGTTTGTTTTGCTTCCTACATCAAAGCCTGTGTTTATTGTTTCCTCTTCCTGATCACTTGAATTCTTGTCCTAAGCCTGTCTTTTCCTTGGCCATTTCACTGGCTGAAATCCATCTATGCTCACACACTTTTCTTCTGATATTATTTATTAATGGGACAAACAGGAAGAAATATTGCATAGTTTTAAATTGTGGAAATGTTGTCACAGAAATTCCAAAAGAGGAAACTGCTTGTGCATACAGTATATGAATCAGAGTATTTTATTTTAGTATATTGCTATCTTTCTGGATTGTGTTAAGAAAAGCTAAGGATGATTAAAGATATAATTAGTTAGGGGGAAGAGAAATCAACATACTGACCTGGGATAAAAACAGGCACATCTTTGAAAACAGATTGATCACACTTAGTAACGTTTTGTCCAGAATCTTCTAGCAGTTATTCATTATAACATTGGCTCGAGCACATGAACTAAAAAGATACATAAAGAGCCTGATTATTACCAATAATTACCCTTTCTATGACAAATCCTTCTCAATATAAATGTGTCACTGGGGGTCAGTCAGCTGACTGGCCAGTGTACCTCCCCATCATCAAATTGAGAATTTGCCCCCATGACCCACAAATTCACTTTCAGGATTTCCAGCAAATGCCATTGTATTCTTACTGTGATCTGTTCCACTGGTATCTATAAAGATACCTTATCCAGCAACCGATTCATACTGTTAGCCATAAAAGTGGAAACTTCTAGGCAGCATTGTTTGTCATGAGAACTGAGATATTTAACTATACTATATCACTCAGTACATTTCAAGAAGGCTGGACGAACTAAGGATCCAGTTGCAGCTGTTTCCTCTTGAAGGCTTCTGTGTCAAACTGACCTTTTTAAGATAGACCCTTACCCTTCACAGCTCCTCTTTTCCAGTGGTAAAATGACTTATACAGACACACATAGGGCATGGTGAAAAATATACTGTGAAGTAAATAGGCCAAAGCAGAATTTTGATTGCAGGGTGCTAGTGCTTTCTTATACAATTCAGAAATTTTCCTCCATTTCCTCTATATCTTCCTCTTCCCTATTATAAAACCACTGCATCAAATCACGTAGAAAAGTAAAGGAAGTCCCCCAGAGTTCTTCAGCTCTGAATTGGACACGCCACCCTCTATTCTCCACCTACTGCTGGCACATTCATCTCTCAGACTAAAATTACTGTACTAAGTACAAGAAAACACACCTATTTTGAAAGACTTCAAGCAACCTCTAGCCCTCTTCAACTATTACATTCCAGGTCCCCAACTTGAAGTTTTCATGACCTTACTACACCAATCTGAAGAATACCTCTTTATAAACAAGTCCCTGCGTTTTAGAAAACCTCTACGACTCAGGACCCAGGGATCCTGTTTTAATCATAATAGCCCTCCCCAAAACATGTTATGTTTGGAGAAATACAAGTGTAAGCAGGGTAGTGATCCAAATCCAGCAGAAGCTATTCCTTTGGGAAGGTTGCCTTTTCTACTTTTAAGTAGAGGCTTAGACACAGCAGATGCTTAGGAATAGCACTGGGGGCTTTTCCTGGAGGGCAGAGCAGCAGGTCCAACACAATCCACACTTTCTAAACTATCCTGGTGCCCTCAGTGGAAGGTTCTACCCCAGTGCCAGTGTTGAAGTAAGATTCACTTGCCATTCAGTGACATCTTTAAGTGGATTAAAAGGAAGTCTCCTTTACCTCAGGCAGCTAAGCATTATGGGTTAGCACTGAGTGTTTATCTGACCAGGCCTGTTGCATCTCCTGATTGTGAAATGCGATTTCTAGAAGTGTAGTTTGATTCTTATGAACCATCTCCCTAAAAAATGCTTCCTTGCAAAAATATTTTATAGTACTTCCTCCATTTGGTGCAAGCCAAAAATATATTAGAATTCACCCAATATTCTTAGTAAAGTTGGAATTAATTCAGCTTTTTCAGTATGGAACATTTCCCACTTAGGAACGTTAAATAATTTTGTAGTGCTTCTAATTTACATAATAAAATTGGCAGCACATCTTCTGCTATTAATTACATTTTTGCTTGCTATAAAACTTTCATTCCGGTTCATCTTAAAAATTAACTGTATAAATAAAATACTGATATTTTGTTGATAAGTTCTTATTAGTTCCTGATTATAACTGAAACAAACAGGGAGCAGTTGGAAGAACATTTTTAAGAAAGAAAGCAGGAATCCAGAATTTGGCTCCCATCCCTTTTAATTTCACCAAATTACTTTCCCGGACATTTTAATTACAGCCAGTATAGGCAGTTCTTTAAATCTTTACAAAGAACTGCCATATGTTAGTCAAAATGAGTGATTTTACAGATGCTGATTAGATATACGTGTTAAGGTGTACAAACTGAAAGAAAAAATGCATTGTACAAAGTGGTTGTGCTTTATTTTTTTGCTACAGATAATATGGCATGTAGACAATTTCTAGATGGGTGGCTCTTAGCACTAATAAATCAGTGCTCCACCACTATAAACTGCAAGCAAAATTGTAACTGACTTTCTACATATAACATTTCCCCCCCTGCATATTTTCCCTGCTGTGTTCTGTCCAACCCAGTGTGGCCATTTAAGAAAGATATTCCAGACAATCTTTCAAGGAAAAAAGAAATACCGAGTGCTTATTCATTCAAGAACATTTGTCATTTGTAGTCCAAGTCTATATTTATATTCTGTATATATTATATGATTTACCACCTGTTTTGAACTGTAACTGCAGATTAGAAGTGTTGGGGTGGAGGAAAAGTTGCTAAACTGGTGATGCTGACCATTTTTAAAACGAGCAATATAATGGTATCAACTTCTAGCACACTTTCATTTAAGCAATATTTTTTTAAAAATAAAGCAGTATATGGCTGTTGAAGCATTTTATTAGGATTGTGTTCTAACCAATGCTGAAATCCAAATCTAAAGAATCAGGGCAACGTGGCACATATTTTTATTCACTAAAGGCAGGGCAAATTTAGCTCATCTTGCCCCCAGTCAAAAATCTCCATAAAACACTGGCTCTGATCTGATGCTGTGAGTTCTCCTGCGCTGCAGATGGTGAGTCTGTTGCAGGTGAATCCAACAGGGAAAAAGTGTAAAACCAAAACAAAACTCAGCAATGCTTGATCTCTCATTGGTGGTAGGGAGATAAAGAATTCCTCACTGTCTTCAGCGGAGAGCGGCCCTTACATGCAAACCATAACTGGTTACCCCAATTGAAGCTCTGGGATAGGTTGTGAAATAGAAAGAGGGTGTCTTGTGGGTCCTGACTGAGCAAAGCAAGGAGCCAATTGAAAAACTGAGGAGAGGCAGGGAAAAATAAATCTTATTCAAAGATCAGTTTTAAAGGATTACTCTGAGCTTTAGGACTGATGGCAAAGAGATGAAGAACAACTACAACATGAAAAGGTTATAATGAATTTTCTTAGAATCAGAGTAGAGACTATGATATGATTGAGAGTTTAGGGTCGCTGTCACTTGGATGGAGGAAACAATGAAGATGGCTCTTGGAAGAATATCACCCCTTCTCCTTACAAGGTTGTTTCACTTCTGTCTAGACCATTGACTCCATGGCCATATACTACAGGTGGCTTTTGTAAGTTCAGGTAGGATAGTTTGTTTAGAGTGCTTTTAGAAAAAAAAATCTGGGAAGTAGGTTGTGCAGGAAGGATGAAAAGGAGCTTGGCTACATCCCAAAAACAGCTTTTTTGGTGCATAACCTGTAAGGTTTCCACCATTGTTCTAATGGGCTTTCTTCAGTAAGGAAACAAAACAAAACAAAACATGCCTAAGAAAACATGGGAGTATGACAAGCAGATGATTACATGACTGAAGTTCCCACTCAGAAACATTATAAGGGAGGGGGATCCCATGTTCAGTGCCTCCTAATGTTGAAACCCCTGTAAAATTTAAGGGATCATGAACCTGAAAAATGAAATGGTAATCTCTGCATGTGTGTCTTGTGCTCAAGGAAATATTTCCTTTTAACAAGAAGAGAAGAAGCCTCTTTACAAAAGAATAACAGATTCTAAAATATGTTAATTCTTTTCACGTTCACATTTAAAATAAAATAAGGCACTGAAGAAATTGTAACAAATTATCTTTTGCAGCCAATTTATACTACCTAGAATATTGTTTTTCTTACTGAAATAAGTTACCTTACAGCAACTTTATGATTGTTATCTTGTGATTAGAAAGCTGTCCTTTAAATGCCAGGCATCCTCTTTTACAGTGATATCAAATTCACAGCAAAGGTCACAGGGAGATTAGCTCACTATGTTTAATTCAAAAAATGACATGTGTTAAGAATCTATATAGGAGACTAACAGTGTGATCAATCATCACACCATTAAAACATACATACATACATACATACATACATATATATATATATATATATATAGGCAGCACAGGTGCCTGTGGCAAAGAACCAGATGACGACTGAACCTTTCTTTCACAATGTTGTTAGAACACAGCCTTCTATTGTATTGGAAAGTCACAGGCTAATTTAGAAGGTACCCAAGAGAGAGCGTAATACTGTATGAGTTTTTTCTCTAATGCCTTACTATTAAACTACCTTACTTTATTGCCAGGGCTGGCAATTGGATAGTCATCTGCAGTGGTGCCTACATGGGTGGGTCATAGAAGTGAAGGTGGAAGTCACGCCAGCAGAAAGCCCCACCCCTTTGTACATGTGGGTGATGTCAATGCATGTACAAAAGGGATGAGGCTTTGATCACACTGCTGCAACCGCCATCTTGACCTTTTTTACCCTCCTTCATGTGGACACCATTAATCATATATGGATAACTAGTGTAGTCGCAGACACCATAGCAGTCCAGAAGAGAAGATTTCAGCCTTCACTTCATACCACACTTTCAGTACAACTATGCATAGGAAGAAGAATTAGGGGGAAACCACTTCCACTAGAACCACTACCATTTTTTTTAAAATAATAATTTGTATCTACAATGCAAATTATTTTTGACTGATATTCTGGCTAGGGAAGGAAAGCTAAAATCTCCCTTGACTCTGCTGCTGGGCAATAGCTATTTCTTTCTCTATTGCTTGCATTTTAGTTAATTTTGAATAAACAGGAGCATGAAATAAATCACCAACAACTTGCTTCATCGTCATCTGAGTTTCTACTCCTGCCTCCTCTTTCTCTCATCTTTTTGGTGTGGCACCTTTTCTATACAACAACTTGTCTTGCTTCTTATTCTTGTAATTAAGGCATGCAAGTCTTCATTTAGGTAAGCATTAGCCCTGAGATTACTTAGATTAGATTACTTAGATTACTAAAGCAACTAACTACATGAAAAAATAAGGCTGGAGTTATGTAAACAATGGCCATTGTTTTAGTCATTTATTTTACTAGACTTATATTTTTGTTACTCTTTCCAACTTCACTTTTCGTTTTGGTCTACTGCTATATTTTCTTCTTGTTTTTAATGTTTTTTATCTGCAACCATCCAAAGTCATTGGGAGTCAGGTGGCATATAAATTTTAATAATGACAGTAACAAGATATGCCATGCTAATCACCTTTGCCACCTTCTAGGATGTGGCCTCCCGAAGGTCCCCATAAAGTTCCTGCCAAATTTAATATTTTCTGTAACTAAAGGGGCTAATTATTAAGTACACAGGACATAATGATATTTAATTACATGCACTTTAATTATAGCTTAATTCAACTCCATTCAGCTTTTGGTTTTTTTTGCTGATCCTAGTTTTTGCTTTTTGAGGTGGGTAACCTCCCATGTGCCACTTAAAGGCCTGAAAAAGTTGCACATCCCAGTTGTAAAGGAGTAGTGGTTATTATGATTACTTTTCTGTGCATTTATTATTTGAATTTATTCCTTTTTCAGTTAGATAGAATATGTTAAATAAACATTATAAGCCCCCATTTGGATTTAGGAATGAGGTGTATTTTTCAGAAGCCAAACAGCAACTGACACAGTGCAATCTTCTATCTATTTAGAAGGATGTAAACAGGATTGCAGACCAAGATGATGTGTGTGAAATTAACATTAAACTGAATGGAACTGATTGATAAGGCGGTGTGGATAGCTACACCGTTGTTCCTTCAAAGGGTTGGAAATGCAGTACATCCCCTCTATGCTCCAACTGCAGTTAAGTCATGGGGAACACAGAACACTCAATAGAAGAGGGTGTTCAAGGATAAATCGTTTTTTACTACAGGTGGTGATGTCTGCTGCTGAAGTTCTCAGGTATGCTCTTGGAAATGACATGCTGCTTTCAGATAGTTGGTAACTTCCTTACTGACTTTTGCTGATTGTACCTAATGACAGGAAGGGAGACTGAGAAAGAGAGTTCTAACTTCAGTGCAGGATTCTATTTCTCTTAAATCTTTACCTCTTATCTTGGGGATTAGGAGCAACCAGAAGCTAATAGGACCTCCTAGTAGAGGTTTCAGTGAGTTGCTATAAAATGCCAAGGATTTCTGCCTCCCAGTTGTTTAACAAAAGTAAAAGCAATAATTACACTGTTGAAATGAAGAAAAGCCCAACTGGGTTTTTATGTGAAAGATTATGGAGCTCAATTCTGATACTGAAGCAAATTCTCAGTCTTGCGAACAGCAGCTCCCTGTTCCTTAATTTTGTACCTGCCCTGGACCTGCCCTGAGGTTCTAAGGGCAAAAAAGGAGACTCCAGGAACCTGAATTCTCCCCACTTCTTTGAAAACACTTTTTTGATTTTTTTCCAGATAGCAATGACATTTGAACTCTACCAACCAGGACTGTGCATAGTCCAGAGGCCAGAAAAATGACGTATTTGTTGACCAATAGAACATGGTCCAGTAAAAGATATAATTAGACCCAGCAATAGATAGGATGCAAGAGTTACATAACACTTAGGTCTTAGCTTTTTGTTGAGAGTGAAGACTCATCAAACATACTTATTGGAACCTTCTCTCTATTATAGCTAATGTGATCTCCTATCAGCACCATAATACTGCCACTTGGTCACATTTTCCAGAACTCAAGCTCTTTACCAGAATATCTTAAACTGATCACATTGTACCTACATTTGGGAAATGGAGGATTTTAATTCTATTTTTTTACAGATGCATTGGACTGACTAACTGTAAGCTAAATTAGGATCCCTATTCCTAGTGGGCACCCCAACCACAGAAGGCAAAATTATGCTTTTCAACAACAGTTAAATAGGTTTATTGATTCAACATTTGAATATTGTTGCTGTTTCCATACACCTCTCCGTTCCAGCATAGACTGCCCAGAGATATCACAGATAATCATGTTGCTTTTGCAGTGGAGTAAACAAGGAGGCATTTGTGTCCTAACTGGGGCTGCTAAGATTGTGTTCTGTTGTCCTGCTGTTCTTGGGATACTGTACACTCAGGTTATTGTAGGAGTGTGTAGGAGTGTGTTGTAGGAGAAGGGGAAGTCAACTCAGAATTATAATTTTTCATCCATTCATGTTTTGCATAGCATTCCTACTCCTGTGGTGCTTGGGTGAATATAAATTGCATTGGCGGGTCAGGCCACAGTATTCCTTACCTTGAGCAGAGCCTTATCTGAGCAAAACTGCAATAAATCCTGTGGCACAATGCATGTCTTCCCCAATTCAGTTCAGCACATTATACCCAATATCTGTTTGGATCCTAACATTTAGAGCTTGCTTGCTTGCTTGCTTGCTTGCTTGCTTGCTTGCTTGCTTGCTTGCTTGCTTATCTATCTATCTATCTATCTATCTATCTATCTATCTATCTATCTTGGTGGCTCATAGGACAAAGAATACAGTAAAATAGCACAGCATGAAACTAAGACAAATAAAACCCAAGCACAACATACAGCCTCAGCTTTTTCTGGAAGGTGGACAATGTTTGAGACAAATGAATCTCCAGCAGGTGGTCATTCCAGAGGGCCAGCCCCATCCTAAAAACATACGTCACTTACCTTTCTGTGGACTGTAGTTCGCTCTTTTCTCTCCAGCTCTCACTCATGCACTTTGGTTTACTTAGTGATTGTTCAGCCACAGGTTACAGACATAACCCCCTCCCAAAAAATCAGATTTATAATCCTGAATTTCCTACGTAACTGTTGCTACTGAAGAATGATTAAAATGGAAAGACTTATAAAGTAATTTTACCCCAAGTGCAGGTCTAAGAAGAACAGATGGGCAATCAGGCTCCCCACCCATAGAGGTGAAACCCAGGGAAGATGTTAGGAGGTAGATGTGTTGTTGGAGGGAAAGCTAAATGAGAAGTTGAATTAATTAGCTTTTTCTCCTCCCTCTTTGTATATGTCTTGGCAAAACAAGGTGATGAATTATGACCATTTGCAATTAGTGAGAGTTTCTGATCACTGGATTTCATTTCTCAGGTCCTCCCAGCCATTCTATGACCACCTTTGATATAATAGTGGTGTCCTGGGATGAAATGTCTTTTTGTTCATTCTGGCATTACTTTAATTAGTCATATTTGAAAACTCCAACCCTACTTGCCTGTGACATTGCAACACTAGTATGAAAAGGCAGAACTTGTATTGTGATATCACAATGCTTTCCCCCCACCCCCATTTTGGTATCTTTATGGGTAGATGTACATATATGTGCTTATATGATGTTGGATGTTAACCATTGATCAGTATGTTTCTTTTTGTATTCTGGGGAAATGTTAGAAAATAAACATTTCTATTTAAGCTGTCATAAAATATATATTAAATAAAAATGAGTTGTGTAAATTAAGCACTAAGATACTTTAATGTCAAAGACATTAGGGGCATATAAGCTTAACATTCTCAATAATTAGCAAGAGTCTCAAAGTTTAAAAACATAATACAAAAGAAAATCCTCAGTCATAGAAAATTAGTGGCTATAATTATGATAATGGAACTTGCCATAATTATAGAATGCTATGGTTTGTGAATGATATAGGTCTTGCTGAATTCTTAGCTACATCTCTTAAATTCAGCAAGACCGTGACTATACATTTTGAGCCCATTCTTGCCATTGACAAAACAGAACAAGATTCAGAGAGCAATTCTAGGCTGCTTTTTAGATAAAGGCAACCAGAATAAGACATAATTGCTATAATGATGGTTATTATATTGTTGGGGTCCTGTAGATAGCCTCTGTTTTATTGCCCTGTCAACTTCCTTTGTGCTCTCTGTTTCCCAATTGCTTTTCCGTTTTGCTGAAATGTCTATAGCAAATACACTGTTAGGAGATAGCTGTCAATAAAACACATGATGGGTTTGCTAAAAATAAACTATTAAAAGGGCATACGTGAATGTTTCTGGATAGGCACTAAATTATTCTGCAAACAGGTTATGCATATGGAAGTTTTCCATTTTTATGCTTCTTCCTTGTTGCAGCATACAAAAGCACATTGAATAAAATGTAAATTGGTTTGTATTTTTGTTTTGCACATAACTTTCCCTTCTCCCAACTCTCTTAACTGTTAATGTAGAAAATAAGGAAATCTTAATCACACAAAAAAATCTTTTATTTATGTGTTGAAATGACAGTTTCCTTATTGACTGATTATGCTTCATCAAGTCAGTGTTGACCATATATACTTTCTCCAGGATGATCGATCCCCAATTTGGCCCTTTAGGTATTCTGACAGTACACCCATTTCTATTGTAATTAACTCCATTCACCCTGCTGCTGGTCATTCTTTTCTCTTCTTTCCTTCCACCTTTCCCAGCATTATAGATTTCTCAAGACAGCTAGGTCTTTGCATGGTGTCCAAAAGTTGATAATTTGAACCTGGTAATTTGTGCATCTGGCACTATATTGTCAGTCACTTTATCTTGTCCAGCCATGTGGTTTTCTTGGTAACATACAGGAGTGGTTTTCCACTACCTCGTCCCACATATTATGAAATGATACCTTTGCAGTTACTAAAGTGATAATCTGCCTCCAACATCTTCCTGTGTCCCTGCTGCTTTAGCTGGGCAGCTGGGATGATGTTCACACCAAGGGTGACCTTGTTGGAAGTTTAATATTCTTGGCATACATTCCTGGTGTTCTTCGTTCATCCCACCTAGGAACACCCCCTGGTGGGGTAGTATAACAAGATATGAGAGAGTTCCCTTATAGTATTTCTAAATAAATATTTGCCTGAAAGGCACAGCTGATAATACTGTTTATCTTGGTAAGATACATAATAATCCAATATACAAGTGGTCATTTCATTAATCATTTGGAAAATCCATCTAACTATCTTTGGATACTTGAGGTATATTAATAAATAAAGCCCTCATATTATTTGAATAATTTCTCTATATTGAGTATACTTCTAATGAAATATTTTCTAGCATCAATCAAAAGTCCATAAAAATTGCACTGTCCTTCTTCTTTTACTTAGATTTTAAATCTAGATTTTAAGGACATAGCCATTTATGTGCAGTTACCAGAAAGGAGAATCCCTCCATTTTACTTTCTCCACTCCTATATAGGGTGAAACTGATTATCGTAGCATACTGTATATGACTTCTTGGATTGCATACATATATATGTCATCCAAATATTTTTCATATGACAGTTAGTGGGTACTGAATATATCTCTGTAGGGAGGTAACCATCTAGCTGGAGCAAGGCATGCTGTTTTCCTCCCCTTCTTCTCAGCTGGAATGCTTTCCATGGTACAACTGGTGATAAATAGCACTGTGTGAGAAAAGACAAGCCAGCAGCAGGAGAAACAGATTCTGATATATCTTGTTACTACAGAACCAGTCCATTTTGGTCACGCCCCACAATGACAGAGGCAAATGAAGCAACAGTGCCCCCCCCCCCCCAAGTGAAGAAACATGCACATTCTCATTGCCAGAATACCAACTATCTGTCTTTGACTTTCTGTAGTGGCTTCATAATTAAGTTTCATAGCTGTGAGGCTTAACCAGTCACCTCATTTACATGAGAGGTTTATTCCCTATTTTGCTACATTGCACACATAGACAATGAGTTTTAAGCAATTCATCAGAGAAGACAGGGACTTGCCCAGGCAGCCAGACTTCCCATACAGCACTGAGATGATTTCATGGTCTCTCCTTCCAGCCCAGGGGCAACTGAAGAACCGTGTTCCTTTGATCCTTACCCCAGATAAAATACTTCCCTTTGTTCACAGTTATCCCCTGAAGTATCACCCCCTTTCACAACTCAGAATTAGAACTTTCAAAATCAGCAAAGGTTTTGATTGACACCTGTTTAAAATATCGAAAGTTGCCATGTGCCGAGGACCCAGCTAAGGTTTGTTTTTGTTTTGTAGAAGTTGAAGGAAATTAAATGTCTGAACTCTGTTGAAAACTAATTTCATTTCCTGTCTTCCATTTAATGACAATGGAAAACAACTAAAGATGTGTCCACAGAAACAGATTCTTATGTTCAAGAAGAGATGCATAATACAGACTTTGGGGGAAGAAAAAAATAAATTGCGCACTGAAAATGGCTACATAAGCATGACAATGAACATGCCTTCATAATGTGAAAATGTAAAATGATGGGATTAAAAAGCTCCAATTGCAACCACAACTTTTTTTTAAACAGGTGCCGTAGAATGCAAACTTACTTCTCTTTCAGTTCTACTATTATGTATAGATTGTTAAAATCCTAGTAGAAAGGGCAACAATTGGACCATTGAAAAGGGAATGTTATAACCACCTCCTCTTCCCCTGGGATTTCAATCAATGTCCCTAGCTGCAACCAAGTAAATGAAACGAAAAGAACTACCCGTGAATTCCAACTGTCCAATATTTCACTCAGTATTGTCCCGACTAATAAAACATAGAGTACTCAGCCTGTGGCATGGAGGAATCACCATCAGTTCCCTCATTGCCAGTAGAACAGTTCATAAGGATTCAACCTGGAAAATGGAAGGAAAACTGGTATCTACATTAAGAATTGGTGGCCTTTTCCAGTGGCTATTTCTTCAACTTCTGCATAAGGTTTCAGTTGTGATTTGCAAATCACACTCTGGTGCGCATACGCATCTTCTGAGGGATGTTTGGTTGTTGTAGACAGACAAAGAAGAAAAGGGAGATAGTAATTAATAATGGGGGGGGGGGGGAGCTTCAGTTCTCCTTTCTGCTAATGAAAATGTCAGGGTACAGAGAATCCCAAGAGAATTTTCAAAGGATCTGAGAAGATAAGAGAGTGTTCCTATGACTCTTTATGACTGGTACTTCATAAAAGGACTCCCTTTGTGCAAATTGCCCCGTACTTTAGATCTCTAATTTGTGCTTTCTCATGGTTTGGGACATACAGAAGCAAAGGCCTATATTTGAACTCAGTATATCTTAGAAAGCTGACTTGCCTCCATCTTTCCCACTAGCTCTCAAATTAGGATAAAGTTATGGGTTTTTTTATTTAATAAATCTGTGTTTAATGGCATACTGTATACTCTTTTTCTTCATTTTTTCTTCACTAGAGAACTTTGTATCAATGGATGAAAAGGCTTCAGTGTTGTAGTCTTTGGGCTAAGGAACTAATCTTCATGTAGCGATGATCTGAGTTTGATTCTCCTCTACCAGAATCTGCCAGTGGATGTATTCTTTGCTACCAGGGAATCAGTGTGCTATTTGTTCAAGTATTTTTAGGTAAGATGATTTTACAGCACAAATATAATGCTTGTTTTTGTATCTTCATACTTTATGACTGTGATTTTCTTAGTGGCTTTGTCACCCTTGTCTTCAAATTTCACTTGCAAAGAACTCTGAGATACTGAACTGCTTTTGGAAAACTGAAATAATTTTTATTTTTTATAAAAGTACCCCAAATTTGTATTCAAGCTTCTTTACTAATGCAAAACTAATCAATCTGGAATTAATAATCTCAAATGAACCATTATATTTCCCTAGGGTTTCTCTTTAGGATTTTTCTGTTCAGATTTACTTCCACTGCAAAAACTCTCAAAAAGAGAAATCCTTGACAGTTGGCATATTGATACTTAAAGTTGTCAGCTTTAAGTATCAAAGTGGCATATCCTGTCCAATCATTTCTTGTAATTCATTATTCTTGACTGTTGTCAGATTGATTCCCTTTCTGGGAGGTGCTTTATTCCTTAACTTCCTCAACCTTGCCACTTCCTCACTATTTTTTCCCTTCCAGTTGCATCTCTCAAAGGGCTTGTTCTGCCTCTTGCTTTAGTTTGTCAAGTTGGATTATTTTCATGTCATTCGCTGCCTCAGATTCCAGTTCATAGAAAACAGGTTCCTTCTTTTTACATGAAAGAGGAGGAATTTTTGGTCCTCCCCCTCCCCCGCTTTTATTTATTGGGTTGTTGGTTTGTTTTAAGGCAAAGCAATGAATGAGTTTTTAATTCTATTTTTGCTCTATTGAAAAAATGATAGTAATATTTAGGAACCATCCCAGTGTTTTCTTATGAGAATGCTTGGACCGATGATGTGTATTGCATTGGTAAGTTATTTGTATTTATGTTGATGTCATCTTTATTTAATGCTCCCTAGACAAACTACTGACTGGCACTAAAACAACAATGAATTCCTGATTGCCTATCACCAATGTGACTCCAATTTCCTTCTGTGTTTTTGAAATATGTTTGTCTATACATGTGTGTGCTACCATCCTCTTCCTCATGCACTCGTCTGTTGCAAAGTTCTGTGAAAGATATAAAGTCTAAGATCGCAACCTAGGTGACAATTCTTGCTAAGTCATTATGAATTGGAAAGGTGCACAATAAATGTAGTATAACAGCTTCAATTTTGCCATGATTACATTTTCATGCTCACATTTTCCAATTCATTTTTCCCCAATGAACTTGGAAGACCTTATATATAAGGTCGGAACTAAAGCTGATGTCCTGAACATGCACTTTCTCCTATTTGCAAATATAGTAGCTGCACTTGGCTCTCTCTGCTGGGTTGAAACTGTAGGTGGAAAAAAATGTTAAACTATTCTTCCCTACATGGAACTTTCTGTGTTTATGTCAAAAAATGCAACTTAGGTTAGCTGGTTAGAGAGATGGAGAAAAAGCATTTCAAAGAGACCCTGCCTTAATTAACTGACTGTAGCCAAGGAGGGAAAATTCTATTACAGCTTTCAAGATTCTGCATTAAAGAATTAATACAGAATGCATTAAAGAAATCCATTATGTTTTTGCTTCCATTGTCTTTATTCCTAAGTTAGCTACACATCCTGTGTATGAAATCCAAATTTGAACTAGATAATTATTACTCCTACCCATTCATTTAAATTTAATCTCTTGACAAATTTGGAAATCTATATTTAAATATACCAAAACAATGTACATTTTCTGACAGTATATATGAGCAAAGATGGGTTTAGGGAAGTGAGGAAACTATCTTAAACATAAATGAATTTGGCTATGCCTTTCTGCACATTTGATTTTTCATCCCCAGTTTTAAAGAACAATATTACCAAAGGGCAATGATTCTTTTGAAGACAACAAAAACATGCTAATTAGTTAAAGTTATACAATGTTATTGAACTAGACTACTTCAAAGATTAACCTAAGGCTTACATTGCCTTTCTGTTGTCAGGATCCTTGATGGTAATAACAAAATGACCCCACTTTCCTACCATCCAGGTCAATTCTGAGTTTCAATCCTGAGAGAGTTTCAGGGAGTTATACACTCTAATACACAGTTATACACACATTAGCTGTGTGCTATCCTGGTGATATACATATCTGTCTATTGAGTGTTCTTATACACTCTTTCAAGGTGTGTAACTTTAGTGCCTGGCCAATATAAATAGTAAATTTCCAAATTATCCTTAAATTCTCTAAATTATATCATCGTGCACACACACACATGTCTGAAGGTCATACAATATAGGAGAAGTGAGGCTTCAAGAAAAGCTTCAGAAATCAAGAGAAAATCTGGGCAGTTTCAACTGTTCCATGCCAGTTACATTGTCCTTGAAATATATGCATTTGCCATTATTTTCCACTGTAGGACGGTGTTTTTGGAAGAGAGGCCTTTATTTCTGAAGGTTTTCTTTATTTTTTGCCTAAGAAGAAGCATACCCCATTAAACAGTGTGTTTTGCACACACGGACACCCAGAAGAATATTTTTAGCCATCCTTCTTGAAAAATAACTAGTTCTTCTGGGAGGGTATCAATGGAAAGCTTAAGAAAAACTAAACTAATTCCAAGGCAGAAAGGTGTCCTTTCCAAGATCAGCTGCCCCCACCCTTGGCAGAAGAAGCAGCATCACAAGTGGGCAGGATTGCAGAAGCTGAGGCATGTCTGAGGGCTCAGAGTTCACTCGCACAACCAGCTTACTTTGCTCAGGGCTCCTTTGTGTTGTGGAGCAATAACAAGAGGCCAATTAAGTTAGCGCAAACTGATGCTAAAGGAGTAGGAGCAGCAAAGGTGGTGGAGGATGTACTTTATATTTTTAAAACTTAGAATGGTGGGTGGGGAGACCAGTTACCTTATTGGGGAGGGGCCACTGATAAAGGGGAAGACAGATATGTGTGTGTGTGAGGCAGAAGGTGGGAGGAAGTGAGAGATCAAGCTTTCCTCCATCCTCCACTTTTTCAAACAAAATCAAACAACTGGTTCACACACCCTGGTCCAAATTGGCTGGATAATGCCCCTACTATTGTTGAATAATTTGGTATTGTTGTGTGCCATAACAATGACTCAGGGAATAAAGATTCCAACTCCCAATGGGAAGGTTTAACATAACGCTTCTTTGTCCATTCGATAATATGGCAGGAAGCTAGCAAAGCTCTTCTATAAATGTAGCATTTCACCCTTACAGTGTTCGTATAAGGATCTTCATGATCATCAAGTCTTGTTCTCATATACATAGCAACTCAAGGGAAAATAGCCAAGAGTCAGCTGCAACCCACAGCCAGAAAAATATCTGCAGTATCTGGAAGAGGCCAAAGAGACTGAGTGAAGAGGATAGATGGAAGGAGAAGAATGTGATTCTTGGTCTATCATCAGCTTTCTCCAGCCAGCCTTCTAGGACTTATTGGGGTTGCAGCCCAAACATTTCCAGAAACCACAAGATTGGAATAGGCTGGTCAACGTGAAACGTATCCTCATTATTGCATGCCTTTTTATCCTAGAAGGAAGTTTAACTTGTTTACTTTTATCTTAGAAGGAAGTTTCACTTGTTTTTGAGGTATGAGGCTCTTTTGTCCTCGAGGGGAAAGTCTCCTAGGCTCCCACAAGCAGGGATCAAATCTGATATGCTTTGAAGAATTGTTATGCTCTTCTACATGATGTCCTTTTTTTCCATCAAAGCCTTGGCCTCCTTCTGAATAATTCTACAGTACTTTTCAGTCTGTTAATATTAATTATTATTACTGATAATATTAATGGGTTACTGATTATTACTGATTATTACTGATTATTACTGATAATAATATTAATGGGTTATTAAAATAAGCCACACCAGTCATCTTAGTGGGTCCTCTGCACTTAAGTGCATGGGTTGTATACTCAGTAATACAGTGGAAATTGTACTGCTTTAATTTCACTGGATTTGGTTCAATAATTACCCATCCAGCTTTCCATGGGCAGTTAATGTAGCTCATTACCACTTGTAATGAGAGAGGGAGAAAGAGAGAGAGAGAAGAGAAAGAAAAAGGAAAAGGAAAGCTGCCCCTGCTTCATTTCATCTCAGAATTAAGGGTTTATTTATTTCACAAAATTTATATGCCACCCCAATCATAGAGTGTGAGCTGGCATTTTAAGTTATATGAACCTACTGTCCTGCAAAATGCTAAATATTTCATAGGTTTATAACATTTTATCTGGCAGATTATTTCCATACCATGCTAGGACAGAAGAAAGATACATGCTGGAGGGAAAGGGAAATGCAAAGGAAATTTATTTATTCATGTAGCTCCTTGGGGAAACCTAAGAGGTTTTTTTGCTTTGAATTCACACAGTTCGATACACCACCCAGTGGAATTTCAATATATAATGTGAAAGGTAGGCTAGGCCTGAATGGACTAAGATCGCATAACTTGTCATGTACTGAGCTGAATATAGCCCCACAGTATGTATGTAAGGCAGATTAACCCAAGTTTACTAGTCCTCCGTGGACTACAAAATAGAAGAGTTGTCAGATCCTTGGCAGAGGACAGTAAATGGCTGCGGGACTCCTTCTTCTGGATAGGATAAAAATGGTTTAGACCTATTGTAATGACAAGTAATGAAGTAGTCTGTAGTCCACAAAAGTTCATGCTGCAAAAAAAAAAAAAAGTTACTCTGTCAAATGCCACAAATTTCTGGGTTGGTTTTGGTGCACCTGATTAATAGACTATCCCTCTGGAATCCTTTCCATCCATTGTTTGTTAAAAGGCTGCATGTTGCTGCTAATCAATTCATGTATTCTTTTAGATGACATAAATGACATTAAAGCAATACCCTAAACTTTCTGTCAGTCTGAGGAGGCTCCCCAACAAGAGATAACATCCTGCAGATGAATTAATTCATTTGTTTTGTTGGCAGATATATGTCAAATTACTTTGATTGGATCTACCAGCCTTTGCTGAACTAGTAGAGACTGTGATATAAAAACTTAAATTTCAGTTAGTTCTATATACAAGTAGTCCTCAAAGTACTGACTGCCTTTTTCAGTGACCATTCAGAATTACAACAGCACTGGAAAAGTGGTTTACAACTGGTCCTCAAACTTGAGGCCATGATTGAGGGATGACCCTCAATCATGTGATTGCATTTGGGACTTCACAGCCAGCTTCCAACAAGCAAAGTCAATGGGGAAGCCAGCAGGAGATTGCAAGTTGTGGTCACCTGACATCATGCTTAACAACTTACGGTGATTCACTTAATGACCATAGTGGAACTGACATCATAAGTCTGGCACAGTCATATGACATTTCACTTAACAACCATATCACTTAGCAACTGAGTTGCAAGTTCCAATTGAGGTTGGTAAGTGAGGACTGCCGATAGCCAGCACTGGATTTTGGAAAACAGTCCCTGAATCTTAATGGCAGGTTGACCCAATTACTGAAAGAGTGCCTACGAAATGGTTGTGTCCTACCCCAGCAGGAGCCACTTTCTGCCAGATCCTTTGAGTTGCAGTCACAATCATCCTGGAGCTCTCTTCCATGAGAGTGCTGAGACCTTATGACTGATTATGAGAAGATGTTCACTATAGTAGCATTCATGCTCTGAAATTCTCTTTCCAAGCAGATCTATCAGGCCATATCCCTTTCCCAAATGAAAAGGAGGTTCTTGCTGAGAGCATTCACTCCAATACCTGTGGCAACAATTCTCATGCTGCTTTGTACATCACTCTCTGTTGTTGCCTTCTCCTCCATGTTCATTTTAGTGTGTCAATATCATTGCTTAATGTTTGTACATTGTTATTTGGGAGTTTTATTTTGTTATAAGTATCTTTGAGTTCTTTTCTCGTGAAGCTTTGCCCCCAGGCGAGATAGTCATGCTGACTGTGGATGATGGGACTCATAATTCAGTACCTCTGGAAAGGAGCACCTGGTTGGGGTAGATTTCTATGCCCATTTAGCTGAAAGTAAAGTCATTTAATTAAATGAGATTAACTTATGAATAAACATGTAGATATTTGCAGCATAAAGACAAAAATTGGGTTGTTTCTGTTCCAAAAAGGTCTACTTATATGACTGAGTCTGGGTCCATCTCAGTAGGTTTGTTGCATAAGTCTAAACATGATTTTAAGGAATCTTGTCTTTCCCTTTTGTATACCCCCTTGTTCACCTCCTGAACAAGATAACTCTTTACTGGAATATCTGAAACTCTTTTCTCATGTACCAGACTCAGGTCTTGGAGATACTAGAGGGACTTCTGGAATGAAGATAATGTCCAGCTTGGTTGTGAACTATACATTACTATAGAGGGAAGCAATGTGCCAATATCCACACGAAGGTGTAAAGAGTGCATATATAGAGATAACTGCATAATTACATAGCTTCCGAACTTTTAGGTACATATCACCACATATTTTACTGCTATTAATTTAAATGTTGATGCCTACTTCTAGTTACAGTTGACTTCCCACCACCCTTCTGATCATGCTAATCTGAGATATTTTGCTGAATAGGCCCTTAGCATATAAATAAAAAGGCTGAACAAAAGCCCAGCATTGTGTGACTGAATAATAGACTTTAAAGTGAGCTTGCAGGCCACACTGACACTGAATATTCAAGTGTATTCAAGACATACTTATTGAACAGATCATTATGATGCTTACATCTAGGGTTTGGATCCATTATGCGGTGGTAGGCCCCACTGATCACATGCACATTACAACTGTGTAACCAGTTTGAATTCCTGTGAATCACTGTTTCCTCTTATGGAAGCCCTTACTATGGAAAGTGATATATGTATTCAAAAATGCTATAAGTAAGAACCCATTTCTATACCTTGCTAGTACAGTATAGTGAAATCCAGACATATATACCTTTGAAACCTGATAAAACCAACAATTGGAAAAGGAGGCAACCCATTCTAGGTTTACCCAAGCAATACTAGCAAAAGCATTTGTAATCCTAGGGTCTATGCACGAGAAAATCAATGGTCAGGAAACAGCTCTTAACCTAGTGCTTCTCAATTCCCTTCTGCTTCTGCTTCCCACCTTAAAACCTGATCCCCTACCAAACTGAAGTAATCAAACTAATGTAAAAACAACTAGGAATGATCTTTCCTCCAACATGCTCATAGCAGCACACATACACGCTTCCCCATAAGTGCTCCTGATTCTTGAATTCATGTTATATGGAAAAATCATTTGTCAAGAAGATGCACCTAACTCAAAGTTCCAAACCCCTTTTGGACTCTCCAAATGCTATCTGTTCAGCCCCCAAGTTCCTCAAATTTGGTGCCGTTAAGTTGCCATTTTTAATGTGACAAAAGGAAAATACTTCTAATTTCTGAAGAGTAACCAGGCTGTGTGTAATTAATTGCATGTAAATGACATAACCACTCAGCTCAAATTTCTGCCTTCTTTTTCACCCTGGCCCTATTTTTGGAATGCAGCTCTACTGCAGCATGTGACTCAAAGGCAACATGCAGTTTATGGCCCTAAAAATATAGTGTTTCCATTCTATCTATGAATAAAAAATGTTTCTTAAGTGTCATAATATATACCTTACACATTATCTGTTGTGCCTTTTACAGTAACTTTTAAACACAAGACAGTCCCCATTTTGGAGAGAGGAATTCTATTATAATGTTTGTGGAACGGCAAGCCCCCGAAGTTGGATTCATTTCAAAGAGTATTTGGCCAACTTTAATGTTGAGAAGAAATTAACTTGCATTCCACTAAACTGACATTTAGAGGCATAAGTGCCCTCTTCCTAAAATTTGTCATTACAGGTAGGCCTTGCTTACAAACCACAATTGGGACCAGCGCTGTGGTCACTGAGCAAAATATCATATGATTGTGCCAGACTTACAACCTCACTTCCATTTCCATCATTAAGTGAATCACCACGATTGTTAAGCAAGACATCATGTGACCACAACTTGCAATTTCACTTCTGTGTTCTCCATTAATTCTGCTTGTTGGAAGCTGGTTGTGAAGCACTCAAATGGCAGTCACATGACTGCGGGATGCTGCAATGGTGGTAAATGTGTGCTGGTTGTGAAGTGCCCAAATGGCGACCATGGAACTGCAGGATATTGTGACAGTCATAAATGCGAGGATTGGTTATAAAGCTGTTTTTTTTTCAACCATCGTAACTTCAAAAGGTCCCGAAACAAGGCAGTCAGTGAGTGAGGATATGCTGCTGTTATGTTTGATTTCTATTGCGAATTTTAAATCATATTGTTATCTGTAGTGGAAACCACAATTTAAAATTCACAATATTTTTTTTTCCTATCTGGTCTGTCTAGTGTGCCTGAACAAAATAAGTAAACAAACAGCTAGATTTGGTAAGCTACTAACAAACTCCACCTATACCCTCATAATTTTGGGGGGATAGGAATATTCAATGTAGTGCTCTCGAGCTGTTTTGGACAAGCTGCCTTTGGTCCCAGTCAGCAGAGCAATGATAAAGGAATGCAAGAGTTGCAGTCTAAACAATCCATTTTGTTTCTTCGGTGCTGCAGAGAGGCAACAGGAAGGGAAGGGAAATGGCATGTAAGAGAAAGTGAGCCAAGTCAGCTCACACAACATTAGATTTTGCCCAATAAGTTGACTGAAGCATTAAAATTGAATTTTGCACCATGACTGCGAGGAGTCAAATTTGTAGGAGACTTCAATTATTTATCTTTAGAAAAGATGTAAAAAGGTAGAATTAAAGACTTCAGAGATCTGTTACAGAAGAGGAGAGAATCCTTAATTACCAGCCCAGGATCGACATACCGTACAAAACCAGCATTATCAAGAAAAACACGCTAGCGTAAATCTTTTCAAATTCAAAACAGAGTACAAGTATGGTCCCACCATTTAGTTAGGTTGAGTAGGCTTTTTCTTTACCTTTTTGAAGCAAAGGCAATTTTTTTATGCAGTATACATAAACTGGGTTATAATGTCAGATGGTAATGTCATACAGTTTTAAAGAATCACTTAGCATTCAATTTATGGTCTGTTAGGTTTCTCAATGAGAAGCTAAATGCATGGTAAGATCAATATAAAACCAGGTGAATTGAACTTAAGAAAAAAGAAAAGAAAATGGCCAGACTTTAGGCACAGTAAATGTCCAAAGAGGAATTGTACCCACAGACTTTCCTGCTCTCTTTCAAGTACACTTCTTCCAATCCAGAAGTGGAGCTTGGGAGAGAAAAATGTAAGGGACAGGTTGTGGGATAAGTGCAAGGATAACCAGTTAAATTGCAGATCACTAAATCTTAAAGTTTGTATATGTTTCTCTCTATTTACAGTGCAATCACACTTTGTGACATATAGATAACAAAAATTAATGATAAATGTAAGCAATTAAATTTAGTGAAATTTAATTGGCGTATAGATAAACAGTTAAAAAATACAAAACACTGTGTTTTTTATACAGAGTTAATTCTTTTCTTTCCATAAAGTGTTTTCCATCTCTGTTAACCTGGAAAAAAAACCTTTGCTTTTTTTTTTTTTAATAAAATTATAACTGTTGCAAATGTCCTTCCTTCCTTCCTTCCTTCCTTCCTTCCTTCCTTCCTTCCTTCCTTCCTTCCTTCCTTCCTTCCTTCCTTCCTTCCTTCCTTTTTCTATACATATCCCTAAATTTCACTAGCCATTAAGTATAACCGGCATATACTATATCTTCAAAACCAGGAATAGCCTAGCTATTGAAGAAAGCTGTATGAAGGCAATTCCATCTCAATGTCTTTGAAAAGTTGGGGGGGGGGGGGGGGCTCACAACTAGAATACTTGGTTTCCACTCTCTTTTTAATAACACCAAAGAAGAGCTACTGCAATAATCTCAGTGAGCATGCCAAGTATCCCAAACCAACTGGATCTGAAAAGTGATTATGCTATGGAAGACACCAAGTAATCTATTCCACTGTTTTTTGTGAAAGCAAAGCATCCTCACTTCATTTCATCCAATGCACTTTATTATTTTTATTATTTATTTATTCTTTTATTATCTTTATTATTCTTTTCCAAAGTATATGGTACCTAAATTACATTATTAATGAAATTATAACAAACATCAGGAAAGATGAAAAGGGTTAGACAGAAATGGAAGCAAGTCTTGGAAGAGAAATTTGGAGAGAAAATTTGGGGGGTGGGGTGGGGAAGTGGGAAGAGGGATTCCAGACCAAAACTGCACATTTGAATGTGGGAGTTGCAGCTCCAACAGATTTGGAGGCTCATGGCTGCCAAAGTCTGCTGCAGCCCAATTCACAGATGTTTTAAAACAGGGTTCCTCAACCTTGATGACTTTAAGACGGGTGGACTTCAACTCCCAGAATTCCCCAGCCAGCCTTGCTGGCTGGGGAATTCTGGGAGTTGAAGTCCACCCGTCTTAAAGTCGCCAAGGTTGAGGAACCCTGTTTTAAAATAAAATAATGGAAAAGAAAGTGCATTGCATAGCCAGAGTGTTCCTCCCCACACTAACATTTTGGCATGAATTTAGCAGGGACTGAAGCTCCTTCAACAGCCGCTGAGTTTTGATAACATATCAAACATTTACATGTTATTTTCTGCATGAAGCTCTTTTCTCTTCTTGGCACAAACTCACAAAACAGTGTATGACTCTATATTTAATCTGAGCAGCTTAAACATCTCTAGTTAAAAATTGTCCCTCTGCAAATATGGAGAATAAAAAAGAGCTTCCAAATAATTGATAGCATTTCTATTTTTTAACCACAGCAGGAGAGTTGCATTCTGTTTCATTAGGAAAATGTATTGTTTACCGATAAATGACTACACGGGGTTTTAAAGGGCTGAAAACCAGCAGAGATTGCACCACAGTCAGCTGATACATTTGCCTTCCACATTTAGAACGTAGCAACAAGATGAATCAGTTCCTGTCATGAGTTCCAGGGCACACGATCAGTTCTGTTACGTTTTGCTTCTGTTGCCCGTTTTCCATTTAACGAAAACACCAGGATTTCCAGATGAGCGCATCTCACAGCATGGAACTACAGTTGGTGGAAGAGGAAAGGAAAAATTAATGTGACAGATGAATCTGGAATCACACTATGTCTGATTTGAGCTTGAGTAGTTAGTTGGGCTAAAACTGCTTCAAGTAAGTAATGAACTGGCTGTGGAACTTGATTAAATTAACAGTACTGATTGCTGTCACTCAGGCATGGCAAATATGGTATTCGTTGCATGCTATTAATAAGGCGATGAACTGACTTTGAGAAAACAAAAGCCGGGTTAGGAAAAAAATCATGATGCCCAAACTATTAAAAGTATCTGTATATTTATATATGTTTAACATCAGATGTGGTGGAAAAGATTTTGCCTGACTGAAAGTCTTGATTGGAATAATATGGATATATGAGAGGTCGCTTTTCTCCAACTGTTCTGCCTGCCCAGTATGTACCAGTAGAGTGGGTGTGCTCCAGGTTCCTCCATTAAACATTGCCATCTTGCGGGACCTAGGAAGTATGCCTTCTTCGTTGCGGCCCCCACCCACTGGAACTGCATCCCCCCAGAGGTAAGGGGTTCCAGAAAACCTTGAAAACCTGACTCTGGTCCCAGGCCTGGGGTTGATGTTTGTCATTATTTAATGGCCCCTGTTTTGTTTTGTGGGTTTTGTTAGCAGACTATTTTAGCCTGGGCTGCCTGTTTGATTTAATGTTTTTAGCTGTTTTTATGTTTCCCCTAGTTTTGTACACCGCCCAGAATCCACTGGAGCTGGGCAGCCAATACATTTAAACAAACAAACAAACAAACAAATAAATAAATAAATACCAACCTGTCAGCACAAGTTCGCCTTTCTGCCAATCTTAATATTGGAGAATGGCATTTGTATTAACCCAATTCCCTCTTTCTGTCAGATGGTATACCAGGAAAAACAACAATTGCAGACTGTACACAGAATTCCACTGTAATTCTCCACACAGTTGTAGCTCTATTGAATCAGAAGTTGAATTTTAGGGGAGTTATTGCTAGGGAAATATGTACAGCTGGGTCTGCACAACCTTCTGGAGACAGAGGGCCGCAGTTAGCATTCTGGAAATGTGACAGGAGCCACGATTTACCAAATGGGTGAAGCCTTGACAGAAACTAAGCTTGATCTAATTGAATGTACGTTTCACGGAAAATTTTGGCGGGGCTCTGGGGCAGCCCTCAAGGCTTTTGGAGATGCATTAGTCCCTGGAGCCTGGTTGAGCAGCCATGCTGTATGGTATGAATCCAGTCTCAACCTCATTTTTACTCAGCCTTTCTGATTTCTGGATGCTGCTGCAGCCTCCTAAAGCTGTCTTGTGCATACCAATGCAACATGCATAGGCTTTATACACTCCAACACAAAGGGATGATGTGTTAGCAGTGTTTGGCAGAGCCAAGCAAATGTCCAGGCTCATTTATCTCAGAAAATGATGGAAACCCTATGGGAAAGTAATGACAAAATGTTCAGATTTGTAGCTGCTCTGGTGTGCACTGTGAGATACAAATGCTAGACCACAAAATATGAACACAAATTCATATGGCAGGAGTATTTATTTATTTAGATATAAGTGCTGCCTGACTCCAAAATGACTTGGGGCAATTCACAAGAATAAACAAATGACAAGATAAAAAACACAATATAATATAATATAATATAATATAATATAATATAATATAATATAATATAATATAATATAATATAATACAATACAATACAATACAATACAATACAATACAATACAATACAATACAAGCATCTGACCAATCAGGACATTACAAATAAAGAGACTGTATATTATACCACATTATACCAAATATTGGACCTATGTCCAAAATTGCAACACCATGCTAAATGTTCTTCTTTTCCGCTCCATCATTTTGGAACAGTTCATGCTATCAGTTGTTAAACCCTGTCTTCCTGCTCTACTGTAATGGGAAGTGATGTGATGGAGGACGTGCATGAGGAGAGTCAAGGCCATGGGGAGAAGCATCTCCTCAGCCCACAGGAGGAGCATGTGAAAGCAAAGAGGATGAGACTGGCACCACCCTAAGGAATTCATAGAGTTTAATTGCAGACTTTGGGAGTTAGAGTTAGTCTGGCGAGATTCTGTCTAGCAGGTGCAAGCTAATAAAGAACAGAGCAATTCCAGAACCATCTCGTGGAGTTTCTTGGGCTGAACCTGACAGGCTGTGAAGCACATATCTTTAGTGAACAAAGAACAGAGGGTAAGGATACAGTGACCAAAGGACATGGGGTAACTTGATGTTATGGTGTGAAGAAGAGAAGGAAACTCAGCACAGAACTACCATTTTTCATTTCTTGCAATATAATCAAAGAAAATATCTCAACATCATCAGCTTCTACATTCAAAACAAAAATAGAAATGTGGAGATGAGATTGTGAGGAATTGCTATACTAATGATCCAGGATCTTGCTATAATATAATTGTGTTGTTCTTTGATTTAGAGGGAAAAACGATTCTTTTCAAATGGTATTACTTTTTAGTTCTGATTAATGTAGTTTTAAGATGACAATGCATAACATCAATGAGCCATAAATTACAGTTAAAGATAAGAAGACCATACTTTAGCAAAAGTGCTGAAAGATGTTGTAGAAGAAATGAGAATGTCTGTCTACTATTCTGACTTATACTAATATATAAGGCATAAATTATAAGCATGCATAAAAATTAGAGATCTGCATCAGATCTAGGGAACTGGAAGCAAGTTCCTCCAAAACAGAACCAATTCCAACTCATTCATTCATGCAATTCAAATGAAATTAATTTCCTCCACCAAAATATAGTTGGCTTTCCTTCCACCTTATTTTTTTCTAAAAGTTGCCACCTCTATATTATTCATCATTTTCATCAAATTATACCTCCTCTCATTCTCCATTTCTCACACGGAGACAAAAACATGAAGGCTATGCACATTCTTTTTGGGAAATCCAAAAAGTGGACAAACTGCTCTGAGAAGGAAAGAAGGGAGGGAGGGAGGGAGGGAGGAAGGAAGACACACTGATCTTATTCAAATTAGGCTTTGTAATCTTTAATTGTTATTCTCAACCAATCTGCCAAGAAATAAAATGTAATTAAAATATTTTTAAATTAACAATTCTAAATCTAATTGCACCTTGAACAAACACCCATGTCATCATTATCTGAAGTCTGATAAACTCCCCTCAAGAGATTGTTATTCTTACAAATGTTCCTTAATTATGACAAACAGGCTTGTTTTGTTTGTTTATTTATTTTTGTGAACGGTCTCAGATGATCTGAGAAAAAAAAAGTAAGATTTACAGCAATTAAAAAAAGTAAAACACACACACATGAAAAGGGTAGGGGGAAGCTGGGCTTCACTGGCTGTAGAGCAAACCCACCAGTTTCTAACAGTAATAGCTACAGCTAGGAATTTTGTGACCTCCTTAGAGGTTTCAGAGCAATGATCTTACAACAGCTGATCTATAATCACTGATTGCAATAGGTGGGAAAAGTTGATAGTACATGGTTTAATAAGATCACAGTGCCAAGTGTGATATAAGAGGCAATCTAGCAACATGCCACAGACTTAACCTTGTTGTTAGAGCACACACCAAGAAGATCATGATAAAAAATATTGTGACGTCTACCTGTAGTGATAATTGAGGACAAGGTGTCAACTAATGCCAGTGTGAATGCTTTTCTATGTGGGGCATGACATATAGGGTTAAAATATCTAGATGTGTAAAAAGAACCAGATGTGTGATATTTTTTAATCTATCCTTTTGAATATCCAGTGGTTAGCAATGGGAGAAGTGGAGATTCAGAGCATGGGAACAGGATTCACAATTAAGACTTGAATTGGAATAAGGAACTTTCAGGTTGGACTTAGGTTAACTGGGCTGTTTTCTCCATTGCCAAATTAGACTCCATACTTGATTTTGTAGCTAGTGTGCAATGCTCATACACACATTAAATATAATTTTTAGGAATGCTCTCCCTGGGGATGCCTGTCATAGTCTACCATCCTTTGAATTATTGACTAGAAACAGGGAAACAAACTACTTTCTAAGGATCTGATCACTTTTCTTTTGCTGTTTTTCTTTTTTAAATCCTGGATTGTATATTTTTGTTTTATATTTGTTGGCTTATTTTCATCATGGTAAACTGCTATGAGTAAAGAAATGAAAGATGGTATAATAGTTTAAAGCAAACACAAATACATCTACAGGCCACCAGTGACAACTCTGATAAGCAGCTTCTGCCTGCCTGAGCCATCCCTGGAATAAAGGTTCAGTCATTATAATGGCATTGACTTGCCAGTGTCTATGGTACTTATGCCCAAGTGAAGTTCTTTTTGGGCTGTGAGTGATCTTGATTCAAAAGGAAAAGATGATTTGGAGTGTGCAGGAGGCACTCACGTAGCATCCGTAGGTGACTGTTTAAAGAAGCTGCATCTCTTCCTGGATTCATACAGTTTGTTTATTTGTTTACTTATGTCATGTGTAAGGCCATCCAGCTCAAACAATGTGACTCTGGGTGGTGCAGAACAAGAATAAACAGTAACAACCAAATCAACATGCATACAACAATAGAAGAGAACAACCCAGTGTGTAAAATATAAAAATTCAAAATGACGACCAAACAGGATAATTAAACAACCAAAGGGGACCCCATTCAACTGGATACAAACATCTGGGGGAAAAGCCAGGTCTTAACAGCTTTTAAGCTCATTGTCCTTCATAAATGCAGTGTGATTGCAAGAAACAAAAATTTGCCTCAAGGAATTGGTCACGGGTGCTATATGTGCATCCACAAATACTCTGAATCACGTTTTCCCCTTTGAATCCAGATTGCTGCAGAGCCTTCTAGCTCAGCATTTCTGCTCTGAAAGCTTTTACTATCCCTGTCTAGCAGTATTAGGACCATGGATGCTGGGTGACTGGACTTGTGGGACAACATATGTGATAAGCTTCAGATTAAAAATGATTGCTTCAGCTTAATATGATTTACTCTGAATCTCAGCAAGTCCTCAGACTGCCCTTAGGGTAATCAGGGATTGGAACTGCATCTTGTTTTGAAGGCCTAGATTGCAGTGATCACTGGAATTAAGCAGATCTTTATTCTGGCAGTGTTTTGTTGGTAGATATTTTGGATATTCTCTTCAATTAGTAAAGAAAGAAAATGATCAGGGAAAAGCTGTCAGAACAGCAAGAGAAATATGGAGCAGAAAAGAAAAACCAGAAATGAAATGAAGATAAGTGCTAAGGAAGGAGGAGACTGGTCTTTGAAGATGTGCGAAGATGATCCTGGAAGGCATTATTCACTTGGAACTTCACTGAGACTTCTTTTCTGATGACAGAGATTCCAAATCCCTGGAAATGGGAGGAGGCAAATGCCTCAACCTCTAAGGAAAGCATAGATCAGATCTATGATGTTTTTGCAATCCCTCCTAGAAGAAAGAAATGGAAAAGTGAGATGGAGTTAAACCATATTTTTACTGAAGATGCCTACTCAGATACAAGAACTTAATGTAGCTGAAGTCTGTAAGGGAGGAAAATGTCAAAATCTACTTTGAGTCAAAAGTCATTTCCTTGAAGACAAGGGGGGAAATAGACCATGTTCAGAGAAGAAAGGATAAAAAGTAGTGATTCAAATGGATATACTTTCCCACAAGTCACTGGAGCTCACACCTGTTCCATCTGATTTCTGAGGCTCTTCATTGCTACCAACTTTGTAATTTAAAATGACAGTTATCAAGTCTTTGATATAATGTGTCGTATTAAGAAGCTTTGTGTCGTGATGGATTAGGAAGCTCCACTACTTCTGTTAATCATTGTCAGCATGCTATTAAATAATGCGGTTGTGTTGTTTTGACATTTGTTATTTCCCAAATGCTAAAATAAGTTTCTGACCTCCAGAAATCCAAGAATTCTAAATCAGCTTAATACAAAAGACTTGGTAAACCTTGTTTCATCAAGAGAAATGCAACATTTTAAATGGCTTATTTATATCACCATTGCAAGTAACTCTGTATATGTATGTTTGTGTCTACATGCATACATGTCTATATGTAAACTTTATATATTGTGTAAATTGTAAATGTAAACAAAACTGATGGGGACTGAGCAGTTTGTTTTGCATCAAAATACTTTTCAACATTGATTTTGCACATACCTACATCACACAATTGCCTTTTGAGATAGCAACTTTATGCAAAGTTCAGAAAAAATTATTAAATAAAAGAAGTTACAAGCTGGAGAGAAGAGAAGAGGAAAGCTAAATATATCCAGTTAACACCAACACTATTGACAATGCTTCTTCAACCTCTCTCTTCTTGAAAACTATCCTTGTTTCCATTACATTCATACACTGATTCATATGTTATCTCTTACTCTTTAAATTTCTCCCATCTTTCTTTCCGAGGATTTCATCAACTCCATCCAGCCATGACTCTTTCAGTGTTTTCCTTCCATCCAGCCTGTTCATTCTTCCTTTATATATTGGTTTTGACATTGCATCCTATTTTATTCTCTATGTCCAATCCACCTCAGTGGACTTTCTCATAATGATCAATAGGCCTAGGCATTCAAAGAACAGGTTAACATGATTAAGAATAAAATTGTCACTACACACAGGATCCCTAAGTAGCAATCGTATATCGTATACATTTGTTCACACTGTAAACATGGATGTATGCTGGTCCTATTTCCACATGCTTCCTTTAAGTGGGTAAACTAGCAGTAGGAGGACAGTGGGTTTTGACTTAATTTTGAAAGTGTAGTATATTATGTGTATCAATGAGTGCCCATCCTTTTGTACAGATTAATATACATAGAACTCTGACCTCTTCCTGATGTACGTTTAGCCATATACAGATGCAAACAAGTTGGATAACTCCATGTGAAGTTTTTTTTTTCTTGGTTACCTTACGTGTGACAGAAGATTGGGAAGACGGGTGGGCTGATGGAGAACATGAATGTCTTTGAAAGAAAAATTACTGCCTGCTCTTTCTTCTTCATGTTACTGAAACAATGGTTCATCTCATCAAAAGGACAGATTTCTGACTGGCCTCTCATTACAGACCAGCTCCAATGCCTATATGAAACAGACACTTAAAAAACATCCTTCCAAGGATTTATAGAAATAAATCCCATACCCTAAGGCACAGCAATTAAGCCAGAAAATTATGAAGGAGGAGCAGCAGCAACCAAGAACTGATAAAGCAGTACTAAAATCAGATGTAGTTGCAACACAAAGCAAGAAAATTTCTTCAAGGAAAGGCTTGGGAGAAGAAATAGATTGGTTTGATTTTTATCCTGAAGAAAAGGTCATTTACTTTCTCTCAATCTTCCCCATCACCACTGGAGTCTTGCTTTCTATTTCACTGTCCCCAAAGTGAGGGCAAGAGCCAGTTTAGTGTGATGGTTAAAGGCCCAAAGCTAGAGGCCATGAGTTCTAGTCTTCCCTTAGGCATGAAGCCAGCTGGGTGACTTTGGGCCACTCATTCACTCTCAGCCTTAGGAAGAAGGCATTGGCAAGCACTTACAAAACATGTTGCCGTGAACACTGCCTGGACTTGTCAAGACAGGGTCAGTCTGCCTTGGTTCTTCTCACAGTTGCTCAAGCAGGAATGTTTCCATGTTTCAGTACATCTGCATCCATATCTCTACAGTGCCTAACGTCCTCAACACTTTTGGATAATGTGCAGGCTATAAACATTTTAAACAAAATAAATAAACAGTGTGTACTAATTCTGCCTCATTTTTACCTTGCTTTGCACAACAACCCATTATAACAACAACAGGAACAACAAGGGCTGTGACAAGCTGTTCTACTTTCCAGCTAGGCTTGCTGCTGCTTATCCTGCCAATACAGTTAAGGCAGTCACATTTTTAAAAGCTGCTGGGGAGGTGTTAAGCGGAAGTGGCCACAAGAAACTCTGGAAGGGAAAATTACCTTCCTGGGGTTGAATTGTTAGTAGCATTGATATCTTGGTTGGGCCCCTGAAAATATATGTTCTGTTTCCTATTTGACAAACGGGTCTGTTGGACATGATCACCAAATTAACAAAAACATAATTCAGCTTTCTGCAGTTCCATGCTTTCCCCTCCAGCTAAGAAGAATGAGGTGGGGGGGGGGGGGTAAACTAATAATATGTAGGCTCCTTCCACCTTTCTATTCTTGCTCCTTTTGTCACTGTAGCTTACGATGAAATCTTGTTTTTAATCATCTCTTCCCGCTTCCCCATTTTGTTCACATTCTGAACAACTGAACTATCCTTTGAACTGAAACAATTCACATATAAAGGGAATTTTTTCCACCAAAGGGAATTTTTGATACCTAGCACACATGGTTTCCTCAGGAAATGAACTTGTACTTATAATTATTTTGTAAAAAGATTTCCTACAAAGGTGGGCATCGAGCTGTTCTAACTTACTGTATCCAAATGAAGACTTGTTCTGTATATTAATAGAAGTACAGGTGAAACTCGAAAAATTAGAATATTGTGCAAATGTTCATTTATGTCAGTATGGCAACTAAAAAGGTGAAACCAATATATGAGATAGACGCATTACATGCAAAGTGAGATATGTCAAGCCTTACTTTGGTATAATTGTGATGATTATGGCGTACAGCTTATGAAAACCCCAAATTCACAGTCTCAGAAAATTAGAATATTACACGACATCAATAACGCAAGGATTGGAAATAGAACAATATCGGACCTCTGCAAAGTATAAGCATGCATATGTACTCAGTACTTAGTTTGGGCCCCTTTTGCAGCAATGACTGCCGCAATGCGGCGTGACATGGATGCTATCAGCCTGTGGCACTGCTGAGGTGTTATGGAAGACCAGGATGCTTCAATAGCGGCCTTCAGCTCCGCTGCATTGTTCGGTCTCATGTCCCTCATCTTTCTCTTGGCAATGCCCCATAGATTCTCTACGGGGTTCAGGTCAGGCGAGTTTGCTGGCCAATCAAGCACAGTAATCCCATGGTCATTGAACCAGGTTTTGGTACTTTTGGCAGTGTGGGCAGGTGCCAAGTCCTGCTGGAAAATGAAGTCAGCATCCCCATAAAGCTTGTCTGCGGAAGGAAGCATGAAGTGCTCCAAAATCTCCTGGTAGATGGCTGCGTTGACCCTGGACTTAATGAAGCACAGTGGACCAACACCAGCAGATGACATGGCTCCCCAAATCAACAGAGACTGTGGAAACTTCACACTGGACTTCAAGCATCGTGCATTGTGTGCCTCTCCATTCTTCCTCCCGACTCTGGGTCCTTGGTTCCCAAATGAGATGCAAAAGTTGCTCTCATCAGAAAAGAGGACTTTGGACCACTGGGCAACAGACCAGTTCTTTTTTTCTGTAGCCCAGGTAAGACGCTTCTGACGTTGTTTGTTGTTCAGGAGCGGCTTGTCAAGAGGAATATGACATTTGAAGCCCATGTCCAGGATCCGTCTGTGTGTGGTGGCTCTTGATGCACTAACTCCAGCCTCAGTCCACTCCTTGTGAAAGTCCCCAACACTTTTGAATGGCCTTTTCCTGACAATCCTCTCCAGGCTGTGGTCATCCCTGCTGCTTGTGCACCTTTTTCTCCCACACTTTTCCCTTCCACATAACCTTCTATTGATGTGCTTTGATACAGCACTTTGGGAACATCCAACTTCTTTTGCAATTACCTTTTGGGGCTTTCCCTCCTTATGGAGGGTGTCAATGATGGTTTTCTGCACAACTGTCAGGTCAGCAGTCTTTCCCATGCTTGTGATTCCTACTGAACCAGCCTGAGAGACCATTGAAAGGCTCAGGAACCCTTTGCAGGAGTTATGGATTCATTAGCTGATTAGAGTGGGACACTTTGAGCCTAGAATATTGAACCTTTCACACTATTCTAATTTTCTGAGATTGTGAATTTGGGGTTTTCATAAGCTGTACGCCATAATCATCACAATTATACCAAAGTAAGGCTTGACATATCTCGCTTTGCATGTAATGCGTCTATCTCATATATTGGTTTCACCTTTTGAGTTGCCATACTGACATAAATGAACATTTGCACGATATTCTAATTTTTCGAGTTTCACCTGTACAGTAGATTTCAGTTTTCTATGCCTCTATGTGTTTCACAAAGCTCTAGCTTTAATTTCTTAAACCTTGCTATTTCAAGTCACAGCCAGGATGAAGTAGTTGCTCATATGCTTCCTTCCTACAGTCCACTCTCCTTTTGATATGTTTTCCTCCACCAATTTCAGATAGTAAATTCCTTGGAGATGGGACTTTCTGTTTTTGAAACAGTTTAAAGTGCCAATCAAGAGAGCCTTTCTGAGATTTTGTAGTAGAAGGAACAGAGAGGCCTGTGGCATCATGAAGGCTGACAAACTTGTGGTTCTCTTCTCAGCTTTCCTGTTTGCTTCTTACATTTTAATAATTTCCATCTTGTTTTTCTTTATGCCATGTAGAGTATTAATCTTTTATTTTTATTGATAGAAATATATACTGTAAATGGTTGCAAAATAAAATGATAAATGAGTTTATGATTATATAGATTTTAAGCTAGTATCCATCACCAGGCATTTTATTTTGGTGAAGAGTGATCTTCTGTGTTTACTAATCTAATGGATAGATTTTAAAAAATGAACAACTCTCATCCATCTGATGGATGTGTTATAACTTTAAGGCTTCTTAATTAATTTATATTATTCACAAGTAAAAAAAGCAGGTCCATTTCCTTAAAACCAGTGAAGTTACCCTTCACATCCCAAAATAATTGGAAGTCTCCAGATACTTTCTTTTGTATATACTTTTGTTGTTGTTGTTGTTCAGTTGTTAAGTCATGTCCGACTCTTCGTGACCCCATGAACCATATTGTGCCAGGCCTTCCTATCTTTCACTGCCTCCCTGAGTTTGCTCAATTTCATGCTCATTGCTTCAGTGATGCTATCTAGCCATCTCATCCTCTGCCATCCTCTTCTCCTTTTGCCTTCCATCTTTCCCAGCATCAGGGTCTTTTCCAAAGAGTCCTCTCTTCGCATTAGGTGACCAAAGTATCTGAGCTTGAGCTTCATTATCAATCCTTCCAATGAGCAATCAGAGTTGATTTCCTTTAAGATTGACTGGTTTGACCTCCTAGCAGTCCAGGGGACTCTTAAGAGTCTTCTCCAGCACCACAGTTCAAAGGCATCAATTCTTCAGCGTTCAGCTTTCTTTATGGTCCAGCTCTCACAGCCATACATTACTACTGGAAAAACCATAGCTTTGACTATGCGAATCTTTGTCGGCAAGGTGACGTCTCTGCTTTTTAATATGCTATCTAGGTTTGCCATAGCTTTCCTCCCAAGGAGCAAGCGTCTTTTAATTTCATGGCTGCAGTCTCCGTCTGCGGTGATCTTGGAGCCCAAATAAATGAAGTCTGTTACTGCTTCCATTTCTACCCCTTCTATTTGCCAGGGATTGATGGGTCCAGATGCCATGATCTTAGTTTTTTTAATGTTGAGTTTCAAGCCAGCTTTTGCACTCTCCTCTTTCACCCTCATCAAGAGGCTCTTTAGTTCTTCTTCACTTTCTGCCATTAGGGTGGTATTGTCTGCATATCTGAGGTTATTGATGTTTCTCCCTGCAATCTTAATTCCGGCTTGTGATTCTTCCAGCCTGGCATTTCTCATGATGTACTCTGCATATAGGTTAAATAAGCAGGGTGACAGTATACAGCCTTGTCGTACTCCTTTCCCTATTTTGAACCAATCGGTTGTTCCATGGCCGGTTCTAACTGTTGCTTCTTGGCCCGCATACAGATTTCTCAGGAGACAGGTAAGGTGGTCTGGTATCCCCATCTCTTTAAGAATTTGCCACAGTTTGTTGTGATCCACACAATCAAAGGCTTTTGCATAGTCAATGAAGCAGAAGTAGATGCTTTTCTGGAACTCTCGTGCTTTCTCCATGATCCAGCGAATGTTGGCAATTTGATCTCTAGTTCCTCTGCCTCTTCGAAACCCAGCTTGTACATCCGGTAGTTCTCGGTTCACATACTGCTGAAGCCTAGCTTGTAGGATTTTGAGCATAACCTTGCTAGCTTGTGAAATGAGTGCAATTGTGTGATAGTTTGAGCATTCTTTGGCATTGCCCTTCTTTGGAATTGGAACGTAAACTGACCTTTTCCAATCCCGTGGCCCTGTTGCGTTTTCCAAACTTGCTGGCATATTGAGTGCAGCACTTTAACACCATCGTCTTTTAGTATTTTAAATAACTCAGCTGGAATACTGTCATCTCCACTAGCTTTGTTGTTAGCAATGCTTCCTAAGGCCCACTTGACTTCACTCTCTAGGATGTCTGGCTCAGGGTCAGTGACCACACCAGCATGGACATCAGGGACATTAAGATCTTTCTTGTATAGTTCTTCTGTGTATTCTTGCCACCTCTTCTTAATCTCTTCTGCTTCTGTTAGGTCCCTGCCTTTTTTGTCCTTTATCATGCCCATCTTTGCACTAAACGTTCCTTTGATATCTCCAATTTTCTTGAAGAGATCTCTAGTCTTCCCCATTCTATTGTTTTCTTCAATTTCTTTGCATTGTTCATTTAAGAAGGTCTTCTTATCTCTCCTTGCTATTCTCTGGAAATCTGCATTCAGTTGCTTATATCTTTCCCTTTCATCCTTGCTTTTCGCATTCCTTCTTTCCACAGCTATTTGTAAAGCCTCATCAGACAGCCATTTTGCTTTCTTGCATTTCTTTTTCTTTGGGATGGTTTTAGTTGCTGCCTCTTGTACAATGTTATGTATATACTTTATCACTGCTTAAAGAATAATGAAATCAAAGCACAGCTCATATTTCTACCATCATCTGGATAGGTTCAGGATCAAATGAGCTTTTCAAGGAAGGAGATGCTCATCTTTGTGAACTGCCACAAAAAACTTCTTCCTAAAAATCCTCCATGCCTTGGTTACTGCTATGCACTGGCTGAGAAGATCTTGTATATGTGGCTCCTGAGATTATTGACAGCAGAGCAACTGTATTAAACTGTCTTCATCAAGTAAGGTTGTCAAGACATAAGGAAGATGAAAGCTCAGGAAGCAAAAGGAATTTGGTTGCAAGTATATAGGAGTAGAACTGAGAGAAAGATGGGAGCAGAGAAGTTGGAGGACCAGAGGAGAACCCTAAAAAGAAGCAATGGAAGCAATCCAGTGTGGTATTAAGTTCTGAAAGTCTTGCTGGGTTAAATTGTATCCTATCAGCATTGTCCAATCATGTCCTTCAAATTGCTGGGTGGGTGACTGGCCCAAGACATTTCTAGGGCACCAATCAGTGACTGGCTGGTTTAGATGAGAATAAGTGAGTTAACAACTAAGGCCAGCCATGGATATGGAGCAAAGTAAGACATATTGGTTGTGAAGAACAAAGAGTGCAATATACAAATGGAAGCTTTGCTCTCAGTAATAGCAAGAATGAAGGCAATCCAGGGATCTTACAGACGTGAGTCAAAGCTTTTATTCACAGAACTCCCTCCCTGTTTGCTTGACAATGACTTGGAAGAGTAAAAGCTTTTTCTAGTTATTTTTGTGTTTCAGTGATTATGCCATACTAATAATGATGAGATATGTCAGAATACCTGAAGGGATGGTAATTGCTACCTGTTAAATCCTTAAGGTTTCCATAATATTTTCTTTTTCCTCCATTCAATTTGAGAGTAGGTCAAGCATACCTCATCCCTGTCTGGGATATCAAGATTCAAGAGCTTTACTCTGAAAAACTGTCCAGGAATTAAAACAGATGCCTTTCCTCATTTTGAATCTCATTATAACAGTCTTGATGTCATTCATTTATGGATCAGATGCAACTCGTAAAACCCCTTTCATTGCTACAGCACACACAATAAGATGTAGAGTAGGAGCCACAAAACTAACTTTTATCATCAACAGCCAAAATGGGTTAAACTTATTTTTTGTTAATCAGGGAATCTGGTATGCAGGTAAAGTGGTCCAGATATCTAGTTAGAACCTCAACTTTAAATGAAAGTTGTTTCGAAAAGTGTCCATTATCTACATCAGCTGAAATCAACTGTCTTGCTGTTATTCAGCAATCAAATTAAGGTCACAACAGGTCCTTTCAAGCATATATTCATAGAAAAAAAATCATACCCCAAATAAGTTACCAATCTCTGGTTGTGATCATTTACTCCCTGAGTTAGCAACAGAAGTCATTCCAGGCCAAAAGGTATATCAAAAACGTTTGCTTAATAGGTGAACTGTATGTCTTTCTGCTGTAAGCACAGAGGAAATTAAGCACAGCAGAATCCAGAATTTGATATAAAGGACCGCATCAAGCATTTAACACAGTAGGCAAAATTAAGAGCAATGAAACTTTAGCATTAGACATGCTATTGCTATCTATATTGATAGGATAGGTTTCAGATATTAGGCTCTTCTCAAACATTTAAGTTAAGCTCCTCCTACATCCAGGTCTCCTGCATAATCACAACATAAACTTGGTTAAACAGCTCCTGATGCTGGCATCCTTATACTTTGATTTGCATCCTGCAATATTCCAGGAGATCATTGTAAATAAGCGATGATTATAAGTCATTGATCTTGTAACACCGTTTCTACTGTCTCTTTATTAGCTATTAGATTCACTTCTTCCCAAAAAATATTATAGGATTTGCAAGACTATCCTTTCTATTGTAAACAGGAATCCCAGAAATTCATAGAAAAATCCAGAAAATCCAAGGGGGGAAAAGCCACTGCTGTATTAAGGTACTTGAGCATATTTTAATGGCAAATTTCTATATTATTAGCATAAGAAATAACAAGGAATATTACATGGAACAAAAGCTATAATTCTTAGTGGTCTGAATCCCTGCTTATTTTTCACCTGATTTCTTAAGCCATTGCCTATACGTGTTGTGCCATACAAAACTCAGAAGGGTATACAAGATATTTCTTCCTTTCCCATTTTCTAGTCACAACAACACTATGAGTATGTTGAGAGAGAGAGAGAGAGAGAGAGAATGCATGCAAATGGCCCACACTTACCCACTGGGACTCATAAAATGTAAGTCTGGTCCTTCCAGATAATATATTGATCTAAATAATCAGCATAAGTAAAGACTAACAAATCTTGCTCAGTCCAACTCAATCCAAATTTATAAATGTTACCACAATTTCATTTTGTGACCTGGAATATGACAGATAATTATTATTTCCAGGCTAGCTTGCTTTTCCAACTTGTAGTACTGGTTACATAAATGGTTTTGAAGCTCGCTGAAAATTATATATTCACAAAAAGTATTTCACTTCGGCATTTGTTCATGTGAAATACAAGAGAATTTGCTGCATCTGTAGAATTCAAGATTGTCATATTGACTATCAAGTCATAGCTTTTTTGTATGAAAGTCAAGAGCCATTGCTGGCAAATTTCCATCTTGATATTCAGGTCCACACTACAGAAAATCCGCACGTAAGAAAATGGAGAAAATGCAATGCCATATGGAATCCTTTTGAATCTCTAAACATAAATTATAGGGATAGTTTTGGGGGGGGGGGAGCATAGGTAACAGCTCAAATTCTTTTTGTCTTATTTTCTCATGAAAATTCAAAAGATGTGCCTTGGTTTCCTAGTGCTGAAATTTCCAATTTCTGCTTATCTGTGATGGAAGGACGGGAAACCAGGGTTGTCATCTTAAAATGTACATCCATTCAGGTATACAGAATATGTATCAGTGGGGTGAAAAGTGGGGGAAGCGTAGCATGCCTTAAGGATGCACGCTCCAATCCAACAAAACCTGTCCACCAATTAACTGTTATGCCTGGGGAGTTGGAAAGGATGAGCCCCCTTCCTGCTTGCCCTCCTGAACTGCCAGTGAACAGGATTATAATTTAGTTGGATTTGGGAAGGAAACACATGGTTCCTTGTTCAATGGAGCCTCTTTTGGCAAACGTATGATGTCTACTTTGATCAGGTGGTAGAAGAAGGAACCTGTAAGTAAAAAATAAATCCAACCCGTGCTAAAAGCTATTTCTCCAGCAGGATGAAAGCTAGAGAGAAGGTGGCTGGAGGAGAAAAAAGAAGGCCACCACCAAGACTGACATCCTTCCTGTACGTTGACAGTACATGTTGGGGAAATAGTTCCTGACTTGCTTTTTTTCTGTTGTAACTCTGATCAAAACAGTGAAAATGATTTGGCAAAAGCAATGAATTGATCTGTTGCAAATAAGCTTGTAAAAAAGCAGAACTCCTTCTTCACCTGGTCATAAATATTCATACTAAAGCAAAGGTTTGACACAGGTTGAAAAAAATCTGCTCATCTTGCCTTCCTGCACACATTTAGGCTGCAATTGTATACCTACTATCCTATTTACTGAGTGATAAATCTGCCTGCAGGCAGCATGATCTTTTACAGAGAAAAAGCCTGTGGGGTTAACGCCTGCTTGCATGTAGGTTCCAGACAGTCAGGATCTCTGGTCTCACTGAAATCCTAATCATACATGCCCATTATTACTTCTTATCAGATTTATATCCCACCTTTATTCTGTACAACTCATGGGAACATACATAATGCTCCCTCCTCCTTTTTTCCCCCCAACAGCAACCCTGCAAAGTGGGTTGGGCTGAAGGAAGGTAATCAGCTAAAGTTACCCAGCCAGCTTCTTTGCCAAGGAGAAGGTTAGAACTCAGGGCCTCCTGGTTTGTAGTTCAACACATTGATCACTACACTAAACTGCCCCATTAGAAACAAAGGGAGGAAACAAACACTACAATCTCATTCCTGCAAATAACACATGAAGTCTATTTAAATTCATTGTGATTTTAGCTAAACTTGGATTGAAAATCTTTTTTGCAATGTTTTCAGGTGGAGTTAAATTGTTGTTGCTCTTGCACCCCTACAGAGCAATGATGTGCCTGTGAAATGATGTTCTTGCATGTTTTGGGGTTACTGTGACCCCCTGGAACTATTCTCGCACACTTCTAAAGAACAGGTCTTTAGATTGAGATTTTGACACAGTTTCATCTGGACATTGTCCTAATCATCCATTGTAGTGACAGAAACCTCCATGTTAACCAAATACAATCCTTACTCTAAGTCTGGCACATCATAGGAATGTCATATTATAGTTTTGCTTTTTTTCTTTTGACCATAGTAGCCTTTAGTTAAGACCATTCCTCCAGCATTCCCCAAACTCCTGCAATTCTTTCTAAGTGCAATTTTACTGAGTTCCACCTCTGCCCTGTCAATGCTGTCTCTCCAACTGGGAAGTGCAGGTGGCTGTAGAGGGCACAGGGAATGGCCTTAAAGGACAGGAGGAAGAGCCGTTACCAAGGTAACGGTCAGACAAGTGGAGCTTGCACTCATTCCAAGAAAGTAATTTGAGTAAACATCTCAGGCAAGCCCCTCCCTGGTTCATTCAAAGATAAAGTGAGAGAAGGCGAAGCACCTTCAGTTTTGCAAGATTCTGTTATTCTAGCTGTTGCAATAAAAGTAGTCCTGTAATTTCTTAGTCTAATATCTTTATGAGTCCTTGTCCCATATTCTCACTACCCATATAAAAGTCTGCAAAAGTGCAACTGAAGATAGGATCACAAAGGTCACTCTGGTTGAAGACACCCTCATTCATTGCTATATGCAATTTTTCTCCTTGCTTCCCTCACCACCAAAATGTTTTATGCAAGGAAGCCCCGAAAGGGTTTAAATGTTCATCCCTCTTAGGGTGTGGCTAATAAAAATGCATCTATTTGCAGTCTGGTGGAACTTTGGAATAAGAAATGGAACTGAATCTTCACAAAATAGAAGTAGTATAAGACAGAAGCAATATAACAATTAAAATCAACACGGAATAAAGGAAAAATGGAAATCAAATGATTAGATTTAAATACAGAATTGCAGAGCAAAAAAAATAAACCAGCTAATTAGACCAAACACCCTGTTTAAACATTTTTTTTTTTTAAAAAACCCTCCTCAACACTGTCAATGAGGGGATTACACAAGCATATACTCATTCATATGTTCAAAAATCTGGGTATAATAATTGAATCATTGCCATGTACATACCAACTTTTGAGGAGAAAAAGAGAAAATTCTCTTTAAAAAATCTCAACATCCAAGAAAGTTCATACAAGAGAAGGGTTTCATACCCTTCAACCAATGTAGCTTTATAAGCTAAGAGTCATATGCTTGTGCAACTGGGCCTCCTCAATAGCATGGCTGCAGCATTGAAAATCAGCTAAGATTCACTGACATTAGATAGTAATTCAGAACATCAGTAGGTTACATGGATTCCTGATGAAAAGTAAACAGTATATAGGTGTCATCCAAACACTTGATTGCATCAAATATCAAAGCCCAGGCAACACTTCCTGATACCTACATGCAGCTTTGAATCCAAGGCATCACAATACTCTAAGTATTGTAGACAGAAGTACTTCCTTCCTAACTCAAGCAAGGACCAGATCCATAAAACAATAGCCCACAGTCATCTCTCAAGCAGATGGCTACAGCAGAGGAAACATTGTCTCTGGAAACAAAAAATCAAGTTGGCAGCATGAGGCAGCCATTATACACACAGGATTTGGGCTGCATAATTTAAGGACTGAAAAAGTCTGTGTAGTATGATTGTCCAGGTGTGCCTTACCCCTGGCCTCCCAGCTCACACAGTTTCTTGTCATAGCATTCATTTGAGGCTTACTGAATTGTTGTGCTGAATTATTGGACTTCTGGTGAGGACATGGTGAACTGAAGACATCCCTGAAGAAGCGGAGGCCGACATTACGGCTGAAATTGGTGTCCAAATGCAGGATCTGAGCTGGCGAAATTTCTCCAGAGAAAGGAGAGATCATGAGATCACCCACATGTACTCCGGACAGCAGCTCCTCGTAAGTAGATGGCAGGAACTGATACTTTTGCGATCTGCTTGTGAGTTGAGCAGCTGAGAGTCGAGGGATTACATCAAAGCTCATAGTCATAATGTTGCCTTTAAGGACAAAAGTTGTGGCCAATCTTCATTTCTTAATCATTTTGGAATTAATCTTTTACTGCTTTTTAAAAATTGAGAACCTCTGGAATGGCAAGTTTCATGGTATTCACTGGGTGAGTTTCCTTCAATCCTTTATGAAAGAAATTTTAAGTACAAGCTTAAGGATTTTCTTTTTTCCAATTAAGAGCAAAATGATGATTAGAGTGTTGATTTAGAAAGTTAGACTAAGGGTCCAGATGGATTTAATAACATTCTGGAAAAAAATATAAGAATCCTTCGGATGGGAAAGTATTCATATTTTTGCATTTGGCAGACAAACAACATGATCAGATGGGTCTTTGAAGGTTGGACACCAGAAGGAAAAAAAAGATTATAATTAAAGGAGAAGAATACTGAAACCTGGTCTGATAATGCAAAATGGAGCAAAATCTTTTAACAAAGGATGCATTGAGAGATATTTGTGAACAATGGACTCAGAAGTTAATGTTAAAGATCTCTGCCATTATTGATAGACTAAATGATGTTATGGAAGAGGAACACGTTTTACTGAACAAGATTGGAATTGATTCAGATGTGGACTTAAAAATGATAGGCTACAAGAAGGTTATGGGAAAAGATGAAATATTGAATAAACAAATGAATCCGGCTGATGTTTTGATAACTAAAAAGGACATACAAATAATAGACTAGAAGAGTGTCTTGGATAACCTTTCTATACTGAATTTACAAAAGGGATTTGTTAATGTTATCAGCAATTTTGTGAGAAGAGACAAAGAGAAAATGAGAAGAAACCAAGCCTTAGGACAATATTTGAAGGGACTAAAGATCAATATTTTTGGGAGCAAGAGAAAGGAATATAAAGTTGGCTTATTTGACCAAGGTTAAAATAGATAGGTTACTATTTCTGGAAATTTTTAATGGATTTTTTCTGACCAGGACTGGATGATGATATTTTAAGGTTTTGTTTATCAATATGAGTTCTATGGGAAAGAGTTTATTTGCTGTATGTTAAATTTATCTGATTAAGGTTAAAACAATTACATTGTTATCTTTGGTAACTTTTATTGATTTTTACTGATTAGATTTGAACGACAAGGTTTGGGGGATTGGTTTAATGATAGAAAATATGATATAAGTGTAAAAGGAAGGAATTCAAGTAGCTTTATTAGATCAAGATTATAATAGATAGGTTGTTATTTCTGGTAATCCTTAATGGAGTTTTGCTGATTAGGATGAATGAGGAGGTTTTATTTGTGTATAGAGAACATGGTGGGATACAGGATGTTTGTTGTATTTTAAGAGGAGGTGATAAGTTGTTAAAGTTGCTTATACTTGCTGGGACGAAGGGGGAAGTTACTTCTTTTCTTTCTTTCTTTCTTTCTTTCTTTCTTTCTTTCTTTCTTTCTTTCTTTCTTTCTTCTTTGCACTTTTTGTTATACTTTGTATTAATGTAATCTTTAATAAAATTATTATGAATGATACTGACTGTCATACTTGTTGGGTGACATACAAGTTTAATTAATTATTATTAGGAAGGGTAGAAGCAAATGTGCCTAGAGATGCTGGGGATGGGCTTTTGTACACATTCCTGCTTTCAGCTCACCAAATGCAAGGACTGAACAAGTACATGATGGTGTTTTTAATACTTTTTCACCTCTATCCCTGATATGGCCTGAGCTTCAAAATAGCTTTGGATTGGATTTTCTTCTACCATGCTTAAGATGTCTCATTTATAATTCAGGACCTGAATTTGTGCAGACTGAGGAGAATGACAGATCCCTTGTCTGTTTAGATGACATTTAGACACAACCATGTCATTCTATGGATATACAAAGCCAGTGACATGAAAGCTGCCATCAACTGGAAAACCCCTGGAGCATCCTAAAAAACAGTTTGGTCCATTTGTTGTAAAGATAGACCATCGTAACTGCCCTTTACCATTGCCAAGCCCCATAAAATGAAGAGGAAGAAGCAGAAGGAGGAAGGACAGAAAACTTAATTTCTGTGAAATTCTTTATCACCTTAATCTATTGTGGGATTCAAGCCATGGTTCTTTGTACTCTTTTTCTTTCAAAGTCAATCACAAATGTACATTAATGTTTGAGTATTCTGGAAATATTTTTTTTTCACTGGAAGTTCTAGTATTAAAATGGATGAGCTTGTAGCAATTGTAATAATTTACTGCTTACAGCTGATTGCAGAACTCTTAATGATTCTACATTCAAGGCTATTATTCACCAGGGAGATAATAGGGTAAATGCTTTCCCCTTTCAATTAGAACATAATGTAAAAAAACTTGCTATAATATTGCAAGACCTAGTATACTATTCTAACTAAAATGAGCAAATCCATAATCAACTCTATAAGCAAATCAATGGATCCCCATTTGGAATACCAGAAAGTTTATTGTGAAGTTCTATTCTTCAGTATAATTTTCTATCTATATGTAATCTATTTTAGCTTTTGTAGAACTATGCATATAAAGTTGCATTAAAGAGTGACTTTGTTCTATGAGCCAGTCTGGTGTGGTTAAGGCACCGTGCTAGAAACTGGAAGACCATGAGTTCTAGTTCCGCCTTAGGAACAAAGCCAGCTGGGTGACCTTGGGATAGTCCCTCTCTCTCACTACTAGGAAACAGGCAAGGGCAAACCACTTCCAAAAAACCTTGCCAAGAAAACTGCAGAGACTAGTCCAGGCAATCTCCAGGAGTCAAAACTGACTTGAAGGCACCAAATAGAGAACAAGAGGGAGAGAGGGAGAGAGAGGGAGAGGGAGAGGGAGAGAGACTTGTATTCATGCAAAGAACAGCACCAGAAATTGTTTTTGTTTTGCCAGTCTTCCCTACAGCACCCTACATAACCCAGACTTTAGTTCCAAATTCTGAACCACTGAGAGTCATTCTGATAGCAGCAGGATACCAGTATAAAAAACAAACATATGAAATGGTTACAGTTGGTATCTGGAGATAAGTGAAAACTGAGTGTAAACTCTGGACGTGTAAGCAGCGGCACTTCCTGTTATCAAGGGCTGCCCTTGAAGACCACCCAGAAGCTTCATCTGATCCAGACTTCAATGGCACAGGCAGTTATGAGAAAGCCTTGGTACGCCCATGTAACACCTCTGCTTTGTGAGCTGCGCTATTTGCTTCCGGTGAGATTCAAAGGGCTGATTACTTAAGGGACTGTCTATTTACCATAGTATCCACCTCACCTCTGCAAACTCTCTGTAAGTAATTAGAAAAAAAATCAGGACATTCAAGATATCTGTTCTTTGCAAACACAAGAGAATTAATTTTACAATTTCATCCTGCTGTTATTCTTGAGACTCCACTGAGGCTTCAAATATTTAAAAAAAATCTCTCTCAAATGTCAATAAGATCTTCATGCAATACTTTACTTGAAACAGTCCAACTTGAGTATTTTCCACATTTCTATCACTAGCTGCCCATGTAGCTTAATCATAGCTAGTGGAATCACTGTGCTCTGACATGTGAGTCAATCATAGCATATGGAAGCAATAGATTAAAATGTTACATTCACTTGGTAAGTTGATATCCCTGGAGAGCTGCTCTTTTTTGGTAAAGCTGCCAAACTTCAGGAGTATCTTTAGCAGAATACTCTGGATCATGGAAAAGTTGTAGTATGATCTCGTCATGCATACAGTAACACTGAATAATTTTATCTGGGATATGCCGAGAAGCATCATGGCACATACTCATTTTCAAAGCAATTTATGAGCCTAATATACTCACAAAGATTTCTCAAGAATCTATCTTATGAAAGATGAGCAAATATACTTATTAGTGTATTTGTTAAATTAATATCAATTATGTATGTACTGTGGCTTAATGATATATCTTTGCTAATTTAAGGAACTCTGCTAAAAGCAAAACAGAAAATAGAATTAAATATTTATAGTAACAAAATAATAAAATTGAAAACAATCCTTCATGCCCCACAGGGGAAAAAAAATCTCAATTCAAGTCAACCAATTAAGAGGTAATGATGTAGAAGATCAAGTTCTAATGCTGATGAAAAAAACTAAAAGAGAAAATGGTGCTTCAGTAAAATGGATTGGCTGGGATTTTTGAATTATAATCACTAATGAAATGCAGTCATGCAATACAGAAATCATATAACGTGGAGAGAAAGGTATACTATGGTATATCGGAAGAACATGTAGAAATTTATGGATAGAAAAAAAATGTAGTGGAAGATGTAATAGGCTGTATGATGAGGAAAAGCCTGAGAAGAAATCCATGCTCTAGATTCTGTAAATTATGAGCAAAACTCATAATTCCCTTCAGAAATTATAGTAGTTAGTCACAGTGGTCTACATTGGTACATCTCTAGTGTCCTGAATGCTAAAACAATGACTGAAGGGTTTGGAGCCCCTGCACAAATAAAAGTAAAAGGAAAGGGACCTATTGATCAAACTAATGGGCTGTTGATCAGAACACAAATAGATCTAATTGTAAATAGTACTTGTCGGTGAGAAGATGCAAGCATGTCCTGCTGAAACATCTTCTGGTGTAGAGAATGTTAAATTATTCTGCAGTCTTACTAAAGTATAGCTCGCTTTTAAAAAAAAATGAGAAAGTGTACACATAGGAAAGGCAAATGAAACTGGGACAAGAAAGGCTTTCTATGAATGGCTAATGAAACCTGGGAAATTTCTTATTGTTCTTTTTAGCAATTCAAAGGTGTAAGAAATGCACTTTTACTGAAATGTGTTCTGCATTTTGCATGTTGAGAACAATGCATAGTCTTTTTTCTCTACCAGCACTGTAAATGAAGACTTGGGATGTGCAACGACTATTGCATTCTGTTCAGGCCAGTTTAATAATTTGGAAAATAGATTGATTTCTTAAACAGAATCAGAGGCTGGCCAGTTCAACTTGGGTCCCAAATCCAAAGCAAGATTTAAGAAACCTAAGCTTTGTGCCAGACACTAATAACACTGGAAATCCACCAATACATACAGTATAATATTTTTACTTCTCAACAGAATGGAATGAAAATTGAAGGCACAGTAAATCCTTCTGAAAGGAGGAAACCTTCAAAACTTTAAGTGTCATTGATTAAGAGGGTTTTGAATTAGAGTTCTTTAAATTTTGATTATTTTTTAAAAACAAATATTTTTAGCTTTGGGATAGAGTTAGATTAAATCTCTGGGTTTTTGGTTTTTTGCCTTTTCTGATGGGGATCATGTTTGCCCAATATCAGATTCATAGACAGAGGACTGTATTTACTGTTTTGCAAGAAGAACCCTTAAAGACTTGAGGAAAATATTCCCTAATTTTATCTAGGATAGATACTATCTATGAAAATAGATAATGAAAACTTCAAATATTGCTGAGGTCTCTTGACTAGAAACCTCTCTTGACTAGAAACCTGCCCTATCAGAGAAAGATAGGTACAGAAATGTTGGAGCTAGACACTTTAAATTCTGATACTTTTAAGAAAGGTAAGTTCTTTTCAAAGAATTATATTTACATCTGTAGGCAGGCAGAGGATAATAAGAGACTCAACCACACACTCTAAAGCAGTGTTATTGGTAGTCTGTCCCCTAGCTTTACAAGGAAGATCTCTGAAACCTTTCTTAAGTTAACTCCTCTTATTTCCTCTTCTTGCTTTTGCATTTTATGAGAAAATGAAAGCTAAAAGTAGCAAGGTTTTTATAGTCCCAGAGTTTGCTTCTCTGCAAAGCTCCAAAAAAATATATCACACCAGAAGCTTCATGATATCTCAGTTCAATTCTAACAATTTTTGTGGGGTGTCCTCTTTCCACAGAGCCCTAGAATCTGTTCCAAGTGAACCAGTTATTCTTGGGCTTCATGATCTAGCCAAATCCAATGCAGTTATAAAAATGTCATATCTACATTCTGAACTGGTAGGCACTAATAACTCAGGAAATTATCTATGATTATCATTTTTAAAGACATAATCCATGGTAAATCAGAATACATTTTAGGAAGATCATGCAAGATTTCAAGTTTTGGGGATCATTTTATTGTATGGCTATTTCTATATCCAGCAGATGCACCCAAACTTTTCCTCATCTGCTCACAGGACAAACACCCTATCTATATATGAAAACTGGCCTTAATTTTTAGATAGGACGGAGGTGTGAAAATGACATTTCTCTGACTTTGGTCCAGTTTATCTCTTCTAGACTGTAGCTAACCTCAATTTATATAATAGATAATTTTTCTCCTTTGTGCTCTTCCTTGTCTTACCAGGTCCATTTGATAATCCTATCATTTGTTCTTGTGCTGGAACTTGGTTTCTCATTTTCCTGACTTATTATTTTTTAATTCTGAAGAAATTGAGAAACTGCAGTTGGATGGTCTAATTGGATGTCTAATTAAGACATGGTCTATGCTCTTTACACTTCCTTTGCCATTCAGTTATTCTGAATTTCTAAGCAGTAGATGTCTGAATCAGAAAATCTGTAAATGAGTTCTGACACTAACAGATAGCTGCACATTAATGAGGAATAATAGCTTGCATTATAGGCTTAAAGTTAACACAGATCACAGAAAATATGTTTTACACGTAGAAGGTACAGAGAGCAAAAAAACCCCCATGAAGTTATATTAATAGTTTTAGGACATTTTTCTTGGCATGACAGATAGTTACCAAAAGGGAAATCAAACTTTACAAAATACATCACTTGAAAACGCAGTCTTCAAAGAAGAGTCTACAACTGAACAAAAGGAGAAAAGTTGTTAGCTTTAAAAATAAAAAAATCCACAGAACCTCTTCAGATGCAAGACAATCCATAAATAATTTGTTTGGTTTTGGCTCTGCAGTATGACAATATCTATATGTATTTTCTAGAAAGGAATTTTATTTCTGCAGTATATAGACAATGCCAAATTATCAGCTATGTCAAGCTGTGAATGTCTTTAGGAAAATGTGAATCTCAGAACATCTCATTATCCTTATGCAGAACTTATCCATAGGATAAGAACATACTGACTGGACAGAATACGGTGAATCAGACTGGCTCCAGGTTGGCAAAGGAGTGAGAGAAGACTGGGTAATCTGCCTTCATTTGTTCAACCTACATGCAGAATATTTACTGAGGGAAGTTGGATTAGAAGAAGATGAGTGTGGTTTTAAAACTGAAGGAAGAAACATCTACAGTATAACCTGCTGATACTACTCCTATAACCGAAAATGCAAAAGATCTGGAAGCTCCTGAAAGTCAAGGAGGACAATGAAAAAAATGGGGCTAACATTAAATATAATGAAGACCAAACTAATGACAACAAGTTCAGCAACCAGCCTTAGAATTCACAATGAAGATATTGTAGTGATAGATAGCTTCTTCTTTTTAAGGATTGACCATCAACAGCAAAGGAAGCAGCACTGCAAATATGCTGCAGATTAGCACCTGGTAGTGTAGCAATGAAAGCCTTCAGTACCATCACATGTCTACACTAACAAAGACCAGAGTCAGGCAAGCAATTGCTTTTCTCTATGGAAGCAAAAGTAGGAATATTGATGCTTCTGAACTTTGGTGTTGGAAAAGATTCCTCAGAATACCATGGATGATCAAGAAAACAAACAAGTGAACATAGAACATAGTTTTCATTTGTGACACAAATGACCAGGCTCAAATTATCTTAATTTGGACACATTATGTGAAGGCCCAGTTCCCTTGAGAAGTCCATAATGCTGGGAAGGTAGAAGGAAAGAGAAGAAGAGGACAACCAGAAGCAAGGTGAATGGACTCAATTACAGTGTCAATTGGAAGACCTGAAGTACCAGGTTGGGGACAGATCATCTTGGAGAAAGTCTATGTGGTTGCTAAGGGTTGACATCAATTTATGGCACACAATCAAATTATCAATTAATCTGTCAGTTTGAAATCACATATTATATATATATGGTACCATTTGACAGTCCTTTATTGTGGGTCTGGCAGATGACTGCTCTTAATAACAACAGCAACAAAGTATTTAGTATAAAACACATTTTCCTTCATAGTAAAATAGAATTCAATGATAACAAAACACAGTATGGAAGCTTAAAATGTATGCAACACAACACATTTTCTCTTACAATTCACCTTTGCCACCATTCCCCACCTGATCAATTAGTTTCTCCTTCTGCAGCTTTATAAAGACAAGTCTTCCTATCTTTTCTCTTTATTTTCAGCAAAATCTCCAGTCTACTCTCTGGTCATCTCTCATCCTGATTCCTGCAGACTAGTTCTCCTTGATTTAGTTATCTCATTTCCTTTGACTTATGCCCAACCAATATTTGAGTGTCAGAATTTACCTTCTCATTGCTTTGCATGTGACATCTTTTCATAGCCCCTTAATTGAAAGGCAGGTAAAAATCTTCCAAGTAAATAAGCAACCCCTGGTCTGCTTTCTTGTTCTTTCATAGGTCTGGAGCAAATCCCTTAGCTGTGCCTTTAGAATTTTTATGAACCGTGTTCCTCTTTCTCTTACCTTGTTCTTCTGATGAATCCTCTCCTTAGCTCATCCAGTTTTACTACCTTTGATCTTCTGTGTCTTCAACAGTTTTCTCTTCAAAACTCTTACAGTATTTTTTCAAGAAGCTTTTAGCCAAAATGCATGTAAATCATATTTTCTTTATTTACCTCTTCCTTTTCCCCATACCTGAATGTTGCTTTCTTGTGTTTGTTTTCAGATTGTAACACCCTCAAGGCATGGGGCATTTCAAGCTCGTTCTTTGTAAAGTGTCATGTTCATGGATGTTGCTCTAATTTTTTTCTACTATAAAAATGAACTTTTCAATAAAGAATACAAATTTACATGCAAAATGCTTCTCTACAATTTTTATTTCAGTTACATAGATTTAGTTGTGTGGCAGTAAACACAGGTTCATTCATCAAATGTCAAAAAAGATGATGACAATGACATGCAAACCCATATTCCCAGGGGAAAAAATGTTTATTTAACTTAAACATGACTCCCAGTCACCAGCTATATTTCAGCTTAGCATTGATATGATATGGAAACTGGTATTTGCTCCTTCCCATAGTGAATTTAACATGAGTTGCAACATCAAATTAATACTTTTCTCTTTATTTATATTGCATTTAAAGAAATAAACAATTCTACTTTAAAACAGCCTTTAAAGCAGCCATAGATACCCTTGCAAAAGGTGTTGTTGAATTATGACTTATGACTTATTTTATTTAATAATTAATACATATTTAATCAAGGAATGGTGATTTAATGTGATTTATTTATTAATAATTATAAATAAGGATGGCAATGAGGCAGCAACTGCTGTAAAGAGCTCTTACAAACAACTATCTTTTATCATTTTCTTTTAATTTATTGTTTTAAATTCCAGTCCATCTTATTTTACACTTATCCTCCTATTTAAAACAAGCTGAGAGAACTAATGAATGGCTCCTGGCAAGCGTTCAAGGAATTTGGAGGAGCCGATATCACCGCCAGCTTGTAAGCAATCTAAAATAAATAAGTAAAAAAAATAAAGTTTTTCTACTTCAAATGTTAAAAGCAAAGCTCGTCGGTGGGAGTCTGCCCTCAGTACAGTAAATCGTTTCTCTCCTTTGGGACACAGTTATGAGTTTGTGGAATTGGAGAACGGAGTTGCATCCAGGTTTGCACTGGGGAAGTAAACAGACACCAAAGCCAGACCTGGGGTGGGGCAATTAAAGGGGCAGTTCACATTTCCACCTTATGGAGCACTAGAGTCAGTGGGAAAAGAGAAAGAGACAGAGACAGAGAAAAAGGAAGTGTTAGATGTGTTATCCATGAAGCAGTCTCATTTTGACCTGATTGCACAAACTGTGAACTGTATATTTGAAAACGTGAAAGAAATTGGATCTCAACTCTCTTGCCTCATCGCTGAAACGAAGAAATTTCATGCAAAAATAGACCAAATATATCAGGAGCATCAGATGCCCTCTTCGACATCTAACCAAAAATGCAGAAGTCACTGCGAGATCAGCCTATGGACAGGAGAGGGAAGCCTCCTGGAGAAACAGCAGTGAGCCAGAGTATTTATTAGGATGTAAAGACAACACTCAAAGCTTGGTCTTTCAACCAAACAAGGTATGTTTAATAGTTCGTCACTATAGAGGGAAAATACCAAGCTGGAAATATAAATTCCAGGCTAAATCTCATCTCCGTGATCTTCTTCACATCAGATTCCACCTGATTGATCTTGCATCTATAGAATCCCTTAATTATACTCACTGGGCCTAAAGAATAATGTTAGTATTTAAATCTGCCAAATTGCCTTCTTTAATTCAAAAGCACAAAAAGGCCTTATGGTCAAAAGGGGTCTTTCCAGCACATATTTTTGTTAATACAATTAAAGCATTACTCCCAAAGTCGTCAGTAACCAAAACAGCAAATAAGGATCTTTTAACCGAGCCACGGGAATTAAAGCACCCACAGCTGGTCTCGACAGACAGGTCTGTAAAAGAATCCCAACAGCCATTAGAAGCTATCGGCGAACAGCGGGCCCAAGTTTTGAACTCTACAACCCATAATTTCCTAGGTAACTCAATAGAAGAAGATCTCTTTCATTCTTTTGGAACCTTATCCACCATGGAGCAACAGACAATCATAGAGAGATTAGAGATCACAAAAAATGGACTTCAAAGCATAAGAGAAAATGTAACTTCCTACCCCTTAGTGAGCAACAAAGAAACCACCAACTTTTCACCAAAGTCTTACAAGAAGTCTACTTCAACTGCACCCAAAGCCTCAGGGGACTGTCAGGTCACCCCCAACCCTCAGGATCTATTGATTGATTTAAACACTGAAGACAAGGAAGCTGACCATTCTGCGCCAAAGTTCATACCACCAAAAGGTTGTATATTCGATGACTTTTCCAATTCTTTGGACCAGATAATTGAGTTGGATTGACTAGCATTTCATTCCCCCTCTGGCCCCTTTCACCTGGTCTCTTGGAATATAGCGGGGTGGAAAAACAAAATGTATGATCTGGATCTTCTTAATTTTTTAACTTTTTTTGATTGTATTTTATTACAGGAAACATGGTCAGCAGACCCTTTAAACCTTAATGGTTTTAGACATTTTTTCTTTCCAGCCTATAAGCTACATTGCAAGGGCTGCTCTAGGGCTGGTCTGGCAATTTTAGTAAAAGCTAATCTTGGCCTTGAGACTATATCCCTAGACCCATGCCCTCCAATAGCACAAGCGCTTAGGTTGGTATTACCTTCCACTAACCTAATCATCGTCAATGTTTACCTACCTCATTTCGTGGAAGGCAGTGAACACTTTGTTAATTGGGATAAGCTCTCTAACTATATATTGCTTTTAACTAAAGTTTCCTGCTGATCAGCTTATTATGGCCAGTGACTTCAATACAGAATTGGAGATAACATCCACAATCGACTCATAACGTCTGGCTTTGACGGTGAAGAGCTCCTACCACCGATTTTGTGCTTACCCCGTTCATCTAGTGATGTGGTGTTTAATATTGCAGGGAATAAGATGCTAGACTTTTGTATTATGCATAATCTTATCATTTTAAATGGCTTATGTCTTTTCCCAGCCTCAAAGGGATTCACTTTCAGATCTGTTCGGGGTCAAAGTGTGATTATGTTATTTGTTCGCGTAGCTTACTGTTAGATATCACTTCCTTCAATATTGAAATTCATACTGAAACTGACCATCTACCTTTGGTTACAGTTCTAAATTGCAACCTGTCGAATTACGAACGAGTAGCACTTTTTGACAGTCGTGACTCAGAGAATATTTTTAAAAGAAGGGTCCTAAAACCCTCTACTTGGTTTGACCAGGAGTGCTATCACGGGAAAAAGAGATTGCGATCCAAGTTCAAAGAATTATGCCAATCTGAGGATCCTAGTAATTATAATGAATTTTTAAAATATAAGAAAAGTTTTCAAGAGCTTATATCTAAGAAAAAGAAATTATACTTTCTGGGTAAATGGGACCAGCTGCACAGGGCTATAAAAACCAACAACAGCAAATCATTTTGGAGATTAACCTTGAGTAACCCTAATGGCAAACTTTCTTTTGCTGACCCTGCGCTTTCTCCCCAGCAATGGGTGGTACATTTCTTAATACCATATGATGCCCCAGTAGCATCTCATATTGTGATCAATGATCCTATCCTTACAGATTTACCATTGTGGCCCCCAGTGAGTATAGACGAAATAACCAAGCTAGTTCTCAATTTAAACATATGGAAATTGCCTGGTCTGGACGGGCTTCCAGCCAAGCTATTTAAAAAACATATTAATTAGTGGGCTCAGCCGTTGGCTACTTTGTTCACACTTATTGACCACCATGGTATAGTGATGAATGCTTGGCTTAACCCAATAACAATCCCAATCTATAAGAAAGGAGGGTTTGATCAGCCTAGTAACTTTTGACCTATCAGTCTCTTATCAATTCTGGGCAAGCTTTATGCTAAACGTCTTGAACGTCGTCTAACTGATTGGATACATTTAAATGACATAATTGGTCCTGAACAGATAGGCTTCTGCAAAGGAAATTCTGCTATCGACCATTGCCTCATACTGAATGTTCTTATAGAAAAACATTTGAACTTAGGAAGGAAGAAGCTCTTTGTAGCATTTATCGATCTCAAAAGCACATTTGACCTAATTCCATGAGATCTATTATGGACCAAATTGACAAATCAAGGAATAGACCTGAGACGCTTGTTTCTATTAAAGAAACTCCACACGGCTACTGCCTGCCAAGTAAAATATTCACCTAAGGGCCACCTAATGTAGAGGATACCCACCCAGAAGGGGGTCAAACAGGGCTGTGTCCTTGCCCCTCATCTCTTTAATCTCTTTTTGAGTGATCTAGCACACTCCCTTAGCTCCATTAATGGTCATCCTCCCAAGCTCAGTGGTCTTTCCACCCCATTACTACTTTACGCTGACGATACTACAATTCTCTCTTATACAAGAGGGGGTTTACAAAGATATTTGGACACATTTTATAACTATTGTCAATGCAATTCACTTACTATCAACTATTCCAAATCAAAGGTAATAACCTTTGCCAAACGATGGGGCCCACAGATATGGTTTATGGGTAGTACAGAAATTGAACAAGTTAAAAATTTTAAATATCTTGGCAGTACATTTAGTTACAATCTTTCTTGGGTCACTCATTGTAATAAGACAATCCACTTGGCCAATTGTTTGGCTGCTTAGATTAAAGAATTTTACTTTACAAGAGGAAATCAATATGTACCTACAGCGATTAGAATATTTAATACCAAACTTCTTTCCCAAATCTTATATGGTATGCCCATTTTGCTGGGAGCTCTTAATCGTAAAGTTGAGAGCATTCAAGCAACTTTCTTGAGGCAGCTTTTGGGGGGCCCCAGTTGTGTCTTATCTCACAATTTGCTTAGAAACTGGTCAACATCTGATAGAAACCAAAGCCTGGTTAATAACAATCAAATATTGGCTTAGGATTTTATTTAGAGCTGTTCCTCGAAGTCTGTTATTACATCTTAATATGGATAAATATAATTTGCTCTGGTCTCGGCACATTACGTCTAAACTCAAGCAAATTGGGATTGCGATTGATGATTTATATGTATCAGATGAAACCTATGTATTTAGAATGATTAAACAGAGATTTTTAGATTTAGAATTCCACAAACTTAGACCTGCTCAACCCCGTGTTTGTTTGCCTGCCATGTTAGGTATAGAAACTTACTTCAGTAAGACGGTGCAGTGTTTGTATGATCTTGAGGTTCCATCTCAACGTAGGGCCTTCTTTTTGGCCAGAGTAACCTCTTTTCTTTCTGAGGTACTTTTTAGAAGGTACAAACACATCCCCAATCCCTAGAGGCTCTATTCTTGTGGCACTCCCGGCACAATTCACCATATAATTTTTGACTGTCACTTAGCTGAGGCTCTTCATTATGAACTGCTTTTAAAGCCCTTGCAGGGCAAATATCTGCTAAACACTGTATCATCCTGCCAAAATTTATTGACAGATGCTGTGCCTGCAATTACCAGAATTGTCGCTAAATTCTTGGATGAAGTACTCAAAAGTAAACACAAACAATTTTCACAATGAGTACAGCTACCCCTTTGATTAACTTCCAATATGTAACTGTGTGTTTTTACATTTTTTATTGTCTTTTTAAGGCCAACAAAGGTTTGATTGGAATTATGAATAAGGAGAACATGTTATACACAGGAGGAGTATTCATATTGACTATGTTAATTTATTTTAATTTAATTCAATTTAAGCCAAATCAACTTGATTTTTTTTTTTTTTTTGTCTTTGCACCACTCACATCTTTTTCCTGAACCCAGTACACAATCAAAAGGCTTAACACAGCCTTTGATTTATATTCAGAGAACAGACAAATTAGCCAAGGCTGAGTTTAACATTATTGTAATTTCTATTTGCCCTATCTATCTATCTATCTATCTATCTATCTATCTAGTTTCTTTTAGACTTGTAAAAAAAATTAAAATATGGCCTAAAGGCTGACTGTAGATGACTGAATGTTTTGCCAAATTTATTTACTTAAAACATTTATATACTACATCCTATTTTTTTTTAAAAAGTTTTAAAATAGATTAGTCAAAAGAGTTTACAATAAAAGTCAAATCAAAACAATAATTAATTAAAGTATACATTAAACATTATATAAAACACACAGAATCAAATCAGGAATATTGCCCACCACTTGTTCTGGGCCTGGGCTAAATATGCAATCTACTCCTTCAGAGGCTGGGATAAACATCCAGGGGATAGAGCCCTACTTACCAAAACCTACAAGCCGGCAACTTTGTACCATTTTTATTTTGCCTTGCTTCACTTACTTTCTCAGTTCTATGTTTCCTATATGTTCTACCTCCAGTTTTCCAAGTCCTGCATTTCTACTCCTATATTTTTCTACTGCTAACAGTAGATATATATGATGTCATTCAGCTACATCAGTGATGGTGAACCTTTTGGGCTGGGTGTGTCAAAAATTCAGAAAATGCCTAACTTGACTCTGCTGGTGTGTCATGCTCCCCCCTCCCTGAACAAAAGAGAAACAATTCTTTAGGATATTCATTTATTTAAAAAAAAATACAGTCCAATCATGTGGACTATGTATTCTTTAAAGAAAGGTCAAATAATTACAAAAATGAAATATGAGTAAAACAAATGCAGTTTCTTTGGTAACTCAGACAGGGAGAATAGTTGTCAGGAGTTGGTGAACGCTGGCGTGTCACCCAAAACGTCATGGCATGTCACCTTTGACATGTGTGTCATAGGTTCCCCATTACCAAGCTACCTCCATGTCTTTTGTCCATTGCTCCCAAGTTTCTCAAATATAGCAATCTTTATCCTTTCTTTAATAGAATATGCATAGGCAGTTAAGCACGCAAATACCGTAGGTCTGAAGTGAGAGTAAGATTTGCAATAATGGCTGTTGTTCATCACAAAAACGCATCAATATCTACTCAAAGCAAGAACAAGAGCTGTTATTTCCAAAGCCTCCCAGCTGGCTTTGTGCCTCAGGTGGGACTGGAACTTATGGTCTCCAGTTTCTAGCCCAGTACTTGCAGCAGCCGGTTTGATGTAGTGGTTAAAGGCACTGGGCTAGAAACCGGGAGACCGTGAGTTCCAGTCCTGCCTTAGCCACAACGCCAGCTGGGTGGCCTTGGGCCAGTCATCCTCTCTCTCAGCCCTAGGAAGGTGGCAAAGGCAAACCACTTCCAAAATCTTGCCAAGAAAACTGCAGGGACTTGTTCAGGTAGTCACCAGGAGTCAAAAACAGACTGAAGGTCACCAAACCTGCTGTAAATCATTCTAAAATATTTCTGGGTTAAAATTATATGAAATACTAAAGGCATAGCACAGCACCACCCCATCAATTTCAATGGAAGAGGTTTGAACTTGTGAAATTATTGGCTGGATTGCAGTATGCTTGATGAGGCCTGGGTACCTCCCCATCCCACCCACCCCCCTTTGCTTCACAATATTCCCTTGGCTTCTAAAACATGCTATTTTGTTTCCTTTTTATATTTGATTAAGTCATCAAAAGCATCTGAGGGGACATATCAAATTAAATAAGGATGGTTTAATAGGTACAGAATTGTACTTATGACTAGGTGGTAGGGATGATTCTGCAGGGAGAAAACGGCTTGTCACATCGAAAGTGTTTTACATGCTGTTTTCTAGCATTTCCCTGCTGTTCCCCAAGCATAAGGCAATTGTGGCAAGCAGAATGTGATGCTGCCTTCTTTTGATAAACTTAAATAGCCAATTCATTAACAAACTTCTGTTCCTATCAGCTCTGTGCACAATTTAATACCATTGCGTTCTAAATCTATTAAACACTTTGTGCCTCTTGCAACAATGCAGGAAAACAGAAGCTGTTACTATTGCAGTTTTATTTGTGTATTTATTAATGAAAGATGTTATACTGATAACTACTGAACTCAAATTCTATTTAGAAGTTATTTAGAAAGATTTGGACTGAATATTTAAACAGAGGAAAGCTCAGGGCTGGGTTTACACGGGAGAATGTAACAACACAGGAATATTTTAAAATGTAAGGTATATACTGAATACCTTTCTGTGTTTCAGAAATGACAAGCATGCTAGATATTGACTATCAACAAAGCAATTAAAAAACCTGTGGCTTAGAATGGATCTTGCTTGGGGACTTCCAGTGGAGGCATGGCAAGCTAAACATGTCTCCCTGGAGAGCAGAGATGATGATTGCAGCAAAGACCAAAGAACCGATGAGTAGACTGGTTCTTTGGAACCTCTCCAGACAAGGAGAGGACAGGAGATCACCCACATGTGCTCTGGACAGCTGCTCCTCATGAGGTGATCACAGGACAGCAGTTTCCCACAGGTCTGAGAGCCGGGAGTCAAAGGGATCATCAAGTTCATAATCATGGCGGAGCCTTTTGAAGGACACTAAGTTCACTAACCTTGCTTCTAATCACTTTCGGATATTGCTTATCTAACCATCTTAAAGCTATCAGAGATCTTCAGAATGACAAGTTTGAAAAGCTACCTGGTGAGTCTATCTTCATTTCTGAACAAAAGAAAAATTAACTGTAAATTTAAGTACTTAAAGAATTTGAAATGAATGACAAAAAGCTAAATAAGATTTTGAACCGAGAAAGTTATAAACAAATTAAGGGTCCAGACAAATTTGGAATATTGAAACTTTTACTATAAGATTTCAGAACTAACTATATAAAATAAACAGCTTTTTGTGGGAACCAGAATTATTTTGTCTACCCGTAAGTCATAACAGTATGATTTAAACTGGACACTAGAGGGGATTAAAGATTCCAGGCAAAAAGAAAAAAAAAATCTGCCTTTGGTTTTGATTAGGATTGGGATTTACAAAATGACACAAAACATTATAACATTTCAAATATTAAAGGAGATCTTCAAAGAACGGGGCCAGAAATTAGTAGCCACACTGTCAACAATATCAGTAACAATGTCTGTTTCTATGAATAGACTATGTTTAAAGGATGTTAATGAAGGAATGACAGATGTGAAACAAATCTTCCTTGATGCAGAAATAGTGCAAAAAAAAAAAAAGATTTTTTTTTATTGGATGTTGCCACACCCTAGCCCCCAGTGAGAACTAGGTTAGTATGCCATTTAAGTGAGGTCACTTGGCTGGTTATCTTGCTTTGAAGATGAACAAGTTTTTTTGCCCAACTTTATTGTCCAGAAAAGCTCCACCCTCACTATAAAAGTATTTATTTTAAAAATGTTTTTTTGTTGTTTGTTTCTACATGGTGGCACATATTCTTAATAGAGAGATTAACAGAACTTAAGAAAAAGAAAGGTTTTGAACCAGTGCCCCCAAAGACTACCCAGAATGCTTTCCTGTAGACCCAAGCTTAGATGGCAGTGAGTACTCAGCAGATGTGATAATGCCTAAAATTCTCTAAAAGCAAAAGGTCTGACAACCTCTACCCTATCACATGCCTTTTAATCACTTTCCAATTAAACTGCTAACATTTTAAACACTTTACAATGTCTGGACCTATTTCTAGCACTCCATTAATCACATCAAGATCTATTTCAGGATAATTTTACAAATACGGCTTCATTTTCATTCTCTACATTTTAAAGAGTAAAGAACTGGAGTCAGATCATTGGTTTTTAATGAGCAATACGTTTATTCATTGAAAAGAAATCAGTAATGGGTATAGGGAATGTAACAAGTTCACTCTTTTCAGGGCAGATTTTGTATTGAATTTTCTGTTTTCTTTCTTTATGATCAAACTTGCCAGGGTTTATGGCTCATGTTTCCCCTACTCATGGCTCTGTACAGTTCTCAGATGGATATATTTTGGAAGGTCTGTCTGCAGCGTTCTCCCCAAAACTGTCTGGCTTTTCTGAGTGTTTTGGTCAGGCCCCAAATACAGATCTTGCCTTTTTTGCTCTGCAGTTCTGACAAAACCTTAGACTGTTAGAACAGCGATGAAGAACCACTTTTTCAGGCAATGGGCAACATTTGCTCCTGCATATAACCTTCTAGGAACCTTCTAAACACCACTGGGAAGAAGGCTTAAATGTAAACAAGGCAGGGCCACCTTCTTCCTTCTTTCACTCAACCCTAGGCATCCATATATTGACATTCATTCTCACATGCACGTGGCTTTCTTCTTTGCTCACCTATCTCTTGAGCAGTAGGGGAGGGGATATTTAAATCTCTCCTCATTGCAATCTCTCCTTTTCACCAATGCTGTGAGTCAGGCAGCAGGTGCCATTAAGTAATGTCATGTACATGTAATGTCACAGATGCCAACAAAAAAATAAACAGCATTTCCATTTTAAAAAAATACAAAAAAAGAACCCTTATGTTATTGAGGACCTTATGGCATCAGCAGATGCCATGTTATCAACCCCCACTTTCAAGAACCTGCTTCTGCAGAGGGATCCCATTAAATACAAAGGTTTCCTTAGCAACCAGGGTGAAGGACTGTTTAATGTCTTGATACCACAGAAGTGTTCAGTTAATGCTAGAATAATATCCTTATATAAATCCATGGTACGTTTGCATCTAGAAGACTGTGTACAATTTTGGACATGCTTAAAAGAAGATACAGCAGGGCTAGGAAAAGTACCAAAGAGGGCAACTAAAATAAGCAGGGGCTAAACATTTTTTTTTTTTTAATGAGAAAAGGCCTGAATATGACTCAGGTGTATAAAAGCATGCGTGGAGCCACTGGGCAGGGAGAAGATTTTCTCACTCACTCAAAATTATAGGACTCAGGCCATTCAATGAAATTGATTGGAATAAGATTTAGAACAGAAAGACAATTTCACATAGCACGTAATTCGTTTGGATACTTTTAAAATGGATTGGGCACAGATAAAAGTCTGCCAAGGACTATTAGTCTCAAGACTCAATGTTATTTCCAACTGAGGGGCAGCTGTTTCCAAATACCACTTGCAGGTGAACAACAGTGGAAGAGTGGTATCTCTCTAGGCTCTGCTTGCGGGCACCTCAGGAGAATTACATTGGCCCCCCCACCACAGGAAACCAAATGTGTTTGTTTGTTTACTCATGTAAATGTATAACCTACTCTTATAATACTCAGGGCAGCTTCTAGTGATAAATTCACAGTTAAAATTGCATTAAAATTCAAACATTAAATAATGTTAACATCTTAGTGTAATAATATTATGAAAAATATAAAGATTGTCAAATTGCTTAAAACCAGCTTCCAGGGTAAATAGTCAGAACTTTACACATTTTCCAGAAATTTCCTGTAAGGGGACCTCCCTTGGGTCCATTAAAGGTCTGGGGTTGCCCTCCCCACCAGGAGATGTTATACTGTAGGATGATCAGTGGTGGGTAAAACAGATATCCGGGGCCATAGCTAATTAGCACTCAACAAATAAGTATCACTGTCCAAATATTATCAATGGCCATTGCAGCACTTGCAGAGCGGTGGCAATGTGTGTCTATCTGCCAAGCCCACATACTACCTTGGCTGCAGCTTTCTGAACCAGCTGTACTCTCCAGATCATCTTCAAAGGCACTCCCACATTACAATAATCCAGATGGAAAGTTATCTGCCCATGAGCTACTGAGATCAGTCAGTAATGATGACTGATCTCATAACTTCATCCATAATGGCGTTGATTTTGCAACTGAAGCTCCTGATCCCAAGTGCCTCCATCCCCAATTTGGCATCCAAGGGTATCCCAAACCTGCACTTGATCCTGTTGAACTAAAATGGGCTGGATTGACATGACTTTGCCCTGATTCAGCTGGGTTCTTATTTCCAGAACTGTTTCTTCCTAGGAGCCTGATTCTACATTGCTTCGCCATATATGTTTGTTGCTTTTTACGGGATTAAAAGACTGCCTAATTAAGCATCAAATGGCCAGCATTCTTTCCTGTTTTAACTCTATTCAGTACCATTTCTTTTCAGAAAAAGCCATTAAACTCAATCAATGCAATGCAATTTTCTTTTTAGTGATTTCTGCAAAGAGCCTAGGGGCACATTGTCCTCAAACCAGGTGCTCCCCATCACTGTCATAAAAAATGTATTCACTAAATTTTCTCCTTGTTTGCTTTAAGTGTGTCCAGTAAATAGAATCCCCGACTGGAATAGTCCACATACCTATGCTCTGGGTGCTTCCCCTTTTTCCTTCAGGACCCAGAGAAGAAATGGACCCTCCTGGATCTCCTAATGGATATCCTTGTAGAGCTAATAACATTTTTACTCCTCTTCTTTCCTTTTTTCTTTAAAAGAAAGCATTGGATTCCAGGGAATATTTGAGCTCTTCCTGACATTGTTGAGCAGAGTGCAGCAAAAGACCCATAAACCTTGCTCTCAGGAAAAATACACATCAGCATGAGAGCTGGCAAGTAGCAATGTCCATATCCTGAACTCCAAAGAAACTCCAGTCAGAAAATATAAGCTAACTGGTCTTTATTGATAAAAATGCAAAAACTTCATAAAATACAAATTGCATACAAAAGATAGGATATAACAAAAACTTCTTCTCATATTAGCTTCCAAAACTTATCACTGCAAAGCCTCTAGCTAAAAACACTCTCAGAGAAGAGGTTCACTACTTAGTTACTTGTTAAGACTACATAACCTATAAACCTACATGGTTAACTGTAAGACTAAAAACACACACACATACACACACTGGACAGGTTGGGCATTGTAACCCTCCCTTATAGTGCCAGCTGAAAACACTCCTACTGAATAACTAACACACATACACAATTTCAGTAGGCGGCAGTAGACAAAATCATAATAACATCACAAGATACTTTGTTATCTCAACACGTTGTTTTGTAAAGCTAACAGGATGACCTTTCTTCCCATGAGAAAATCCTGATAGACATGACACTGTTCTGGCTGGGCTTCAGTCGATTGACAGAACAGCCAATGCACCAAGTTCGAGCTTCCTTAGGGTAAGTCTCCCTGTCTGTTCTCTCCCTCACTGAGCAGTCTCCTTAAAGGTGTGGGACATTTCCAAAACACTGTCCATAGATAAACTATCTCCACCCCACTTCCTGCCTCCTTGGCAAATGTGCCCACTGCCTTTGTCTGAGTCTAATGGAGCAGCTGTCTTCTCTTTGTCAGGGCTTCTTCTGTCTGGGCTAGACCTCCAATCCACTTCTCTCACCTCTTAGTTTTTCCAAATCTTAAACTTCCCCCAGCTGATTCATTTGGCAATTTCTTTGCTGGTGAGACTTGCCAGACTCTTTGTAATGAGTTGCCAACTGATCACTAGAATCCTTTACCGCCTCTCAGCTATGCAAAGTGCTGCATGAGGAAAAGCCTTGGGCATTCTCTGCTTATCTCTTGTGTACTCATGGCTTGCCTTTCTGGCAATGGGGTTCCTAACCAACAGCGTCCAAATTTGCTAGATGGCAGGCAAATCATCATAATCCAAGTCCCCTGTCTTTCCATGCAACGTCTTACATTTCCATGCAACATCAAGGCATGTACACAAGAGGCAGGGCTTGGATCGCAATACCATAGCCACCATCTTGCCCACTGTGAGCCCTCTCCAAGGATGCCAGTGAGTGTCTTTCCTTTCTCCTTTCTCTCTCTTCCTCTTCTTTCACCCTGTCATGCTTCAGACTTATTTCAAAGCTAACTTCCTGCCTGTTCCCCAAACTAACTTTCCCTCCATTCTGTTCTTCCTCATTTCTGTAGGTTCAGGCTCCACACTGTGTGCAGCAGTCTCCAATCTCCCACAGTCTATTTCTTTTTTCTTTTTTTCCCAATCATAAGTGAGGATCCTAATTCCTGCATCCTGCAGTTTACTTATTTAGCTTAGCAGCTCACACCAATTTCACTACAACCACTGGGTTGCACCAGTGATGCATGGGGCATGAGAAGCATAGGGCTTTTTGCACAAGCGGGCTGGAAAGTTTATATTTTCAGAATCACAAGATCTTTGAAATTCTTAATTTACATGTGTCTCTAATGGGTGACATTTTTTCTCACTATATGTTTATATGTAAGGATTCCATCTTCTCAACACCTGTCTCAGATGATCGCCATGAGTAATATATGGATACTTTTTACTGGATTTTTACTTTGTATACCACTTGACCAGTTTCTATCTTCATAGATTATTTTGCATAGATCTGGCCATCTGATTTATTCAACTTTCAAAGCGCAGGAGAAAAAGAAGGAAACATGGAGTTTTCTGTTCACTACAGGATAACAACCTCCTGGAGAATTTATATTCTGTCAAGTTGCAAGTACAGAGTTTTCTCTTTTTTCTAGTTTGACTAATACTGTGTGTTTCTTCTTCATATATTTTCCAGATATTTTCTTCTTTTTAAGCAGCTAGCAGATTTACATTTTAAAAGGACATTTCCTTTGATTTTTTTCCTTGAGGTTTAGTTTGCAAACATCCAAAAACATTGCAGAGGAATGGAAGATGAGGCAAAAGATGTATTCTGCTGCATTTATTTCTGAAGTCAATATTTTGATTCCACCCATCTCCCTTTTCAGAGAAGAACAAGCCATTTCCAACAAGCATATATTTTACAAGAAGTAAATGTACATACATTTACCGTACTCCATTTGGAACTGATGAAGAAACAGCTATAATTTTTAAGATATTCAAGTAGTTTGGAGAAATTCTAAACTGCTTTTCTTTTGTTTATGTGTATCAGTCTATATTTATTAAAATTATTTAGAACCAAGCCTCTATCAGATTCAATATTAATCATAATACTGGTATTATGAATCTGGCTTGTTATAACGGATAGCCACTACAGCTACTACTGCTACAGAAAAAGAAGAAAAAAAAAATAGAAAACTAGAGGGAATATATATAAAGCATGTATTGCACATATTTTTCACCAAATTGGAAAGCATGATTCAGGAGCCCATGAGTGAGCTCAGATCTCAAGTCAGACTCAGGGATGGGCAGCAAAAGGGTATTTAAACCATGTTGAGAACATACAGCAAAGGAAGGTGCATGCTCAGGCACATGCTATTTAAACAGCGGTGAGGAAAATGATTTGACCTTGGCAGTTTCAGAAATGTTGGTATGGGAGCATAGAGGAGGCGCAGCACAATTTCAGAGTGGGCAAGCACCCACCCTAAACTTAGTTCCCTGAAATAAATCCTACTGCTTCAAATGGAGTTAAGTGGCACGGTAGCTTGCTCTTGATGCTAAACAAATTACCGTATTTTTCCGACTATAAGACGATACTTTTTTCTAAAATCCTTACCCTAAAAATTGAAGGGCGTCTTATGCAAGGAAGTCAGCCGAAGAGAGAACCGCGCGGTTGCAAAACTGCCCATACTTTGTCTCTGCAGGCAGGCTTCCTCCTATTGCTAGCCTCCAATCACAAGTGAAATAGCTTGTCTCCCAAACAGACTTCCTCCAATCACGAGCCTGATGTAACTGACGTCAGCTGATGCTGAACAAACCAATTAGAGGAAGGCTGTCTGCAGAGACGAGCTACTGGCAGTTTCACTCGTGCTTCAATGTAATCAGTTATGCAAAAGAGCCTGGAAATAGAGCTGCAGAGAGACGGTTTGGACCTCCTTCCACCGAGTGAATCAGGTCAATGTTAACTAATTACTAAATAAAAATGTGTTCTGGACTATCTTTAAAATATTGATTTCTTAATTTTGGGTTGGAAAAGTGGGGGTTGTCTTGTACATGGGGGCGTCTTATTGACGGAAAAATACGGTAAGTAGAACAAAACACACTGGTAATGGACTTTCTTTGGCACCTGCTTAAAACTGAAAGTAATTCGTTTTCGAAGCAGAATTTTCAGAGTTTCTTTAGCAAGATTTATTAATGTCAAGTCTCTTATACCCGCTTACAATCAACTAAGTAAGATGCTCACAGAATCAGAATAGGCAAGTTTATTGCAATGAGAAAGGGGTTGGGCTACTGAACCTTGGAAACTGGATACATGTACGTTGGCCCTTATCGGTGAGTACATTAAAATGCAGCTTCTCCTTTCTTACTGAATCTTGGTTTATTGGGGAGGTGCTCACTGCTTATTGGTACCACAAAAATGTCCATCTGTTCTTGTTCTGCAGTATATGGAGAAGATTCATTTTCATTCCCAGGATCAAAGAGTTTCATCACAATTAAGAAGAAGAAAATTGGCAAATGAACTATTTCTGATCTACCACCAATATCTCCCGAAGTATTTTAGGGCAGACTCTTCAGAGAATAAAACAGCTGGAAGCTATTTTACAGGTCATCTCGTCCACCTGCCTACTGCCTGCTCTTCTTCATTTTCTTTTTTACTGCCTTTCTGTAAAATAGCAAACGGGCGGGCCTCTTCACACATAATGATGGAACCGAAGCAAGTATCTATAGAAATTGAATCTGCTCTGATTCTTCTGCAGTTCTGTAATGCAGTTAGTGACTGGTTCAGGGCCAAGTGAATTGTTTATGAGTTGAGTGGCCTATCAATTTGATTTAGGAAGGGAGGAATGAAGGAAGGCTTTAGAGAGTTTCTTTTTTATTGTCAGTGTGGCAATGTCACTTAGAGGTTAATCACCCATGCTTTTCCTTAAATAGTTTTAATTTGATACATGCATGAAAAAGTCCATTCACAGCCTGCATTTGATGGAAGTATGGTGATGGCAACAGATACAACTCGTAGAGTTCGCTGAAATATATGCGTGAGGCTCACTGTGGCATTTTTACTTCTTTCTCATATTCTGCCTGTCACATACATGTCCATATAGTAAAGAAGCAAGCTTCAGCCATATCACAACCTGACTTTTCAAGTAATTTGATAAAACTTTATGTTCAAGAAGCACTTTACTAAAAAGTTTCAGACAAAAGACAAAGGTCTATCTGATTTAGAACATCACATGAATCTATGCTTACTGCAAAATTCAATTCTTTACTAATTATATTAAGAAGCAATAAATTTACTGAAAACGTTAACAACTAATGCTGACATACCAGCAAGTATGTGGCAATTACCTCAATTCAAGAATTCTGCTCCCACTTTCTTTTTTCAATTCAGTGAAATGTGAATATCTAGAAGAATGGACACAAACACGTATTGTCACTGAAGAGCAGTAAAGGAACTTGTAAAAATGTAGGTGCTTTTACAGACATCAATAATTGTGAAGTTCAACCTATGGTTGTAACAGTGAACACAGATCACTCTGGACCTCTTTCAGAAACTGTTCTTACACCCCATCTAGTACTCTACCCATTATATTGCCACCATTATATGTTTGTGCCATGTAGGTGTTTATGTCTATTCCACAACAAGACAACGTGTAGAGTCCTTGGGGTTCTCTGAGCTTGGTTCTTTTCGTGCAAATGTTTCATCACCCAGCTAAGTAACATCTTCAGTGCTAAAATGGGATGGGGTTTGCTCTCTGTTTATATCCTGTGGCCTGCCTTGCCAGGGCTGGTGGGGGTGGGGGTTCTGTTTTGCTCCTCTGGTAGTTCCTTGATTAGCCTATGTTTGCTGCTTGATTGTGTGCCTGGTGGTAACCTTTGCCTCTCTGGGTGATGATTGCTGGTGATTGATTGCTGGTGCTGCGATCTTCTGGTCCTTTGTCTCTTTTGAATAGTATGTAGATGCTGCTTATCTCTATGTGTCTGTTAAAGGCAGCAATTAACATTTCTCCAGAGCACTACACATCTATGAAAGTTGGATTCTTTCTTCTTTTTGTACTTGGGACACTGAAAACAAATTCTATTTTAATGGCTAGAAAGCAAGTACTTTAGTAGTTATCTGATCTAATTTAATATGATTTGTCAATCAAAGAGCACAGCACAATTGATGTGTCTGCTATTTCCTTTAGGTGTCATCTCATTCACATGGCTCAGTATATCTACCAGAGTTTACAGGTGCATCATGTAACAAGAAATTTCTCAAGGAATATGACAAGCAATACATCATAGCACTGTCTTCTCCTCAAGTTGGGCCTCCCATATTTTTACTGTAGCACCAGCATTACAATTTAACCCTTAATTTTAACTCTTCTTACATGAAACTATGTATAAATTGCAATTGATGCAAGCATCTGGAGAAAGGTTTGAATAATGTAGCTAGGAATTAGAATTTACATTTAATTTAATATTAGTACAAGCATGAACATGTCCCTTTGGAGTTTAGAAAAAAGTTCCCACACTCTAAACAGTTTGTTTACTTCCATAAGGATCGTTCCATTTTGCAGCAATTATCACTGCTGTAGAATGAGTTACAAAGCAACGTTTACATAGGGCAGTACAGTGGTACCTCGGTTCACGAACAATTCAGTTCACAAACAGCTCCGGTCGCAAAATTTTGCCTCCGTTCACGAACTCCGCATCGGGTTACGAACAGGATCCACGGCCATTTTCCCTCCCGTGACACGTGGTCACGGCTTCCTGTAGGGAGGGGGACTCTCCCTTCAAGCAGTAACCGCCTCCCCACCCGCCTTCCTGTCCTCCACGCCAGAAGTTGCGTCGAGCAAGGTTAGCTTTCTCTCTCTTCGTACTGTACTTTGTGTCATATTTTTGCGGTTTTAAAAAACAACAACATATGGTTCAGAACGGATTAACCGTAATTACATTGAACCTTATAGGGAAATTTGATTCGGGACGCGATCAAAAATCGGTTGGCGACCAAATTCATAGGGGTCAGAATGGATTAACCGTATTTACATTGAACCTTATGGGAAAATTTGATTCGGTTCACGACCAATTCAGTTCGCGACCAGAGTCGCGGAACGAATTAAGTTCGTGAACCGAGGTACCACTGTATTTTAAAACCAGAGCACAATAGCTTATTAATGTGAGATGCTTAATCACATGAGATGCTTCACATAATGCAAGTGAAATGGTTCATCACATAATTGATACTAAAGTACAAGCATTTAAAAACACAGAAGTCTGTCTGATTGACTAGAGCAGTGTTTCTCAACCTTGGCAACTTTAAGATATATGGCTTTCATCTCCCAAAATTCCCCAGTGAGCAAGCTGCTGAGGTTGAGAAACATTGCAAGAAACACTGCAAGAAACCCTTGCAGGTGTATAAACTTGACTGTTGTGGAAGAATGGCCCTTTTTTGTACGTGTAAGATACGTGATTCAGAACAAAAGACAATGATTGAGTGTTATGGTGTGGTATAATCTTTCATAAATACAAAAGCTTTCATTTGTAGCTGATATTTGGGATGTTTGCTTTCTTTAAACATCAATTATATCAGCAAGCTTTCTTTTCTGCTAGCAGGAGGGCTCTAAGGAGGGCTGTGTGAACCATTCAGATAGATTAATCCTGAAGCAACCCAAGTGCCCTGCCAAAGCCGTTGCTTACAGTCCTAAGGCACCATGTCCTGTTGAAGTCTTGCTGTGACTGCTCTGCGGAAGGCTCCCCCACATCACCGGAACCGAAGGGCTTTTGGGACCATCTCGGAGCAAGCGCAGGGGTGCTTCAGTCACTTCATGAAGCCTCTCTCAAAAAGGGTTCATGGAACCCTTCTTCTGGGTTCAGCTCCATGCGAATGATGCTCCCTCTGTGACACTGGCTTCAAATCACTGTGCAGACAAATGGATCAAGATATATATTTAATGAAGAAAGAGGGAAAAGGAAGAGATGGATCCCACTGCAAGGATATATTTTCCTCAGCTAGATTTGAAATTGATCAGCTGCTTTTAACATCATTACAAAACTCTGTAATGTCTCTTGAACAACATGCATGAAGCAGTTCAGGGTTCTGGTCACTAATTACCTTCATCATTTCCCCTTTTTTCTCCCCCTTAGCAGTCGGCCCGCAGCATTCATGGACACTGAGCACACTCAGTCCTTAAGTACTGTTCTGGACAAGGGAGAAGCTCATTCTGTGTGCACCCTTGCAAACTTCAAGCTGCCCCAAGACAGCACATGCCTCACTCTCATGTATATACACGTTGGTGTTTTGGCCTCATATACATAGGCATTCATGCTTGGACATCAGAAATACAAGTAATGGTACTAAATATATTTTATTACACAACCTTAACATGGACTTGATTTTTGGCGTTGCTCTGACAACACACTTTGCAGTACAATGAAACTCCCAAAGTACATATGAGAGACAGAGCTTTGTCGAGGATTTAAATCTGTGTTAAGTTAGTATGAGACCTATTGCCTCTGACCAGGTCCAAACCCTGGACTGGGATGTGGTGAAGCTCTGTGCGTGGAGTCTGATCCACAACAAGTCAAATTCTTTAGCCAAAGATACTGTTCCTTTTGCAAAAAGGAACACCGGCAACCATGGGGAAAGAATAGGGAAGGTAGCCACTGCCTTGTCTTGATGCAGGACCAGGACTGCTGAAGCCACTCCACAGAGAGTCCATCATTCTTCTACCTGGGTGTAAAAGAAATCATGCCTTTGAGGGCAAGGTTGCTACTGACGAGGTTGACTCCAAAGAAAGTTTCCCATTTAGGAGTTCCCTTGAGTAGGGTCACTTCTCTGTCTTTATAAATGAGCATTGGAAGAGAGTTGCTCTAGTTTATTGGGTTTCTTAAGTGAGGCTAGTGTATTAGGAAGATAGAGGAACACAGGGAATGGAATATGGCCTGAGAATAAATACTGATGTAATAATTTGTAGGAGAAGATATGGAGAGCTACACACTGATCATTGCAGAGAAAGAAGGGCACGCCACTCCTCCTTTCAATCTGCGATCTAATTAAAGAAGGGAATGTGGAGCCTTCAGTTTCAGGGTTCTGGATTTATTATTGCCAGGTCAATTTCTGATTAAACATCTGTTATTCAGGTTTAATCCTGGATAACAGTGCTAACCCGGCATACATTTTGGAGATCTAGCTGAGAGAAGAGGCAGAACTTAATCTTTCCTTGCTCTGTCCACACAAGTACTTCTGAGCTGAGGATTATAGGGCAGGGAAGTGGTGTGATTTTCATCTACAGGAATTCCATCTCACTGACAAAAAGCTCCATTTGCCTGTCTGCAAAAATGCTTAGAGTTTTCTGCTGTGACTGGAATAATTTAGGGCTATTATTAGTTTACCATCCACCCCACTACATAACAACTTCCTTACTGAAGTTGTGGGGATGATCTCTAGACTGACAGTGGACTACCCTAGACCTCTTTTCTTGGGTGACATCAATGTTCGTACTGAATTTGTTGAGGACAGATTACTCTGATCAGTTTTAAATGGACTGCATACTCAAATTTGAATCAACGTGACTGATAAGGTTATCTCTGGAGAAACAGCTAATGGCTTCCTACTTTCAGGATTAAAACAGACCTGAAACTAGAAGAAACTTGCTCTTCCTCTTGTTTTTGCTGGCTTTCCAACTCAGTGAGGTCTTCACTGGGGAGTTCCACCATGTGTGTAGGTAACAGGTCGTCAAAGTCCTCCTCCTTCAGGTCGAGCTGAAGCTCCTTGCCGAGGGCAACCAAATTGCTTACGATGCCCTGTGACTCCTCTTCTGCCACCTCAAACCCTCAAAAGTCATGAATGAACTGAGGTTACAGATACTCCATTCATGTTTGTAGGGGTAACCTCATGCCAGGCTGCACTGATGTTCTTGATAACCTTGTAGGTGTCGTAGGACTTCCAAAACTGGCACAAGGTCATCTGAGAGTCCCCTTTGGTTACCTGAACTGCCTATCTAAATGTGCAGCGAAGATAGTATTTCTTGAAGTTTTCTATCACCCCCAGTCCATAGGTTGAAGGGGGGGGGGGTGTTCAGAGGCAGATACACAACCTTCACGTCTGGATGGAAATTGTTCGAGTAAGGTGGGTGACCTGGGGTGTTATCCAAAATTAGCATGATATTGAAAGAGATGTTTTTGTTGTGGCAATACCTCTCCACTGCTGGGATGAAATGGTGGAAGAACCAGTCTTCAAAGATGAGAAGGGTGGCCCAAGCTTTCCAGTTAGCCTTCCACACAATAGGAAGTGAGCCCTTTGTGATGTTCTTGGGAGCTTGCGGACCTTCAGAATGGTAGACTAGCAGTAGTTTTAGGCTCAGGTTGCCAGAAATGTTGCCATGGAGTAGGACAGTTAGTCTATCCTTCACAGCTTTGAAGCCTGGCATGGTCTTCTCCTCTTTGCTGATGTAAATCCTGTCCAGTATTTTCTTCCAATAAAGTCCTGTTTCATCCACACTGAATATTTGCTGGGGCAAATAGCCATCTTCCTCTATGATGTCCTTGAGGGTTTCTGGGAACTCCGTGGCTGCATCCTCATCTGCACTCGCTGCCTCACCACTCACTTTCACATTATGAAGGTTTGCACCAGCCTTAAAGCTCACAAACCAGCCATGACTTGCAACAAAGTCTCCTCAGCAGCACCTTCACCAGACTTCTATTGCAAGTCATGGAATAAGCTCTTAGCCTTCTCCTGGATCAGCATTAGGCTAAGGAGCACATGCCATTGATGCTGATCTTTGATCCACATGCTGAACAGTGTCTTCATCTCTTCCATCACTTTTCTTTTCCTCTTGTTTATTATTGTTAATTGCATAGTCACTGAACTTCACATGCTCCATGACCTTCTCTTTCTTCTTAATGATTGTTCTGATGGTGGAACGCTTCATGCCATATGCACATGCCACATCGACCATCTTCTCCCCCCAGTCAATTTTGTTTAATATCTCCACCTTCGTTTCCATCATGATGGATTGACGCTTTTTACACTACCTCCTTCCCCATTATCACTCTTCCACTTCATTGCAAACATACTATACAGTACAGTAATTTACAATCACACTACACACCAGCAAACAATAGCATCCAAAATGGTGCACTCTCAGCCTCCTAATGTGCAATGGGTGCTGCCAAGTTCATGTCTGCGGCGTGCCATAAACTAACTGTTTCCCACCTTCTCCTGCCTTCCAGAAGGTTGGAGGTTTGAGATGGAATCTGAGTTCCAAACAGGTCTGTTCATATCAGGGAAAGTTTGTAACTTGATAGTTTATAAGTAGAGGACTGTCTGTAATTAAAGTAGTATATATTAAATTATTTTCATATAATAAATGCTTGGTGGTCAATGAACAATCTGAAACTTCATGAAGGGGTCAATGAGCTGAAGAGTTTGGGGACCTCTGATTTAGCAGAAAATGGCAAAATGCTCCCTGCTACTCTTGTTAGCAATAGGTTGTTCTCTAGCACCCATTTACCTTTATCTTTTTTTTTCCCCCCCTGGGCAGATGGATGTGCTTCCAAACAAAACACTGGACTGCAGCCACTCACCATTTTTATCTTTTAGGAAATCTGTGGGGCACTGTTATTCTTGGAAATAAGGCTGAAACCAGAAGAAGATCTTTTTCTTTGCAGCATCCCATTATTTTAAATTAAAATAACCTGTGCAAACTTCAAGTAAGGCAGGAGCCTGGTGAGCACCAAGGGAATTAAGAACTCAGTGCCTGTGACATCATGTTGCCAATCACCGCTGTTGTCAACCCCATTAAAGCCTACTGGCCCAAAGGGGCAGGGACCATCCTAATCCCATCCTCAAATGGCCCTCGTGCACTTCAGCTCCCTGAAGTAACACTGCTGGAAATGCCATGGTTTTGGAAAGCAGCAACAAGCTATTTGTACATGCAATCTTTTAGGCTCCAAAGTCCCAAAGGCCCAGCTTAGGAAGCTCAGCTGTTCATTTTAAGAAGCTTTACTCATGTCAGTAAAGGTTGTCACTTCAATTTATTGGACAAAGGGTATAAGCCGTGGTCTCACAAGCAAAAAATTTGTCTCATTTCCCTAATATCTTATTAGGAATGGATGCCCTTTTCCCCCCTATCATCATAAGCCTGAAATGAACATTGACTAATTAAACATTGCTTATATCCAAGCAAAGGAGGAATAATGAAAGATAGCAGTGACCGAGGGTTAGAGTAATGAAGGGCACACAAACAGAGTAAAGCTCATGATAAAGCATGAAAAAAGAGAGAAAATATAATGTCAAAATGAAAGACTGTTTGGCGTCAGAATAAACCCTGTGGGAAAGGATAGTTCACTCCTGTCAATCTCCTTAAAATTAGAGGGGGAAAAAAAAAGATAGAACTAGGATAAGCAGCAGATTCTCTGGTAAAAAGCAGCAACAGTAATTAGGCTTGATTAGAAAGGGGAATATTTGACAGTGACATTTTCAGGTATTAAAAAATAATGCAAAAACTGATGGGTGAGATAGAAAGTTATTCCTTCTAGCATGCTGTGTATCCCAGCATCTGCTACAGATAGGATTGTCAGGGCCATCGAGCCTCTGATGTATTTCTCATATACCCCTGGAGAAATATTTCCAGTGAATTATTTACCAATATGTCCTTCCTCAGGACTTATATAGAAAGATCCAATGTGCCATTTCCTTAATAAGTCCACAATATGATTTTAGAAAACTTCAGCAGGGAATAGGTTTGCAAAAATGAGGTTTTCATACCCATGAGCCTATTAACAATATGGCCATTGCCTCTTTGCAAATTATCCCTTGCTGGTCTTAAAATATTGCTGCAATCCAGAAACTCTTGTTTTTCTTATACAAAGAGATCCAGTGGGCCGTTCTCTTGATAAGTTCACTATAAAATTTTAAAGGGTGTTAGACTCCTTCAGGCATCCATTGATGAATACGTGAAGGGGCTGAGGCAGAGGATGGGACAAGCTCCACCCCTCTGATGATGCCTTGCATGTCGGCAGCCCTCTTGAGCTGACCTGTGATGGGCCTGCACCTGAAAAGATACAGCTTTGTTGCTCGTGGCTTCCCAACTGAGCCTGGAAGTCATGTTGAGACTACACCCATTGAGCCAATCCATATTGGACTCAAGCTAGTCATTGAAAAGGGAACATAATAAAAACATGGGACTTCCTAGTAGGGATGGAGGTAGACCCATAAATTCTTGCAGCCCCTTTATTCACCCATTAATACTTGCCTGAAAAAGTTATTTATGTTCCATTTTAGATGGCACTGATACAGGCTTTTTAGAAACAAGTCCATTTAGGCATTTCATTTTCTATGGTTCTACTCAGAAGATAAATGTTTGCTATCAGATGAATGTTCAATTTTGAGATCCTATTCTATGTCATCAATCAAGGGCCTGGTCTCTGACAACAAACCATTCACTGTGTCACCTGCCTGAAGCTATAAAATCAAGGAAACGTCAAGCACTTGCTATGTCGCAATACCTGCTCCGTGCTTCTGTATCTGCTTTGGTGGGCCAGAAATTGTGCAGACTGAGATGACAAATCAAGTTGCTGTCTGGGTGGTTATTTTCCAGGGAAGGAAACAAGTGTAGCCTAGAGGCCAATAGGTACCCTGAGTAGCTAGACTTTAGTTGTTACTATTTGGACAATTGTTTGGCCCAAATCCACTACATACTGCAATTGTGTTTGCAAGGGTTACACCACAGAAGCAAGCATAAAGGAGCCTTAATTGGCCTCATTTGTGTTTACAAGAAACATGAATGCTACAGGTAAGGACGTAGTTCTTAGTCATAAGGAACGACTCTTCATATTTTTGTCAAATTATCAAAAGGTTATTGTGAATCAGTAATTTAGTCATGGCAGGTTTTTTGTGTGTGTGCGCCTTCCAGTCAGTTTTTGACTCCTGGTGACTGCCTGAATAAGTCCTGCAGTTTTCTTGGCAAAGTTTTTCAGAAGTGGTTTGCCACTGACTGCTTCCTAGGGCTGAGAGAGAGGGACTGGCCCAAGGTCACCCAGCCAGCTTCGTGATGAAGGCAGGACTAGAACTCACCGTCTCCTGGTTTCTAGCCTGGTTCCTTAACCACTACACCAAACTGGCTCTCCATGGTAGGTTAGGTTGTATCCAAATATAATTCCCCTCAGAAATGGATATGAATGTGAGACAGGCCAGGTATCATTATTGCTGTTGACTACTGCTTTATCCTGGTTGTTTCTTGTAAGCTGCCCACAGTTACATTGTTCAAGTTGGGCAGCCATATAAATTATATAAATAAATAATGTTCTATTATTCCATTTGTTATTAAGTGACTATGAGATGTGTGTGCATTGGGGTGTGTGTGTGTGTGTGTGTGTGTGTTCACAAATCAAAATAACCAGAATTTCCATGATATACTACAATGGTTTTATTTACGAAAGAAGACTCTGTTCAATCAAACTCTACCAATGACTGCAATGACATATTCATGTTGGGGCTTTCTAGCATCACCATTTCCTACTAACCATGACACTGTTTGACCACATGACAGAATATTTTTAATACAAATATTTCTACATCATATTTAACAAATAGAAATGCCATTATGCTCGTATGTGCTATCCTTATTTATATTACTTTCTTAGATTCTGTTATAACACTTTCTTTTCTTTTTCATTTTAGGAAAACAAATGAAATAACAATTATTTCATACAATGTTATTGTCATCCTCATTATTGTAGCTAAATAATAGGTGAAAGAATGCAGCATAAGGTTCTTTGTCTTCCTGGGCTGTGATTTGCTGAAATGCTTTCTCTAGCTGAAAGAAAACTGACTTTGTTAGACCATTCAAGCTAGCAAATGTCTACTTTGGTTTTGCATTTCTCTTGAAACTGATTCCAGTTTGCTACTGACTTCTTTATTCCAGTTTGCATAACATATAAGCTGTCTGAAACAGCAGTTATATTGATATATGGAGTAGGGGTTAAATCAATTTTGTCTTCACAGTGAGATTTTTGTGACTCGTAAACCACCCCCTGCAAAAGAAATTTTCCTAGAGTTATTTGAAAGAGTTTTAATTCCTTCTCAAGAATTTCAATTCAGGAAAGACCTTGACATTCATTCTGAATATCCTTTTAAGTGAAATTGAAGATTACTACCTAAAGTTTCATGGTGTTTTTAATTTCCCTGATATGCCAATCGCATTAGATCTAGCTGAGCATTTCCTAGGTCATCTGCTCTCCATACAGTGACTCTAATTGAATACCAGTGGATAGTCATGTCCTGGAACCATCATGTTCCAGTAAATAATGTGATTGGAAAATGGATTCAGTTCTACAGTTTTGGTCAAGATCTAATATAAAACTGTACATTGGAAATAATGGATGTACTTCAGTTTAAATTATGCATCTTTATCTTACATTTATATTTTCCTTCAGCTAGGTTGATAGCAGAAACCAGTTCTGCTTACTAAGTGACAACAAATAACAATGTAGAATAACCATGTAGTTATAAATGAAATAGCTATTATATAATGATTAAAAGAATTATACCCCACTCTTCAGCTCAAAGGCTGTCAGAATTACTTACAGCCACCCATGTTTAGAGGGCTGACATCATATTTAGAATAACAACATGACAGTGAAAGAAAAAAGAATGGGGGAGGAAAAAAAATAACGTTATTAATATTGTAGAATGTTGTTTTAACTGACTGTGGAAGGAATGGTGTCCATTATTAACAAATGTCTGTTAAATTGGAGAGTGTTCCCCTGTGGCAATTTGTATCATTTGCATAATGATGCCGTTATGCAAATGTCACAAGCAATATTATTTGCAACAGATTTTGCATAGCTGCACCTTAATATGCAAAGCCTGTTGCAAATAACATACAATAGCTGATTTATGGATGTGGCCCACAAATACACATTTTAATAAAACTGGATGTGAAACTGAACAAGTAAGAAAAAGTAGGAGCATAGTAGTAGGTAGTGATGGTAGTAACTAAGTTTGGTACAGGTAAATCAATACAGTAGCCTAGAGTACAAACCAATATCACCAATAAAACAGTTTAAAAAATCAGTATGATAGTTTATAAATTAAATTTATTACTACCAGCACAATCATAATATAAATCTATATCGAATAATGCCGAAAGTTCTTCCAGCACACGAACATGAATTATAGTCAAGTTATTCAGATAACTGGGTGTTCCTGAACACATGGCCTGAAAAGTCAATATCCAGCAACTGAAACTGATTAATGCTCGCAAAGACCTGACCAGTGCAGCAATTGGTGAAAAAAGGACACAGGGTAAACTGGGAGAGATCTAAAATGACTAGTTCTCTAGAAATTGTGCTATTCAGGAGCTGATTGCAGACCGCAATGTCAGAAAGGACTGCCTACAAACGGTTACATTAATTCAGGGGGGATACCACCAAAGTACAGATTAGTTGCTTAGGCATTTTCAAAGTAGGTTATGACTGAATTCTCTGGAGTTTCAGTATGTAAAAATTACAAGTTCTTGTCGTTTCTTTTATGAATAGTTTTAAAGAAAGTTTCTCACTGGTAAGAATTCCCAGATCACATACCACTGAAGCCCCTGCAATTGACCATTCTGAAAAAGGAAAGGACAGAGAAAAGGTAAGAAAGAAGGACCACCGGGATAAAAACACGAAGTCTTTTCCAAATGTAATTTAAGGCAATGGGAACTCAGTCGATTGGAGATGCCACTGAGTCCGTTTGAGAGGGAAGATCACACCCCGCCCAACAAATAAAGATATCAATCTGGACATCATTAGTATAGATGTGATAGTAATAGAAAGAAAAATGCAGTCACTCTAATGACAAAGCATGCAATCTACAAATGAGTCTTGAGGAACACCCATGGACAGATAGAAGGGCTGAGACCAGAGACCCCTGCATTTAACTGAAAATGTGAGATGGGAAATATGAAACCAACAAGAAACTGCTTTGTCAGTTCCTACATTTTAAGAAACTAGATATGTGACTGAACAAGTGGGAAAAATATAGAAGTAGCAATCTCATTGCACTGTATTAAAGCACGCATCCCAGTAGGTTATGGAAGATGTGGAAAATATGTTTTTCATTCGAGTCAAAAGAATTAAGGAGGTATTTCTTACAATACTGAGTCCAAAAATCATTATGCTTCAGACACAACGAAACATCAGCTTTTGGGCGCTGCAGCTGACCATCTGATGCATAGAGTGGCTCCCCTAGGAAGAAAGGCACCTGAGCATCTGATGAAGTGAACTGCAGCTCACAAAAGCTGGTATCTTTTCATAAAAGGTGTCAGTCAGAAAAAGTGCTAGCAGGCTCCTGATTTCTGGCTACCGTAGACTAACATGGCTCTCTACCTATAATATCTATTTACAAAGTTAACTGACTTCTTTCTTCATATGGCAGCCATTCTCCTCCTCACCCATAAGACCCTCTTTCATCCCCGATCGTACAAATGTTCATCCTCCTTCCTTCCAGCTGGAAGAGCAAAGAAAAGAAAAGAAAAAAATAGATGGAGTTAATGCACGAAGATGGGATAGAAAAGTGAGGAAAGGAAGTGGATAGAGGTGAGACGCAGAGATAGATGTGGCGGGGAAGGAAGCAGGAGAGAGAGATAAGCTCTGTTTAGGCCTTAGCAAAAAAGTTAAATTCCTTAGACCCTCCCAGGTAGCAGCTTATCTTAAATGGCCTCCATCCAGCATAGAAATCACTGCCTCTGCAGCCACCGGCATCTACAGTAATGCTAATTCCCTTGTTTTCAGCAGCTTTCTCTGTTCTCAGGGAATTTTAGATTCCCACCCTCCACACAAATCCCACCTTCCTGGATAATTCTTTGGTATGGGGGGAGGGAAAATCAGTCTTCCCATCAAGTCCTCCTTTCAAGTGAATAAAACTATTTCAGAAAGAGAGGCTCAGCCCAGTAGGAAAGGCAAAGCAAATTATATTAATCATAAGAAAAGAAGGATCTTATCAGGAGTATAGAGTTGCAGATTTTGAAATGGGCAATAAAAATACAGAAATGAAGGAAATTGACTTGAACTAGTACTCTGAAGTGGAGACAATTAATTAAAGGCTGAGGAGAATATTATTTTCCTCCAGTAATGTATTAGTTCTGATATGAAAGAGAAATTAAGTTGATTACTGTCTTAGGGAAACAATCAAAAGGCCAGCCAAATAGTATTTTTTTAAAAAAAGATGTCATCAGATGCAAATGTAAGAATTTTCCCACATACTATGATGAAGAGGTGTCAAATCCAAACGTGTCAGTAATTTGGAACGGTATGCGTTTGGTTTCCTGTGTTTCTGGGGGGATGCAAAGAGATATAATGCATCTTTCTCATAATGAGATGTGTAAGCTTCACCCACATTTTGCACTGACACATTTGCTTTGGGGAATTTAGAAAGCTGTAGCATTAATTACTTGTACATCCTTTTCTGTGTAACAACCCTTATTATAGCCATCATTATCAGTCAGTTCAGAGTTGATACCTGGACTGACAATGATAGGGAATATAAAATGAAAGTTATTTTTATTGCACACTTAGCATAACTCATTATGAATTCCTGTTCATTTACTTTTTGCTTAAGGTGTTACCATGAGTCTGAATTCCAAGTGAATGTCAGAATTCAGAGAACATGGAATAATTGAACAGAAACACACTACTCATGTCTGATTTCTTAATTAAAGCAATTCCTTAAAAAGGCCCCTATTGTCTTTTCAATGATGTTTATACAGAGAGAATATTTTAGTCTGAATGACATTATTAAATACATTATGGATTACAGAGATCATATTAAAAACAGAAACAGAAAAAAGCCAAAAAGGATTTCCATGGGAAAATGCTGAATAATTTTAGTACCATTAGCAGTGATATATATGTGAAACGAATGCTGTGGGTTATCACATCCAATGTATTAAAGCAAACATACCACATAAGCAACATTTGCTAAGTCCATCCAAGAGGGATATCTCCAGCCTATATCCTAAATCAGTGTTGTCCAAACTTGGCCACTTTAAGATGAGTGGACTTCAACTCCCAGAATTCCCCAGCCAGCCATGCTGGCTGGGGAATTCTGGGAGTTGAAGTCCACTCATTTTAAAGTGGCCAAGTTTGGACAACACTGTCCTAAATGATGACATCTGATGGGTATCTTGGGATGGCATAGCAATGCAGATGTTTGAAAATTAGCTTGAGCATCAAACATTAGAAGAACGTGTAAAAGGGAATCCTATATTTAGTTCCCATCATCTATCTAACTAAGAATGCAATGCAATGAGAACCAGGATTGATTTCCAAATCTGTTACTTTTCTTTAAATAAATGCAAGTGTGTGCACATCCATGTGATGATTTGAAAAAAATGGTACACAGAATAAGAGACTTTGTTTTTGTTCCTTTTGCAGTTTTTCTGATGTAAATATTACCTTTCCACCTCTTATTTAGTCCAGAGCTGGGGAAAATAAATATAGGCACCGATACCATCCCTGTATTTATTTTTTATTTATTACAACATATGGCAGTCGAACAGAGAGAAAGGATTTAGAGCAGGAAGAATATTTAACTACCTTATGCCAATAAATTGATCAAATAAGTATATCCTGCTCCATGATTTATTCCAACCCCAAAGGGAGGGTTGGAATAGGATTTTCTAGGAAAAAAAGCAACAAATTATATTTCTCTGTTAATGCTACACATCAGGAGTCACTGATTAAAACAGATTTCATCAACGGAATCCTCAAGTCGAATGGATTATGGCAGCATTTATAGTGCATTTTTGAAAAACTGGACCCAAGCCCTTTTATAAAAGTATTGCTACAAAGAGGTAGCTGAACAAGGGGAATATTCAACCTGAATTTTACTTCTAATAAAATGAAAACTGGAATTACGATTACACTGATGTGTGGATTGCGGAACACATTGCCAAACCTTGTTAATAACACACACCAAATCACATCAAGCTAGGTGGCACATGCTGCTGACGAGCCTCTTATTCAGTGGCAGAGGAAAAAGAGGCCCAGATTTTAAAATCTGTTTAGCAGCTCTGTGAGAGCTTTGGAAGCAAATCCTCAATCCTTAGAAAAAGACAACATGCTAACTTTAAGTTATGAGAAACATAGTATGAGAGCCAGTTTGGTGTAGTGGTGAAGACACCAGGCTAGAAACTGGGAGACCGTGAGTTCTAGTCCCACCTGAGGCATGAAGCCAGCTGGGTGACCATGGGCCAGTCACTCTCTCTCAGCCCTGGGTAGGAGGCAATGACAACCCACTTACAAAAATCTTGCCAAGAAAACTGCAGGGACTAGTCCAGGCAGTCGCCAGGAGTCAACAATAACTTGAAGGCACAACACCCACACATAACAGATGAGAAGGAAAAAAGGATCCCTATTTTTTTGTTCTTGAATTCCACTGATTGTCAGGGCCAAAAATATCGCTGGAATCAATGCATGAAGATCAGGCAATGCTGTGAAATGAGTACAAACCAGAAATATATCACATTATCCTAGCCATGGGCTAGAGACAGTTTAGTACCAGCAAGAGACATATCCTTAGGACTGAGTCTGTTTTTCCTAAAAATGTGTTTTCTATATATTTTGAGATTGCCTAAACCTTCTTGATAACTGCCTCTTCTCTGGATGGGGCAATTTTTAAAAAGTACACTGCACTTATCCGTAGGCCATTTACACCACAGTATATGTATCTATTCCCATATCAGGATTGTGGGAGGGGAGCAAAAAGGCTTAACCACCCCTCCCCCAATCAAGATCACCATTTCCTGTTGTTAACAATAAGACAGAAACAACAACTGCCCCTCCATCTCCCCTCTCCCATTGCAGCTACATCCATGATTCCTACAACTGGAATTATTAAAATATGGCTGCTAGAGCGTCTCCAGGCATAAGTATGTTAGCAGCTGCTCTGGAAGCCATTTGAGAGGGCTCCATAATCAATTACAAAGTTTTTTCAGAGCTCCTGTTTCCATCTTTTGTCCCCTAAGAGTGGCTATCATTAATTGCTTAAAACTTAAATTAAGTAATAGTTGACTTGTACAATGGTAAGAAGATAAAGGCAACAGGAGAGTTGCTGACAGTCTTTTGAAAACATATGACAAGCCTCAGAATAGGCTTTTGAGGGCCACACAGGTTGATCAACCATTTGAAAAAACAGGCTTGGAAATCCTAATGACTGAATGGCAATAATTCAATACTAGCATCTTAAGAATGACATTTATACAAAGGATTGCTGTGCACAGGCTAAATGGTATATGGAATTGCTTTTCTGACTGCCATGACTATTACAATATTGCTCCTAAAGGAACAACTAGAGCTCTGTTAGTTGTCTGGTCCCTTGCCCGGCTAACAAAAAATATTTGCCAACTCGCTTCTTAAACTTCTGCCTTTTAAAAATTAAAATTAAAAAAAAAAATCCTTCTGCTTCTCTGACTGAAAACAGAAGACTGAGTTTACCGTTAAGGTTATGAAAGCCCATGATTATAACAAAGGAGGCAATTCGTTTAATGAATACTTTTAATTTAAACATTTATGTATCATCCAAAATGGATAGATATGTCCAATTAAAATAGGATGAATTCATTTGGTTGGTGATTAGATCATTCTCTCTCTCTCTCTCTCTCTCTCTCTCTCTCTATATATATATATATACATATATATATATGTGTGTGTGTATATATATATATATATATATATTCAACACTCTTGATTAATATTTTCAGTTTTCAGTTTTCTTCTGTTATGTTTCTTATTATATAGTATTATTAGATATTATTACATCACTGTTTTATCATCTGTCAGCATGTTCAGTTGAGACCAGGGTATTTTGCCATGTAATTTTATGGAAGGATTAAATGTAACCCCACTAGTTCTATGAGCCATTTCTGTTTCACTGAAGATGATATTAGCAGTAACAGCTTTTCTTGTTCTTCATCATCTTTTACAGAACAGGATCCATTCTTGATTTTTCCCAAAGGCTTGTTCTGCCATATATTAGTTGCTGACTTTCCTTCCCCTTGATCAGTTCAACAGGATGAAACTCTTGAGGTGACACCTCCTTCAGATTCGTCAAAAAAGGATCCCAAAGATTTATTGCACAATCCTTAACACTGGCCCAGAACTTGCAAGTTCTGGGACAAACTGGATTGCGCTCAACAGTTCCTGGACTTAAAAGATGTGTCTGAGTATCCTAGAAGCATTCGACACAATGCAGCTATTTTGTATGGACGCATGTCCTGGAATGATCTTCAGTTTTGATCTAGGAAGCATTTCATATTTCAGAGAAACCTGTAGATTTTGAGGTTAATTGTGCTGATGTTGACAAACTCTAGAAGAGGAATGGGGGAGGGGGGAGCCTTTAATAAATTTTTTTTAGAAATTCAGAACATATATATTGTGTGCAAATTGTAACAATGCTATCTTCAGAGAAAAGTTTCAATTTATTTTACTCAAAACTGGGTATAAAAAAACCCAGACATGTCTTTTTGTAGAAGAGAATCCAAGTTAAACATGAGAGAAAATATTTTCTTGTATAGCAGCTATCTCTGATTAGAAATAATGTCTTAACTGAATGAAGCTCAGTTTGTTACATTTTTATCTAAACCAGCAATCAGCATGAATCCTTTCTTTCTCTGTGTAGGATTGTTCAAACAAAACCAATATAGTTTTGTGAATGGAAATCCAATCATTAATGTCACCAGTATTGTTATTGTTGAGCCAGAGAAGGCTTTAATACAGTGTATATACAATGAATTCATAGGAATCCTGCCATCTCCCACGTCTGATTGTTTGTGATTATCTGGGCCCTTGCAAGCAACAAATAACGCATATTGACTCTTGTTGCAGCAGGGCTAAGCCTATAAGATGCAAGGTAGAAAGTCTCAAACCTCCTTTGCCATTAATTTAGAGAAATTCTAGGGTAAAGAAGGTCCAAGCTGCAAAAAAAACCCACATAATTTACTGGGCATATGCAGAGAATATAACTATCGAAAGCAATAAATAAGGCAAACATGCACCGTATTAAAATAAAAAGAGATCTTATACAATCTTTCTAGTTCCACTAGTTATCTATTTCTTGGGATGAGCTGATGCTGGAGGTACAGTTCCCTTGCTTGCTCTCATGGACTTCCTTCCCCACTTTTTGGACTTGCTTTTTATCAGAAGTGGAGGTTCTGCCCCTCTTCCCAACCTTGTCATCCTACTTCTTGTACCATGTTCTCCTGGAGTTGTCACTGCAGTTCCCCAAAGAACAGAAGCTCTTCCATCTGGAAAGCTACATGCTGAAATCTTTCTCCCTCAAGAATGTGCTGATTCATAAATCTGAGCTGGCAAATTGCCATCTAGTTTGAGGAGCTGGTAGGAAGGCTGCAAGAATGAAGTTGTGTAGTCAGCCCATTTGTTACAATTCCATTTATAATGAAATAAATGTACAGAGAGTAAAAATTGGGCCAGGGAGTGCAATGTCCTTTGTGCCCTGTGCATTGATTCCATATACATTTGCACCATGAGAAGGAAAGAGGGGAAGCCTCCTCTCTTCACAGATGCTGCAGTACTTGAGAGAACAGTGACAAGATGCTGGAAGGTGGAGGGTGGCCTGCACACTTTGTTCAGTGTAGAGAATAAGACCGAGTCACTAATCTAGTTGTATGCTGAATATGGACTTGTGTGGAGATGGGGTACCGACATCTCTGCGCTTCAGGTGCCAAAATGCCTTGGGTTCATCTTGTTGGAAGATGATTTATCGATTGGAATATTCAGCTTTGTTCCTACAGTGTTTTGGATGACGTAACATTCCTTTCGTTTGTCTCGAAAGGGATAAAGATGTCAGTGCAGATGAAAGAATAAAAAATGCTGGATGGAAAGATAGATCCTATGTAATTAGAAAGGCATTAATGCAGAATATTGTTTGAGCCGTTTATTGTAAGAATCTGCTGGGTGCATTGCTCCTTTCTTTTAAAAGAGGACAGAATCTACTCATTTGATAGAAAGCTCCAATCATAAATTGCTTACTGCTGAACAGGCCAAGAGAATGGAATGAGAAAATGGAAGTAACATAAGAAAAAATATGCATCAGACTGCTTTTATAGAGCAGTAGTTTTCTCTTTTCCTCCTTTTCCTTTGATTAATATTTACAACACTTTATTTTAAATGTTGCATTTTCTTCCTTGTACGTCATCCTATTACTTATATTTAATAGCAGACATTTATGATGGTAATGCTAATAGCTTTCCTATTTTTTTACATTTTATAATCATTTCTCCAAAGATAAGATACAGTGACTTAGAAAACAGGCCTCAGATGCAGCTTTGCCAGCTTAGACTCAATAAAGGGAACCAATGCAAGATCGCCCAAGCTTCGATCTTATGAAAAGTGCATGCTCTGGGCATTGGGTACCTGGTTCCATCAAACAAACAATCAAACCACTTAAAATTACTTGAGAAAGAGTTGTAGTTTGTGACATGTTTAGAAAAAAACATTATTCATATATAAATTTTTCAGTTACAGTGAAACAATTAGAGTATCGGACTAGGGTGATCTAGGTTCAGGTTTCCACTTCATCGTGAAGCTAACTATGTGACTTTGGGCCAGTCACTTTCTCTCAGCCCAACCTACCTCAGAGGATAAAGATATGAAAATAAAAATAAAGAGAGACCATTATTTGTGCTACCTTCACTTCTTCAGAGGAAAGCCAGGACATGTATGTACGACATACATAGATAGCTACATACGTCCCATTTAAAATTTATCCCCTGCCCCTGTTTAAACCTGTCTCTATCCCCAGATCCTCGGTTACAATGGGTGATAGATCCCTTGAGGGATGTTTCAGTTGTTTAATTGATGGATGATTTTCTCCAGACTTTCTTTGGGGTGATCTATTTTGTATTCTTATTGTATTAAATTGCTGCATTTGATAAGCCACTCACAACTGTACAAATTGGGTGGCCTATGAATCAAATAAATAAATAAATGAAAGAGATGACAAATGTATCTGAAATGTGCCGGTGATAAAAGCAAGGATGGTGGGGAAAAATTGCTTTCAGAAGGAACTGTCTCATCTGCCCATTTATTAAATGTCTCACGATTAGAAATTATTCCTCAAGGTCCTTCTCAAAATGCTTTGTCATGACTTGAACCACTTTGTTATGTAAATAACACCACTAAACAATTGTGCCAGCCAAAGAGTTTGTGGCCAGATTCCAAAGCAATTGGTTAAAAAGCCTCCTTTTTAGGAAGAGACGTATTTGGGGCACCCCAGACAGTTAATCCAATACAATCTTGAGATGAGTCATTATTTACATATGAAAGGTATGGAGCCAAAGGTTGGGCTGGATATATCAATGTGTTTTTCCATTTCCCATTAGTTCCACACCTTCCTTTTTCTCTCTTTTCCTGAGGTTTCTGCTTGCTGTACTTATCATGCCTTTGGGTATCACTAAACTACTAACCTACTTAGTCCTTGTGGAGAATATTGGATTAACATCAGGCAATGTTTCTCAACCTTGACAACTTAAAGATGTGTGGACTTCAACTTTAAGATGTGTGGTTGTTGACTGTGGTGCCCATATAGATTTAGGAAATATATGACATGTCAAATGTGTTTTGTAGTGTATAAGAAAGTGGCAGCTCGCAATCCCAAAGTTATACTGTATATGATCCTTAAACCCGAACCGCCCCCTTTCTTTTTTGCATGCCCCTATGATGACTGCTAAAAGTTAATGATGCAGCATCCTCCTATTGTCTTACACATCTTTAAAAGGTTTAAGATAATTTCTGAAATGCAGCTCTTGCTCAAAACCGGGGAACCCCCCCCCCATGAAAATATCTACCTTATCCATATGTGTGATATAGCCTCACACATTTTGCATCCTCCTCCTCCCTCTACCGTCTGCAGTCGCCTCTCAGAATGTTTCAGAGCAGGTCCTGACTCCCAAGAGGCTGCTATTCTGGCTCTAAAGCCTATGGGTTGGGTCCACAGTTAGCTTCTTTGTAGTGCATAATGGCAGGAGCTGGGAATATCAACAATGGTCAGGAGCTGGGAATAAGGGCTTGAAAAACAGGCAGGATTCAAACACAAATTATTATGGTCAAAATCTCTCTCAAGGGGAACTTGGCTCCTGGTGACTTCATGGACATGTCCGTGTTGCTTTCTTGGAACCTTACAAAAATGGCTTGCTGTTGCTTTCTTGCAGGCACATTTTCCAATTTGCAAGTCTAGCCTATAGCCCCGGAATCTCCTGATGGGCTCCCATCCAAGGACTAATGAGAGGTCCAACCTTACTTAGCTTTTGGAGATCAGTTAAATACTGTTGCCTGCTGTTGCAAAGATACATATGAAACACCCCTGAGTTGAGTTTCACTCCTGGAGACCACATAGGCAAATCCACATAGTTGTCTTGGCAACAATATGAAGTGATTTGCCATTGCCTTTTTTTTTTTAAACTTACAACTCCAGCCCACATCGAGATTTCCTATCCAAATTCTAATGAGGTCCAACCTTAACATTTTTTTGAGATAAGCCAAAGACTGTTAGCCAGGAGTTAAAACTGAAAACCAACACCAGGCAAGATAGAAATTCATATAAAAATAAGAGAAAAAGTTCTTCTATCTTCCTTATTGCTTGGGAAGACCCAGAGGTTTGCAGCTACAGAGATGGGTGTCTCTCATCAACCATCACCATATTAGTTAGGACTTAGGAAGAACTTGCCCATCATCCTTTTCAGTGCTAGCCTTTTTATATGGCTGCTGAGTGAGACTTCTCTTTGGAAATAGACTTACCCAACCAATTATCTCTTAAATAGATGGGGGCATGGCTGCAGGTGTATTAGAATATTTAAACAAAGAAGTACTCCAGAGGTGGGGGAAGGAGGGAGGAAAGGTTCCCCAAGAAATGGCATTCTTTTAAAGTGGTGCTGTTGCTATAAAATTAACTCTCAAATAAGAAAAAAAGCCATGACTTGGGAATAACAAGTACCTGATTAAGGGCCGATACTTTTACTTGGTTAGAGGCCAAAAAACCATCTCTGTGGCAAAAGGCCGTACCATCTGGAACACTTGAGCTTGAAGTAAAGGGGGAGATATGATAAAAGTATATAAATCATGCATGATCATGGAAAATGTGTTTCAAAAGAAAATTTAGTTAGAGATCAGGGCTTCCCTATTAAGACTAATATTCCCTAATAAGACTAAGACAGAAATATTCAGGATGGGTTAAAGGTGCTACTGCTTTGCAGAACACTGAGTTGAACTGTGGAATTCAGGTAGGCTTAAAAGGAGGCTGGAGATGGTGATGGAGAAATAGCTACCAGAGGTTCAGTGGTGTCTGTAAAAAAAAGTCAAGATGGCAGTCACAGCAGCGTGATCAAAGCCCATCCCTTGGTATGTGTATGGGTGGGGTGGGGCTTCAGTTGCATTGCCACAACCCCCATCTTGATTTTTTTGACACCCTGCCTATGGACACTGTTGCACAGGCTATTAATCTTGATGGTGCTTTACTGCCTCCTAAATTTTAGGCTGCATATCTGAAATACCTGCTATGGAGGAACATCACTGGAAAATAAACTTCCTGAAAGCATCTGGTTCCCCCGGTGTAACACAAAATGCTGGACTAATAGTCCATGGATCTAATCCAGAATTGTTCATATGTTCTTATATGTGCTGCAGAATATAAAAAGTAGTAGTTTTGTATCCAACATACCTTTCTTTTTTGCTCCAGACTCAGAAGGAATTATTATACATAAACTCCAAACCAGGATCAGCCTAAGATGTTTTGCTGCCTAAGGCAAAACTACAAAGCATCGCTCTTCTTCTCACATCTAGCCAAGTCAAGGTGTCAGTAGCAAAAGCCACGTTAGCTCTGGCACACTATGCAGAAAATCCCACAGCATCCCTTTTCTTCTTTGGCAGTAATAATACAATTATAACAAATTAAATAACTGCACATTAATGTCCTCTAAAATCTGCCTGAGGCACTGGCCTCACACTGCTTAATGGTGGGGCTGGCCCTACTCCAAACAGTGTTGAGTCCCAACACAAATCAGATCTTTCCTCCTTCTGAGAAGGAAAGATTTGTGACGAGCACTTGCTGTAAATCCTGTGGACTGATACAGGCTTTAGAAACACCTTGACATGATTGCAAGTACACTTGCTCCTTCTATCCTGGGAACTCTGTGTACCTGAGAGCATAGGAACAGTAGCATTTAAAAAAAATATATCATGTTTTTAAACGGGCAAGATGCCAATTTTCCCAGTTCTGCAAAATAGATGGCCTGATCTACCTAATGCAATAGGAAAATATTTCTAGAATTGAGAATATAGGTGGTAGAGATTATACGTGTCTGAATATTTCCTCCTGAGGGGATCCCCCTTCCCCCAAATTACTGATAGAAAATTAATAGATGAAAGACCTTCCCATTAATTTTTGCAGGAGGATAGGTTGTACCTGGAAGGGGTCTATAAGAAATCCCCCACGCAGCTCTCCTCTGGAATTAGTCCATGTTTTACTACCACTGAAAAAATCTGATATTTCATTTCCAAATGTCTTAAAGTTAGACATTTTTAATGTTTCTTAAAGCTACTTCTCATGTGCCTCTCAAATACATGAGCATACTTGTGTTTGAAAGTATGTGGAAGTGTAATGGAAACATAATAGTTCAGCCACCCAGGAAAATTGTGCTGGAAAGGACATCGTTTATCTTGTAGCTGAGACCGACAAGCTTCATGTGGTTTCCATGCATCTGTAAAAACAGCTGTCCTTCTGGAATGCCTGTGCTGCCATTGGACCATAATCTTGAGGGAAAGTCTGAGAAATGGCATCATGTCGAGCCAGAAATTGCCTCAGGTTCTGGAGGTAAGTGCTCAGATTCTAGGAGCAAGTGAGGCAGGAATGTATAGGTTTCTAAATACTGTAGTCAATGGAAGGAAAATTCAACAAACTTTTGCTTCCCTTACACGGTACAGTTTGTGAGCAACTCAGACAATGGCACAAAGACATTTGCAAGGACTGTTGCTATGATATAGCTGGAGAATGTCTGCCATACCATCTATGCATTTTGTACAAGGGTTTTGGCATTACTGAACATTTAGGAAGCATTAAAAATCTTTTATTTTCTATAGGTCATCTAAGTATTTTCTAAAAGCACAGGACAATACAGTGTTGCCCCACCATATATCTTATATTTCATTATTTCACCTGAGCCAGGAAGTATGAATGTCAGATAATATTACCAGGTATCCCTCTCTATATATCAAAGCATTTTGTGACCATTTCCCCAGGTTTTTATGCAGAATTTAAATTTATCTTGAAACTGTACATATGATGACATCTAGACAATGTCTGTAATTTTCTTGTCATTCAAAATCATCCAGGTCTGAGCTGGCATCTGAAACTTCTAAAGGAGCATAGAATGATTCCTGTGGGTGGCTAGTCCTCCTCCATCACAGCATATTTCCAGAGAACATTATTATGGCAGGGTACTGTGTGCCAAGCCAACCAGCTCATCACGTCTACCCTACAGAAACGACACTGTAACTGTATTAATCGATCTCTGTTTTTTTCCTTCAGCAAGTTCAAACTGAGCCCAAGAAAATCTGACAGATTTCCTCTCATGTATACAGTTGTAGAAATTTCACATTAAAATCAGCATGCTTTTCAATGTATTTTTCCTAAGGCCAGCATTTCCACATGTAATTTTCCTGGTTGACATCAAGGTTTTTAGACATGGGGAAATATTTGAGAAATCAGTCAGGGGTAGCACATTCATGGATGAAATATAACCCATCAAGAGACAGGGAAGATGACAAGGTTGACCTTGTTTCAAGTAATACAAAAGTCAATGAGCGGTAATGCTACAATAGGTCCATTGTATCTGTTGTAATCTTAACAATGGTGTCAGTAACCAATGTGGAGTACATCCCAGCCATTCTCCATTTTACTAGATCTACAGGTTGCAACCTTCACCTTATACCTTTAAGCATAAATCAATGGTGTTCATACAGCTCCCTCTTGGATAGCTATTGCCCAGCTATAGCAGTTACATAGTAGGCTCCATCATTCCTCAGTTACTGCTACTGATTTCAACAGCAGTATTTCCAAATACATCATGAGCCAGTAATCATACTCCTAGTAATATTTTTAGGCTTTGAGATTGCTTTTAGATTCACTAGAGGTATGGGGAAGAAATTCAGCTGAGGAAAGATTCTGTTCAGGAGAACAGCACACAGGTGAAGGGGCACCAACATTCTAGTCCAGGGCTGGTCTCTAATTTATCTCTTCTACCACCATGACTTTTTAAAAGCTTATTTTAAAGTTTCCCAATGAAATGTAGGGGAATTTTAAAAAAATACATTTGAGCTATATTTTGTCACAGTAATATTCCTTCATTTCAAAATTGCCTACAGATTCTCCATTAATCTTTCTGTGGTCTTTACCAGTGTGAAATTGATTTTATGAAGGCTTTCACAAGCTTGGCAGGTTCTGGTGACTGGTCTGATTAAAAAATCATATAACACACAGAATTATAGTACCAGTGATAACAAGAAATACTATAGATTAGTATTTATAGCTATAAAATAATCTTTCTTCTTAGTTTATCTCAAGCTGAGGTAAAAAAATCCAATTCTGGTCATAAGTAAGAAGATCTCACTGAAATTTACTTTTGCCCTGCAGACATAAAATAATAATACTCCATTTGTGGGTTTATACATGTACAAATACATTCATCTTTCTTTCTCTCTGTGTTTGCATTTGGCTAGGCAGAGATCTGGATCTGAAGGGGAAAAGGTGATCTGGAATGAGCATGTGTGTACATATCACATCTGTCAATAACTCCATAAACCACAGGAAAATATGCATTTGATCTAAGGAGGTGCCAGTAGGTGCAACCTGCATGCCTTTGCATGCTCTAAATCACCTTTTCCCCTTTGAATCCCCATCTCTGCACAGCTCTGATAAATATGTATGGGTACAAAGACATACATACAAAGATTCTGTTTCTCCAAAGCAACTATATTGTTATGCAAAGTGCTTTACAATTCTTATCTCACACACCCATCTTCAAGATCATCCTGTGCTGTTCATCATTATCATTTCCATTTTTACAGTGCAAGAGCAAATAGATTTTGGAGTTATCTCAACATGCCAGGAAAAAACAGCAGGGTGGAATTCAATTTACACTCAGACCAATGCTTCTGTACAGGGTTTTCATTTCATTAGCCCAGCAATCTGCAGGCTTGTGATTCTAAAAAGATTTCAGGTCAGAATTCTGCATAGACTTTAACCAAACTAGCTTTAAAGGACAAAGAGGTCTGTACAGAATCACCTGATAAAAACTTTACTAAAAGTAACTGTTCCTTTCTGTGTATTCATTTACAGTAAAATGTTACCTTTCTCAAGATTTGCTTAGAAAGTGTTGATTGTTCATTAAAAATAGTCATAATCTTCATCTAAGGGTCAAAATTCTTGTATATAATTGAACCTCACCCAATTCCAGCTGTCATTCATGGAGACTTCACAAAAGATTTTTCAGTTATTGAAACTCATTATACAAGACAGCGAACCACCTCTTTCCCTTATGGAAATAACTTTCAAAAAGCTTTTTTTCCCATAAAACTTTCCCTAGATAAGCTGCTTCATTCATGGAAAAGAGCTGTTGGATCCAACTCAGTAGTGGATTTGGAAAGTAATGGCAAGTTTTGCTCATACGGGGGAAGTCCAGAACAATCTGTGAGGAATCACTGGTGTGCTGTTCATTTATGAGGTAAGCAAGGACACAAGAGGAAAATGGACTGTGTTGATTAAGATCAACCTGGACACAGGTCTGACCTAGAACAAAAAGGAACTTAACATATTACAAGGAACATACCATTACTCCTCATAACATGGGCAGGTTCAACTTTTAGTAAATATTAACTTCCCCACATTCCCCTGTTTCTAAATAAAATTCCTTATTGATGCACCATTCAGCACTGTTCAAGTCATCTGGTTGGGTTTTTATGATTACATGTCTACTTCTTTTTTTATATATTTAATTTTTATTAAAGGAATTTTTAAAAGAATAAAAACAAAACAAATTTTGAGAGAGGAAAGTAAGGAAAATAAAGAAAAGTATTAAGTACATGGAAAAAAAAGTACAAAGTACAAAGAAAAAAGAGAAGAGAAGAGAAGAGAAGAGAAGAGAAGAGAAGAGAAGAGAAGAGAAGAGAAGAGAAGAGAAGAGGCTTCTGGTCTTCTTAACAGCAGTTAGAAGTACATTTACAGTGGTTACCTTGCGTTACGAATTTAATCCGTTCCGTGACTCTGATGGCAACTTGATTTGGTCGCACTGCGAGGCAAATTTTCCCATAAGGTTCAATGTAAATACGGTTAATCTGTTCCGCCCACTGAATTTGGTCGCACCGCGACGCAAATTTCCCCATAAGGTTCAATGTAAATACAAACAGTTTTGAAACATATGAATTTTATTTTTAAACCACAAAAACATGAAAAAAAGTACGTACAGCACAGTATGAAGAGGGAGAATGGGGTGGGGAGGCAGTTATTGTTTGGAGGGAGAGTCCCCCTCCAAAGGGACATCGGGGAGATCTCCTTCAGGGGTTTCCTCTCTTCTTTGCCTCTTAGCTGCAGGCTCAGTTCTGGGGAAAAACCTGTCTAAAGTCAGTTGTTTTTTCCTGCGCTGCATAACCCTCTGGAAATGAGAGACCACATTATCGTTTATCATGTTCAACGCTCTGTTCGTTACAGTTATGTTGGGGTGGTGCTTCTCAAAGAAGTCCTGGCAGTCATTCCATTGTTCCATAATGGATTTAATCTCGGCACTGCTCACCTCCTCCCTGTCTTCCTCTTCCTCAGTGGAATGCTCCTCACCAAGCGCTTTCTGTTGCTCACTCTGGAGCTCAGCAAGTTCTTCCGTGGTCAGCTCCTCCTCATGGTCCTCAACAAGCTCCTCTATGTCTGCACCATTGACAACCAGACCCATGCTCTTGCCCATGGACACAATCTCCTCCACTACCTCTGCATCAGACCCTTCACAGTCACGTTCAGTGACACATTCTGGCCACAGTTTCCTCCAGGCTGAGTTTAAGGTCCGGCAGGTGACATCTTCCCAGGCTTTGTCAATGAGGCCGATGCAGTGGAGGACATGGAAATGTTTCTTCCAAAACTCTGTCAGAGTCAAGGATGTTTCCTCAGTGACATTGAAACACCTGGTGAAGAGCACCTTTGTGTAGAGCTTCTTAAAATTGCAGATCACTTGCTGGTCCATGGGCTGCAGAAGAGGTGTCGTGTTGTGGGGGAGGAACTTGACCTTTATAAAGTCATACTCAGCGTCCATATCATCCACCAAGGCTGGAGGGTGTGCCGGGGCATTGTCCATCAGAAGAAGGCACCTTTCAGGCAGCTGGTTCTCGGAAAGATATTTTTTAACGCTGGGTGCGAACACCTCGTGCAGCCATTCCATGAACAACTGCCTTGTGACCCACGCTCTCGCATTGGCCCTCCACATGACAGGCAGTCTGGCCTTGTTCACATTGTGTTCCCTGAACGCACGAGGGGTCTGGGAATGGTACACCAGTAGCGGCTTAATCTTCAGGTCGCTGCTTGCGTTCGCACACAGCAAAAGGGTCAGTCTGTCCTTCATGGGCTTGTGCCCTGGCAGTGCCTTTTCCTCCTGCATGATGTACCGTGTTTCCCTGATAATAAGACCTTATCACTTTATAAGCCCTACCCTAAATTCCCTTCCTACGGCTAAAATAAGCCCTATCCCGAAATTAAGCCCTATCACGAGCGCCATTTTCTCAGGCCACGCACCCACAAACACAGAGAGAGGGGGTTGCAAACTTTACTGAGAAGTTTGTGAAGCAAATAAACAAGTGGCCAAGGAAATGTGAGTGTGAATGCACACACACCTACACACACACACGAGAAATCCAGTCCCCAAAAGTCCAGCGAGCTCGCCTTGAAGGAGTTCCAAACCCAAAACAGCAGGCACAAGAGTGGTCAGGCGAAGTCCAGGGGTCCCAACGTTGTAGAGGGGTCGTCAGCCGGTCCAGGTCCAGAGTCAAAGCCAGGAGGTTTCAGGTCGGGAGACAAGGCACACGGAGTCTGGGTAAGCGAACGGTTGTTGCCGGCGGAGACGCTTGAGCTTGTTGCTCTTCTTAAAGAGAAGCAACCCGGGTGTTGCTCACTTGGAAAGACGAGGCTCCTTTCTTGCGAGGAGCCTTGCAGAGCGCCTTCGCTCTGCTCTCCGCTCTGCACACAAGCCCTTGCACTGGGAGCGGGTGGCAGCTCAGACTCCTCATCTTCAGAGACCAGTGGCAGATGGGTCTCCCGGTTACTGGACGGCGCAGCCTCCACTGCCTGCAGCTGCTCAGGCAGCGGTTCATCCGGCAACTCCGGAACTGGCTGCTCGTTGTCGGTCTCCTCGTCAGAGTCTGAGCTGGCCATGAATGTATGGACATCCAGGCTAGGAATAAATTTACATTTTGTACTATTCCTATTACCTTCTGAACCTCTTTTTGGCACACTGGTTTTGGCATATCTACAATTGTATGTACTTTAGGTTGTGCTAGTTTATGTCTTCTGTTGTTAGCATGTCTCCCAGATGTTTATTTCTTAAATTTTAAAACATTTGCTTTTGTTCAACTTAATATTTGAGGACCTTGCTGTTTCTAGCACCAGTGTGAATCAGTCGTCATGTTCTTCTATGGTACCACATACAAGCATGACATCCATTTATACCATTTTTCCTGGAATGACTTTCAACAATTGTTGCATGGTGTGATAAAACACTTTAGAGCAGAACACAACCCAAAGGGCATGCATTTAAAGATGCATGAACCATATTAGACATGGATAGGAGTGTGCTTTATTTGTTCAGCTATATGTGCCAAATTTGAACCCACCCACGTTAGGGGAAGTAATAGTATGTTCCTTGCAATATATTAAGTTTCTTTTTGTTCCAGTCAGAGCTGAGTCCAAACAGAATCATCTTACCATTTGTGTCATGTTCTCTCCATATGAGAAGAGACTGAAGAGATTGGGAATGCATAACCTTGAGAAGAGAAGCTAGGAAGGGAATATACCCAAGATGATAGTGCTTAAATGAAGGCCAATATCATCTCTGAGGAATAATAAATCCATCATATATGAATAACTTTTAGTTACATAGTGAAATACCAACAACAACAAAGGACAGTAGTGGTTATACAATTTTTTTTTTTAAATAACATATTTTATAGTGATTAAACAAAACTAAACATAACAGAAGTACTAAAGATCCATATAATATCCATTTGTATCAATATGGAATTAATTTGGTCCTTAAACTTGTTAATAAATCTAAACTATATAGAAACACATTGCTCCATCTTCTTAGTTTTAGAAAATAAACACTTTTCAAAAAGACATAACAGCCTTATATCCGGAATCCATTCCTTAGTAACAGGAGAGTATGTTTCTTTCCATTTACGTAAGATTGTCCTCTTTGCCAAACACCAGGCTTAGTAGAGCAAAACCTCTTCATAAAATGACAAGTTCTATATTTTTGGAATATAATTTAACATCATATACACCATCTTTATCTCTTCTATTCCTTTCCAAAATTGTATTAACATAACTATAATTTGAAACCAAAACAGAACAATGGCTGAACAAGATCAAATCATCTATATACTACTAAAACTTTCATTGTGTTCATCTGTTTGTTTGTCCCCTCAAGTTAGCCCAAACAATGTATTATACCACAACAGTTTTTGAATCAAGGTACCTAAAATCTGCTAACTTAAAGAGTGCATAAAAAATCCGGGACCCAGTACTTCTGTGGAATTGAAATTTCCACAATGTTCAGACCAGTTTTATTCACAAAGTTGTGGCCATTGCAGCATCCCCACGGTCACATGATCATGATTTCTGATGCTCCCTGCCAGCTTCCCACAAGCAAAGTCAATGGGGAAGCTGGCAAGAAGTCAGAAGTCGCTCCTGCTCCCAACTGCTTTTTCACCTGCCCATGGTCATTCTGTTTATCTGTTTAGGTAAGGAAATATTGACTTATTATTGAAGTTCATTTGCCACTACAACTATTTTTCTATTTATGATATGTACTCTTCTTAGATAATCACAGGACCATCCAACATTGGGATAAAAAAATATGATCAGCCTAAAATGTAACAATTATTCTGGTCACATCAGAATTTACTACTTTTCTCTCAAAGGATGATCCAACAGGTCACAGGGTTGTCTAGTTTGAGTTAAAGAGCCTACAAGTTTCTTACCATGACAGCTCAAAAAAAAAAAAAAAAAAATTGATGTCCAACCTTTTTCAAATAAACTTTCGAGGGTCCAATGGACATGAAATAATATTTTCTGATGAAAAATGATGAAACTACATCATTTTTCTGATGAAGTTATATCATTTTTAATGGTAAGAAGTAAGTTTTACATTTTAAAAAACGGATCCATTGATTTTTCAATATTGGATAGTCCAATTCTTCGTTCCACAGGAACCAAGAATCTAAATCAACTGCAGTTAAAGCTGTCATCTTTCTAATCAGCCTCTGTGACTGCACCTTGGCTCAAATAGCCACTTCACATGTAGCAATTAGCATATCAAAATATTTATCTCTAAACCATGAAGTAATTCATAAATAGTTCATTCCTGTATATTTAATCTATAATTTAAGGCTTTTTTCTTCCCACTAAGCTCCCTGGGTTCTGGTTAGCCTAAGACGCCTATATTTCAGACAGTAGCAACAGATGTTCGTCATCCCAGTTTATTGTTCCTGAACCACTGGGTCATGCTGCGAGGCATAGTGTGCCTGCAACATATGAACTATTGGAAGAAAAATAGCATATATTTCTGAAGCTTTGATCCAGCAACTTTCGCCGTTTCACATGTTGATTTCCTCTTTGCTAGATTAAGAAGAGTGCTTTTAACACTTTGATAGATAAGACTGCTGGAAGCTGCTGCTGAGCCCATCCTTTGGGTAAGGTCCAGTCTGATTTAATGTGACATGATCTATTTTAAGAACAGAATGTTGTAAAGGAGCACTTTTCTGCCAAACAAGAAATAATACAGAACTCTCTCCAGCCATCTTCCAAGGTGAAGGGTCAGCCCATAATTGCTACTTGGGTTTACTTTGCAAAGCTAGGAAGTCTTCGTTAGGGGTAAAAAGAAAAAAGAAAAACCCAAGATATTCCATCTGTGACACATTCACCATTTGCTGGGTATTCTTCTAAGCAAAGAACCTGGCCAGACATACCCATGGCCTGAATTGACATCATAGGCTGATATTCTTATGATTCACCTTCATGGTAACTGCAGGCTTCACCTGGAAGAAAAGTCATCCAATGCAGGGATGAGTCAGTTTGAATATCCCTCCTTAGAAGCTGCTTCTTCCCCAAGAAAACCCTCTGTTGAATTAAATTACCTTGTCTTCAAGAGACTGAAAGGCTTCCAGGGGAATCACTCTGTAAGTATAATCAAAGATTAAGGTTACTGGTACACTTAAGGAACTAAGCCTGTTAAGCTGTCATTAACAAACCTATATTCTGCTTTGTTTTAAATTGCAGTTGGCCATTTCTGATTTTCTGTGGATTCTTTAAGAAATGGGAATTGAGAATTGGAGTTGATTTTGCCCTTTAGCTTAGCCTGGAACTGGTCTTACCTGTGTGCCAAACTGCTGGGGACACACACTTCCTTGGTTCTTAAGGAGAGCTAAATGTGTCCTTCTCTAGAGATGCAGCCACTAGGACTGATTCTCTTGGATTCAGTACGCTTTAATATTGGTCACAAATTAGGCAAGAAGTGGCAGCATATCTACCTCAGAAACATACAACTAGCCGCTCCCAAATTGTATATTTCTGAGGTGGATATGCCTTTGCCCCATCTCATAAGCTTGGAGGTTCAGTCACTCTGTTGTCCCACCCCTCATTCTATTATTACATCTACTATAGACAATGTACAAACTCATCATCAGATGGACAAGCATCAGCATTAAGGGATCAGGGGTATTCATTGGAGTAAGTTCCACTGAATTTAGTGGGACTTACTCTTGAATAGTCATGTGTAAGATTACACCGTTGGAGACTAAAAGGTGTAGTCAGTGTTTCTATATGGGTACATTTGTGATGGTATCCATATGACAGTCATACAATATAAACTAGTCACTAAATTATTTCTGATGGTGTAGTAGATTTCAGTAGTAACTATAAGATACAGAGTTCATTTCCGTTTGAAAACTGAGTTGTCTTTCACTGTATACTTTGGAGACAGATGTCTACTGCTACTACCCCAGTTACTATATTTTTCCATTTCACAAAAGTAATCGAGTTCTGCAGTTGCCTTTGAAATAATTATCTAAGAAGAAATTATTCTGCTCAGCAAACCCCTAAAGAATTCCCCATATCAGAGATTTTCCCCATATATTCCTTTTTTTCTGTCATGCAGAGGAATTCTGTTGACAAGATATAATGAGAATTTATGTAAAGTATAATTAAAGAACCCATTTAGGTGGAATTTTATTTATGAAATGTAGCTTTCTCATTAAGGAATGTGCTTGTTTTCCAGGCTGTTTTGTTAGGAGTGTGTAAATACAGGAAATGCTGAAATCTCCTGTGACTGAAAGAAATGACCTTGCACCTGTGCAATTTAAACTGATACCTTATTTTTTACAGTTTTGACAATTATTTTTAAATAACTGATTTACTGAACTTGCAATCAGTGTTATTCCTCCATTAATGTATTTTTCTGCTTTGTGATTTTCCTTTTGTGCATTCAAACAATTACCCGCTGAAAATAGATGCCAAGCTGATCCCCCCGATCCCAGGTCACCCAACCTTATCCTTCCTCTCACTTCCTATCAGGCAGAAATAATAATTAAAAAATGCATATGCTTTAGAGTTGTACATAAATGCTGCAAAGAAAAATTACTTGATTTAGGTAGGCATATGGAGGTATTGTCCCCAGTACTTATTAGACTGGTTCCCCCTGGTTTGCTTGACTCAACTCAAGGTGATGATGAGTTACAGATCCCTTAAGGGTCAATAACTCTCTCACCCTTTCAATGCCAGCACTGCTTTTTAGATGGAACTGGTATCAAAAATAGTCTGTTACAGTATATGGTTCATCTGTGCAGCAAATCAGGTCTACAAGGCTGTGGAGATCTTAGGATTATTTATTTATTTATCTATCAAATGTATATAGCCACCCACCTCATGAATTTGACTCTGGGCCGCATACAATAAGACAAACAATTAAAATAGCCTCAAATAACCATTGACAACAATTGAATATAAATATAAACAAGATAGCAGGAGAATGCGTCAGAGTCTCACAGATAGTACAATCAACTCTCAGACTCACCTCTCCCATGTTTTAAGGTATTAGTCCATTGAGTCAGGGCTAATTTCACCCTGGGGATGGCCGGGGGGATGATGTTCCAAAGGACGGGTGTCATGGCAGAAAAGTCTCCTCTCCAGGGTCCTGTGGGATGGAACTCCTTAACAGATGGGACCCACGACAGGCTCCTCCTGCCAGACCTGATGGGATGGGCAGATGTAGTCAGGGAGAGGCAGTCCCTCAAGCAGCCTGGCTCCATGCCATGTAAAGCTCCAGGCACCTTTAAAGCAGAGGTGAGAAAATATGTCCCTTCACTATGCATTTCTGATTCTTGGCCACCCATTGATCATCACTTACCATTGGGTAAGGCTGGGTCTAGTGGGAGTTGGAGTCTACCAACATCTGGAGAGCCACTGCTTTCTCAACTTTAACCTAGATGGACTCATCACAATCAGCCTAAAATTGGGTGACACATGAAAACTTTTGATTCTTACTATCATTTAATAGCTATAGATAGGATGGAATGGGCCAAATTCAACAAAATAAGAAGTATATTGTTAATACATTCTGGGAAAGCCTATAAATATGTGCACATCGCTAAATAAAAGAGATTGGATTGGATTTTGGTGCATTAGCATTACTAATTTGTAAAAAAAAAAAAGATATTTTCTCTTTTTGTTCCTTCACAAAACTCTAAATTGAAAGACTGTAAAGGTTAATCAGTAGCATTCTCCCATTAATATAAAACTAAATGAGACTGAGACAAAGAAATGACAACCTTTTCACTTCTATAAATTAATGTATAAACCTCAAACATAATACATCTATTTTTAGAAATCTTCCAGAGAAGGTTAGAGAAGGTTAAATGGTTTTAATCAAAATTTGTATGAAACTTATATGTTCTCTGAATGTAAATATCACAGGCATAGTACATACGTGTGTATGTGTGTATACTAATTTATAAAGAAATGGAGGGGGGGGACTGTTTTGTGCAGTTTCCTGACCCAAAACAAATTTTGACATTACTCCAAAGTATATTTTTTAAAAACTGAATAAAGCATTCTAAGGCGTTTTTGCATATGACTTAACCCCTGTAAACATATACTCTGGCAACATTTTTTTTCCTGCTGAGTTCCCATAATGTTTCTTCCTTTTGTCCCCAATCCATTAGTAGATAGATTTAAATCATCTTTACCTGTATTGATGTTAAAGTAGTGTTTCCCTCCTTAAGCTAACAGCATCCAATGACAGCTATAAGTTGTGCAAAATCTGTTATGCTTCACTGTCCGTCACATCGGAGGCAAAGTCAGGTGTCTAGTAGTGGGTGAGATCAGAGTGGCATTTATTGGCCATTTCAAGCTGATGTTAACATGCTTCCTCCCCTCTGGTCCCGGTCATCCTCATCTGATGTCATTCTGCTGCTTTCTTCCTAAGCTGCTCTGCCAGTGGCCTATCAGCATATGTGCATCAGTGCCATGCTCTCAGCTGGCAGGTTCATCAGCGCTGTAACACCATGGCCCTTATCAATTTAGCACTAGACTAAAACAGCAAAGCAGAGGAATGGCACGACAGGCTGAAATGGTGTAACATAGAAATGACAGCATATTTGGCTCCCTCCATTTGGTACTTTTATGATTGTGGAACCCAAGGAAGTTGACAGGGTGCTCTGCCACCTGTGGGCTTGGCTCCTTTGGATGGCCAGGTGGGGCATGAGTGGGAGGATCCAGGAAATAGCCAGTGCTTCTCTGAGGATGGTGAGATGCTGTTTTATTGGAAGGAGAAGGTGGTGTGCTCTCTCTTGAAGGAGTCTTCCCTTTTCAGGTTGGAAGTTGGAGACTGGGCAAAAGTCCGCTCTTTTTAGGGGAGATTGTAAAGAAGGAGCTATAGAATCAAGTACAGCAGAGATTATTCTTTGCAGGATTCAGGCCTGGCCCTGGGACAGAAATAGCGTTGGTTGCTGTAGGAAATGGGTCTGTCTTTGAGATGGCTTGGAAGCTTCAACCGGTGCAGAATATAGGGGCCAGATTACTAGTGGAATATCTGTGCCGCTGCAGGACAACTCCACTTCTAAAGCCACTGCCTTCTATATGGTTCAGTACCATATTACATCAGGCACGTCCTGTCCAGAAGTGAACCTGCCTATTGAGTGCAGACTTTTAGGGAGGGCCTGTTAAGGATATCCATAGCTCAAGAGGAGCAAGGGGGTTAGGCTAAACAACAGGCCTTCTCAGCCCCTGTACTTTAAAATTCACTTCCCCCAGAAGCACTTCCATTCTTGTATTTTGCAATCAAGTGAAAAATGTATTATTCCACTGTGCTTTTCACCCTAGATGATTCTGACTGCTTATTGTGGGTGGTTTTTATTAAGTGTAGCTTGTATGATTTATGTACTTACCATTGTTATTTGTGTTTACCACCCAGAGTCTGACTACATTAGGGTGGTCTACAAATACTGGAAACAGCCAAACAAAGACTGCTGGCTCTGTTTGCTGGGGTAAATTGTTTGTAAGATGAGGAAGCTGCCTGAAGTGGTGCAAAACAGGGTTTCTGTTCCAAATACTTCTGTACTGCTTCAAGAATATTCAAGAAGGGCTAGATCACAAGTTCACCTGGTCAAACTTTGGCTCTTTTCTCCAAGATCACATCTTCAAGTGCTGTGTGTCAACATACTTCTCCCCAGAAGCATGAAAATCATGTGGAGCATTGGGACATATCATGTTGTTTTTATTACCTTTTAGACAAGTACATTTAAGATGGGATTACTTTAGAAATGCCCTTTGCCTTGAGAAAGCCTCATGAAAGTTGCTTCAGCAAAGACTTCCTTTTGCCCAGCACTCTCTTTGTTGGGCTAATGCTAACTTAGCAAGTGTAATGACCTGCATTCCTGACTTCTATTAGAAAATGGAGCAGTCTGAACATATTTGTCATCCCAAGAAGACTTAAATTATATTGTGTAATTGCCAACTGCCCTCAGGGGTGTTTTTTATCTTGTGGCTGACCAGTGCTGAGACTCAGGTCATCTTTTGTAGGAAAGCAAGTACTTACTTCACACGATAAGTATGTGAACATTTGCTCTGTCCCTAAGTAAAAGAATGACATTTGTGCAAAAAGAAACTGGTTAGTTGTGTTCAGGCACATATCTTCTGGACTATTGACAAAAGATGAACTTCCTCTTCAGGAGAAATGGAAGCTTTGAGCCATGCACCCCCTTTTTCACAAACGAATAAAAAGCCATACTGGCTTAGAGGCTATTGTTTTGAAGCTAGTTTGTTTCCTTTCTGAATGCAGTATATTGCTATGCATATAGCAAGTCTCTGGAAGACCCGTGTGCCAGTGTTTAATGACGGTAATGTATAATTGTCGTAGAGATTCTGTTATCTTCAGACAAAAGTACAGCAAGAAGCAGCTTCGAAAGAATATGCATAGTGATCATGGCCCTTTCTTCTTCTGACTGACACAACCACAAAGGAGGAAACTCTTCCAAACTTCCAAATCATTCTTTATTATAGGGGGTTCAGGAAGTATATATTTTGGGATGCAAATATAATAGAAATTAAAAGTATGAATGGTCGGCATATCAGCAACACATCTATACTTTTCTATGGATGAAAAGAAGGTTTATTATTTGGAACTTTGCCCCCACCATATTTCTGCATACCTTTCCTGATTATAATTTCTTTTGTGTAGTGGAAAGGAATGAATCGATGTCTTGATTTTCCAGAGCAGTGTGAGCATTTGAGCCTGATCATATGGGGAAAAACATCTTTTAAAATCCCCTTTCAAAATGCTGCTCATTCAACTGAGTCCATAAAACATATAGCCTACTTCTCTGTCACAACGGTGTTCAAGGAGCCTGATGGAAATTAAAAACTAATAGAAATAAACATGTAATCAAGTTGCAGCAATAAAATGTCTAGAAGCAAAATTAAAACTGATGAAAAGCTTCACTAATTAAAACTGTTTCCCTTGATATCTAAAAGATTGTCGAGACGTGTCAGGCAGATATATGAGAGAGAGAGAGAGAGAGAGAGAGAGAGAGAGAGATGTCTGCAGTCAAATGACATAATATCCATTCTCCTAACTTCCCAGGTGGGGGTCACTCAAGCAGAGATCTGACTGATGAATATTCTCAGCCAATATGCAAGTTCATACTGGAGAAGGTGGGACCCATATCTCTAAAAATGCTTTAAATTATTCCCACAATAGTTTGCCCCAGGACAAACTGCAACCTGGATCAACAGTGATCAGTCCAGGAAGTCTCACTGGCTTCCCTATTTTGAATCAGCAATTTATCTATTTTCTCACCCAAACCAGTAACTTTCATTAGGAGGTACGTACAGAAGGCCCAATTAAGCATTTTTAAGGCTCACAATCTGGCTTTACTTTGTACAGTGCTTCTACACCCTGCCAACAGCACTCCTGAATTCTATGGAGAACATGGGAATTAAAATAGATTTTTGCAATCTCCCTCCCACTCCCTCACGGTAAGGAATAAGGATGTCAGTTAGAAAGCTACTCCTGTGATGGGTGAGGTTGAAAGGATCCCCCTACCTTAATGCATGCCGTTGAAACTGTTCTTCCCCCGGAAACAAATTCTACTGTGCCTGGTGAATAGAAGTCAATCAAACACTTTCTGTCAAGTTGGAAAAGAGAGGCTTGTTACGTTTGATGTTGCCAAGGCTGGAACAAATTTTAAAAATATCTTTCCCACTTTCTACTTCTTTGCTTTTAGGTTTCTACTTTTTTGCTTTTAGGATTCTTACATTTTACCCAGTGATCTTTACATTTGATGCCTGAGTTCCTGATTTATTTTTAATTTAATAGATGTACCAGCAAGGTCTCATAAGCATGCCTTGCATATATGTTTAATCAATGATCTTTTATTATAAAGCAGATTTTTGCTACCACTTGTGAAATATGCATACGTTGTTTCAAAACATGGTGTTTTAATGACCAGATTTGCAGCAAATGGATCTGTTCATGAAAAAAGAGAAGTTTAACCTTTCTTTTAGAAATCTCTCTGCTTTATAAGGAATATAATATATAAGATGAAATCAGTATAGTGTGAACATGCTGGGGATTTATTTTTCAGTATTGGCAATATACCAGCAGAACTAATACTCTAACCTCTGTTTTGTACCTTCCCATTTTCTCACCCGTCTTGTCACTGCCCTGGAGAACAACAGCACATTAACCCAGCACGTGCTTTGCATTGGAAGGTCCCCAGTTCAATACATGGAATCCCCAAGTAGGAAACCTATTTACTAAGGACTGTTATGGGACATCTTGGAGCACGCTATCAGTCCATGTCAGTAGGATATAATGCTGTCTTCTATATTATTATTCTCTCCTCCTTATCTTCTGACTGGGAAAAAAGGCCAGCATGGAAATAATTCAAGAATCTGGCAGCAGAGCCCTTCATCTGACAAGAATCTGTCATCCTTGACAAGCGCAAGAGAGAAGGAAACAAAAGCAAGTGACATTCCAGATGTAGCAGCCTCCTTTACATGTGTGTGTATGTAAAGCATGTGAATTAAAGGGGAAGGTTCTGTTGCATCTGGATTGGACTACACCATCTCTACCCAACCCCACCATCAGAATGTTGGCTAGGAATGGCAGGAGTTGTGCTCTAACACACCTGGATGCTACCAGGTGGGGAGAGCCACTTCTGTTTCCAGGTGAAGGATCTTCTACAACAGGCATGCTTAATCTTTCCCCTTTCCAAAGCTAAACAAAGCAGCATGGCTTCTATTATGCTTTACCCCAAACACTTTACATAGACTTGCTGTTTTCTTTCAGCAGAAGCCTGTTTCTTCTCTATATACCTAGAAAGTGCCATTTCAAGATCTCTCCTCCCCCCACCTTTTGTTTTTCTATTGAATGCTAGGATTTCCCAGCAGAACTCTTGAACTATGTTCACTGAAGAGGCTCCATTAGATTCCTAAGCTCCAGTTTTGGAGCCTGTTGCACCCCAAATTCCAGGTATTTTCGTACAATGTTTTGCTGTGAGAATATTCTACCTTTCAGAGAATTCTAATTTTCTTTTTGATTGCCTTTTCAAGTTACTCTGATGCTTAAGATTCCTCATTCCTTATGCCTATTTTATTATTCTTTCTGAAAATCAGGTGCCCAAAATAAAACTTGAGATTCTACCAGTGAAACTTCTCTGGGGAGGAAATTCCAAAGGTGGAACCCTAAACGCTACTTCCAGTCACCATCATGAGACTGAAAAACTATCTCAGTGCCTAATATCTCTTTATGAGCAGATATTCATATTCCTTGGGACTGATTTATTTATTATTTTATATTTTGACAAGACTGTTTTTAACCTAGGCTGCTGTTGTGCAGTGAGGAATGAAAGAAACATTACATTCAAAAGAAATGTGTAACTAGACAGGAGGAACATTTATTATCTATTTATTTATTAGCTATTTGTTTATTTAAATGTATAGAGCACACAGATTGAGGTATAGAGGTGTATGGCTCTATGTGCTGAGTATCTTACATATTCCTTTAATACAGGGACAGGCAACTCATGGCCAGCAAGCTTTGTATGTGTTCTAGAATAGCCACCTAGAGCACTTCTGGATCATGTTGCTGAAATTCAGCATCAACATCACTCATATTCATTGGTGCCTCCACAAAAGAAACTTAATGCACCAACTAATGCTTCTGGATCATGCTGCTGAAGACCCATACAAGGCCCTTCAATAAAAAAAAACAAAACTGAAATTTCACCATCTGGTAATGCAGTCCTATCACAGGACATGCCCACTGGGGCCCTCAGAGAGAAAAACAAAAATATCTCAACCCAAAAGTCAGTTCCACCCAGAGAAAAGTTTGTAGCCTCTTCTTTAGTAGTAATGGTCAAGAAGAAGGATGCCAATATTGCTTCTCCAGGGTGCCATCTCCTGTCCTCAGTAAATATCTGAATGAGGACTTGGATCCTCATATCTTGCTCTAACATAGAAACTACATTTGCAGAGTCAAGAGATCAGTCACTGCTCTCGGGTGCCTCCATTTTATGATTTCTTCCCCAGCTGCAAACACTTGTCATTGTTGTAGAAACCCCTCCAAGATCATAGAAGTTCATCCTGATGCTGATTATCTTCTCCTAGGAATCTGACATTGAAGAAAAGGGCTTGACAAGCATTGGTGCTGCCTAATAATTGCAATACAGAATCGTGACACATCCATTCCAACTATCTTTTACCTAATCATAATATTTGGACATCTCGCAAGATACAGAAATTAACTGGAGCAAGATCAAGAAAACATTCTGCTTTCTCTCTTCCTTTTCACCTTGCTTTCAAACTCACCCAAATCAGAATGTGATTGAAATTTTGAAAACATATATAAAAATGAGTGGGTTGGAGGAGCAAATGATCTCTTTATAGCTGGCACAGCATCTTGGAAAATTTATTCAACATTGGAAAGGATGGGGTAGTCACAGATTATGAGTCTTTAATACATAAAAATATGAAAATATTTATAGAATTTCTACATAAACAGAATGTATTCAGGCATTTTATGCCCCAGTGGCTACATTGTTTGGCCTTCATGTTCAAATCATCCAACAAGTTAGATAAGCGTTGTTTCAGTGTTACAAATGATTTGTTAAATTATAAATAAATAAAAATAAACATAATTGTTAATGAATTGTAATGTTTCATCTGCTTTCTTTTATACTACATAAGAAGATTTCTGATCTGAGCAAATGGCTTGTATTTTGGTTCCCTCTGGAGTAGTTGTATAAAAAGCTTACTTATTTTAAAATATGACTCATATTTTAAATACTGTAAGACAAGTTGGCATTTGAATGAACATTGAATAAATATTCTCTCTACAATCAAAAGGCTGATTCCGAAGTTATACTGGTCATGTAACAGGTAGAACTGAACAATGTGCTGGCCAGAGCTACAGGAGGAGAGAACTCCGTGGGAAGAATGACTTGGTTGACTATTAATGGTTAGTGTTTTACGATCTGTATGAAGACGGAAGACAGCAGGAAGAGAGAAAAAGATGAGCAATACAGGGGCCACATCTTCACACATAACGTTTGCAGAAGAGTGGCTCTTTCCCCAGTCTTTGTAATGCAGACACTCAGTTTATTTATGTCTTTATTTAGTCTGGGCAATGATGAACGTTCTCAGTGTTTCAGCGGAACAGCCGAAATTAGGCCTGTTGGAGCTGGACTGCAAAAATCCAGATGGCCTCTAGGATAAGAGTCCTCCAGATATCTCTTTGCTACAATTAATGGTTGTCCAAATATCTACAGTCCAGATGCAGCAATCCTATCTAAATGTAGGGTTACTAATTTAAACTTTTCTTGGTCTTCATTTGATACCTGCATTTTACAAGCTGGTGATTAATTAGTATTGCCACAAATTGATTGCAGAGATTGAGAGCATGTAATTAGCCAGATGTTGCTGAACTGCAATGTCGGGTAACCCCAGCTGGAATATCCAATGATGAGGGATGCAGGGAGTGTAGTTCAACAACCATCTGGAGTGCAACATCTGTTTATTAGCTAACCAAGTTAGGTTGCATGGGAAGTTTTTTCCCCCCAGTCACTGTAATGTTTCTTAGGGAGTCTGCCCTCTGTCGGAGGAGTGAATATAAAGTTACTGATTTTTCAGCACCTCAGGACCACAAGGGGCAGTGGGATGTCAAAGTTTTATTCTGTGTGGCTGCTTTGCCTTTCACTTTGCCTTCTCTTTGTCTAAGAGACTGCTAATATCGGGTCAGTTCCTCTGCCTTTCTTCCCAAGGATGCACCTGCACAATCCTCCTGGTAGTTAGTGGTTAGGTAGGAGTCAGCCTTTGCCTACCCCATAATATATTTCCTGTAAATAAATATCCTTTGCTTATAGTTATAAAACCTGTTTCACTGATCATTGTCCTGTTTAGATTCCCACTCACAAGAATTCCCACATGCACACACTTCAGCCTCTAACATTCCCCCCCTCAACCAGTGGGTTGATTTGGTAGGAGAAAAATAGTTGGCTAATTTCAACAGGAATACATAAATATAAAAACCACTGAATTTAATCTGCTCATTTATCTCTCTCTGTCTTTTAGAGAGAGAGAGAGAGAGAGAGAGAGAGACTCTACCTATCTCTGTTTATGAACAATATGATTGATTGTGAAGTGACTATAATTAGAGCAGGCATTGATGACTCCTAGCACTGTCAACAGCCGTAGCAAAAGAAAGAGTACTTGGTAAAACCCAGCCACTTTATACGTAGACAAATAAGCAAACACGTCCTTTCATCTTCCATGTGGCAGTAAGATGCATTCTTTCACATGTGAAAGAAATGCATCTTACATTTTGCATTTATCTTACATTCTGTAAGTTAGCCCATTTGAGTCACTTGGTTCAAAAATGGTTGGCCCATGACGCACTGTTTTGCCCAGTTAAAGATTACAAACAAACATACAAAAGTTTTAGAAATAGATAGACAGACAGACAGACACTGTAGCAGGGTGTGTGTGTGTGTGTGTGTATACACACACACACACACACACACACATACATACACTAGCTAGGACAGGAAAGATACAGTAAAACATATTTTAAAAGCACTAGCTAGTGTACTGCAGATGCTTAAAGTAAAAAAATTAACCATTTGGGAGCTAATACAATATTGTTAAAGTTTGGTATCCCATTCTAGTTCAGCATTTTAAATGAATGAATTTAAACATTTTAATTTCTTCTGAAAATATATCTGCCATCTTGCTTCTGAAGAACTCCAGAAGGGTCATAACAAAATGTTTACCTTAAAATTTTGGATCAAATTATCTAAAATTCAGTTATAACACATTTTCATTTCTATGCATGCTTACCTATTTAATCAATTGATTCAACTGAGTTTAATGGGATTTATGCAAGGTAAATGGGTAGAGAATTGCAGTCTGAGACTTGCAAAAGACTGCACTGTTAAAGCTGTATAAATTACTAAGACTTTTGGAGGGGCTGAGCTAGGAGTTAAGATGACTTCTCTCTCAATGTCACAAATGTTGTTCATACACCGATACTAGAAATGTGCAAAGCATTTTGAATTCAAAACCATTTCTGCTGAAAGCATCCTGTTTCAAGCTCAAAACAGCAGTTTTGAATTTGAAATGGGTAATTCTAATCTCACTAGGGGTGCTCTGATGCTATTTCCACCATACTGGAGGTGTTCCAGACTCAAAATGTTTTTCAGATCTCTGATAGAAAGGTCTCTGCTGTTTCGTTCACTCTGGCAGCAGCAGAAGAGAGTGAAAGGCAAATACAGATCTCTTTCTAGTCTTAATACTTTCCAATGTTTTCTACAACAAATTTATTCTCTTAAAAAAAAACCCAGCACATCTCCATTCATACAAATGTACACACAAATTCCCTCTTAAAATATATATTGAAATGTCCATCAAAATGTGCATTTTGATATGTTTAAACTGCTGTGAGCTGCCCTGAAATCTTTGGAGAAATGCAAAACATGGTAGCTAAGTTCAGATATACTGATGCTCCCAGTTTGATGGCTGGGAGTGAGAAGACTTAAGTACTCTCTTGATGCAGGTAAAAGGTAAGACTGCAAAAGCAAACATATTAAAATTTAGAACTATCAGACTTCACTATCTTCACAATATCCTTGCAGATTTAGGAGGAACATATATCTGTCTGAGCATACATGCAAGTTCTTTCCATTTACGTACACTTCTATATGTCTAAAGGTAAATGCAAAATGTAAGTGCATTTGTAAATGCAAAATATGTCCAAAATCCGAGACTCATGACTCCCGGGGAAGTGAAATTTGGCAAATTTTATAAAAGATATTATGACATAAAATTATCATAAAACATTTTATGACATAATACAAAATGTCATAAACATTTCCTATGGTCAGCTCTGACGTTTGACTAGGCTATACAGTTCAATGTGAAAAACATGAGCTATTTTCAAGGCAGATACATCTCTGAATATCTCCCTGGATTTTTAAGAACTTTTCAAGTGAAGGCAGTACATTAGAAGCTCTGCCATTGTTGAAGGCATTGAGGAATCTGGTAAGGAAATCTCTCTGAAACAATGACCCAACGGGTCACAGGTTGTCTAGTATGTGTCTGTCTGTCTGTCTGTCTGTCTGTCTGTCTGTCTGTCTACCTACCTATCTATCTATCTATCTATCTATCTATCTATCTATCTATCTATCTATCCATCCTTTGTAATATGCCTAGTGAATTCCAGTCATTCAGTGCTTGAGAAATATAATTACTATTATTAATAATCTATTCTCAGTAGAAGCAAAATTGCTACTTTACCAACTAAAGGTGTTCTTTAAAAGCTAGTCTAGAAAAAATGCTTTTAAGCTTAAAAAAAATGAGCAGAACCAAGCAAAGTTAGATATGTCTCCTTCCTATTGAAACAATTTGGAATCCTGTCAGATTCCACTGTGCTGTATGAAGCTGATTAACAAATAGCTGGTGCAAAATTCTGAACATATATATTAAAACAGTTTAAGCCCTGTTGTCAGATTTCTTTTTATATTACACATTTTTATGGACACTACAATTTTTTAGTCAGTAATGCTTACCCTTTGTCTCTCTTATGGAAAAAAAAAGCATTGATATCAGATCCATATATTTAGCTTAAATTATATTTTATTTTTAAGAGCATGCAGATTGCGTAAGATGTGGTTATAGTTTATTATCTATATAATACCTCTCGAACTGAACTACTGAATTTAATGGTGAAATGGAAGTTCTGCTTTGTTATGCTCCTTGCTCTGTTGCTTGCAGTATTCCAAAATATGCTTTTATTTATAGAAATGACCTTTCAACACTAATGATGGTGATCAGCACCCAATTTTTCACCTCATGTTAGTATTAATTTAGATAATTTAGGTAAACTGAGAAAGATACCTGAAGGTAATGGCCTTTTTTATTCCCTTCTTTGTTCTGGGACCTGAGTCATCATGATTGTTCCTGACAATTTTCTTTGCAAAGCCATTAGGTATGGATACATAAATGCTGACCATTAGCATGGCAAACAGCAGCTGGAGAGACATACTTTTCCTACCTTTTATTTCAGAGGCATTAAGGGCAAAATACTTGTTGATTAAATATACTTATGTCCTTTAGAGACATCCATTTGGGTGTATATGGGCTCCCTTGTGCCTAATATTCCCCTGACTTTCTTTCTGTTTTTTGAGAGTCCAAGAATGAGTCTCGGTAGGACCTGTTCCCCACAAAAAATAAATTGTTATTCCCCCCTTCCCCAACTGCCTCTTGAGATAGTTGTCAGTCTGGGCCCTATATTTTTTCTCAGCCCAATTTACCTCACAGATGGTTGTGGTGGGGAAAAATTAGTGGAAGGAAAGCTTCGTATGCAGCTTGAAGTTCCTGGAGAAAAGACAGGACATACATCTAATGAATAAATAAACCTCTTCCTTCTGAGAATCAAAACGCGTGCTGTGATTGTTCTGTAGTAGCGACGTATATCTTCACAGTGTTTACATTTCAAAAGTATAAATGGGACCCGCAAAAACATATGTGAAGTTCTTTATTGGATGCTTTAAATGGTCTGACACTTCAGATATCAGGTAGTTTTAAAAGAGCTTCTTCATAAAATGCTGGCAAGTTTGCTTGTTTGAAATCATATCCCTCTATTTCTACACATGCATCTAACTGCTTATTAATAGTGCCATTATCCTTCTCAAACCTAAAATTCAGGATGTCCTTCTGTTACATAAGAAGCAGAATCAACACCCAATTGTTGCATAACCCAGGAAGCTGATGTAACATTAAATTTATCAATTTTTTAAAAGTTTCTTTTTTGTTTCCTAAGCTGGAATAGCACCTCTTTAAAGAGGAAGGAAGGGAGGAAAAAGGCTTTCTGTTTCTGAGACCAAAAGCAAAAATGTCTCAGTGGAACCTCAAGCAGGATCTTCAATACAATCCTTGCTGCTTCAAAGAAGATCTAAAATAAAAGCAATATATCAGTTTTATTTGTTTTTAGTCCTTATCTGCTCATATTGACAAGAGAGTTATAATTTCTTCTACATCTTTGAAATGAGAGTGTCAGATAGAAAAGGGAGGGAGCAGGATGAACTGCTTTTTACATTAAAAGGATAGTAATGTAGCATTGCCCGTGATGTTTTTTATGAGCTCACGCATCACAGCTTGGGACAGTAATATAACGATGCATTTAATATATTGGAAAGAATTTCCTCACCTGCCTGTAAATCAGTGAGGAATAAAGATTCTTTTCATCATTTTACTCAAAGGGTAAATTTCTAAAAGAATTACCAATGTGCCTTCTGAAAATCTGTAATCTGAGAAATTAATCTGGTCTGAGTTTTGTAACTGTAAAAGAATCTGCAAATTACCTGCTTACTATCATACCGATTCAGGGTGTTTCACGGATGCTTCCTGATAGTACCAGCAAAAAGTCATTGTGCAGATATTTCATCATTGCCATTCCATAGCAATGGGGAAACTGACACCAGTTTTCAGCAAAAGTGGTCCGAGGGGCTATGGGGGCAACAGAAACCTCATTTGTCCCTGGAGAAGATGATGTGGCCAGAACTCCCTATAGACTCCATGGAGAAAGCCAACTTCCTGGAGTCAGAGAAACATTTCCACACAGGGAGAGATCAATGGATGAGAAAGAGTGAGAAGATGCTTAGTTGGGATCCGTGTTAGGCTGCCCCAAGAGAAAGCAAAGAAATCAGATTGGCCATCTGTCCCTTGAACACCACAGAAATAAAACCACTGGCCAGTATTTCCAATGAGTAAAAGTCTGCTGATATTTTTTTCTAGATTATTGCTGTACAATGTGTGAGCTTCCAAGACATTTACTGCCGAACACTTACGCTATTTTTTAGAAATTAGCACGTGCTTAGTATCCCCATACTTTTTTTCTGTTTGCAGCCAGGAACAGAAAAGTGATATTAATTATGACTGACTTTGAGGAAAATACATTTTATTGACCATCTCTCAGGAAACAGTGTCCCAGCTACTCTGGCTTTTGGGATTCTGTACCAGGGTAGGGAAAGTTTATTACCAGAGGACCTAAATACCAAACATCCCATGAAGCAAAGCTCACAGCCTTGTCCCCACTCTTAAGAACCCTTTTTTAAAAAATGGTTTCCCACCAAAGTTTAGCGACATTATTGTGAGAGAACATAGCAATTGCGAAATGGGGGCTGAGGGGATCTGCATTCTTGCCATGGATTGCCCGCCCCTCCTTGATGCTCCTTGTCCTTTCTCCATTGTTACAGTTTAGCAAAGGACCCCGGTGAAGGGTGTTGTCTTCAGCATTTCATTTCCCACCGACCTCCTGTTTACATTTCCCTACCTGGTCCCAGTGATTGGGGTAATAATGCTTCATGCAGCTGAGGAAGTTGAGAGCAGTCCACCCAAGGTCACATCATGATAACTGTACAGTCTCAACAGTGCCACAAGCCTCTTTTTGTTTCTGATGGAGAAGCTGACTGGGCTGTTTGCACAGTTGAAATGACAAGCGGTTTCTGCAATATTGAGCTGACCTATTTTACTCTCAATAGATGTTGAATATTTCAGAGCACAGTTATGAAGTCTCTTCTGGGGCTTCAGTTGGCCTTCGAGTAGGGTGCTGACAGCCACACTCCCCCAAGGCAGTGGGGTGCAGGATATGGAAGTGGTAGCCCGAGGCCGAGGCTACCTTTGATTCCATTTGAAACTGGGGTTGCCTTTACTTCTGCTAAAGAAAGTGAGCGTGCCTTCTCCCCACCAGTTCAATTCATTCCTTCTGTCACCATAAATTTGGCAGCAACTCTGAAGAAGCTCTGAGGCCCAAATCCAAACTTTATCACCACCACAGATCAGCAGGAAAAGCAAATACAAACCGACAGACAAGTAATTAATAGAGAAGGAGCTTAGTCTACAAGATGTGTTATTTGCTGCATTCTTGAAGCTAAATTATAGAATTTGGCAATGTTATAAGAGACCTGAACATTCTTCCGAGCTAACAGGGAGACTGCATAATAGTCATCAGACTGCCTGACATTATTATTTAAAAAAGAAAAAAAGAGAAGAGATTGGTATAAAGCCAAAGAAAAATATGTAATAGTTCCAACCTCTTCCATTTCTACAAAGGCACAGCCAGGAAGTTATAGATATATAGATCCCTCACCATCAGTCACCACAAATTTGGGGTGGTTGTGGTTAGAGAATTAACCAATGAATTAAAATGTTGCCTTCTCTCTTAAAAGCTGTTTCCCTTTCCTTTCCCTAGGATATTTTTTCTTTACATTGAGAAGTGTGTAAACTTGCCTACAGGTATATTAAATTACTGGTAATAGGCAAAAACTGTTTCCATTTCTTCCATGCCACAAGGGGCAGATTACAGGAATTTTAAGTTATTTGTTCTGCACCAGCACAGAAGGAAGGATGTTGCAGCATGTCTTTGTAAAGCCTTACCTGTGTTTAGAACAGGCCAGTGTGTAAATATAAGAATCCATGATCCTCCCATCAAATACAGTTGGGCTCTAAAGCAACTGTGTAGGTCACTGAACTGCAATAGACGTGAATCTGTGTAGCTCAGGGTTGAACTGTGGAGTCCTTGGGGTTCTCTGAGCTTGGTTCTTTTCTTGCAAATGTTTTATTACCCGGCTAGGTAACATCAGCACTGCAGATGTTACCTAGCCGGGTAATGAAACGTTTGCAAGAAAAGAACCAAGCTCAGAGAACCCCAAGGACTCCACACTGAACTGCAGCTCCAAGGGCAATTCCACACTGCATTCAAAGCTGCTAGTCTTCCATGCTGCTCCTGGTTATTTCTTAAGCCACCTTCAGAAATTCCAATCTGGTTTGCAATGAGTTTGATGCCAAGTCCGGACTAGGGCCACCACAATTCCCTTGCTTCTTGCTTCTCCTCAGTGCAAGGATCCTCACTCAATGCCTCTCTGACTGGCTCTTGTATTGATAGGTGCACCAGTCCCTGCCTTTTCCTTTTCGCAGTTGTTCCCTTCTCACTGAACAAGTCCCCAAGCCTTTCTTTTGCTTTCCCAGAGAACTGCACACAAGGATACCTTCACCACCCTCCCACATTATTATCTTCTTTGACACTAAGGCAAACCCTTTCTTTTTTCCCCTTGAGGTGCCGTCATTGGTTCTGATGCTACAATAAAGAATAGGGAGTAACCCGAACCCTAACCTTATATTCGTCCTTAGGTCCAAGGAAACTTTGTAGCAAGGAAGAGCAGACAATTGAACTTCACAGAAACAAAGCAGCAAAGTTCTTAGGTTGCAACTTAAAAAAAAGATAAACAAAAGGGAAGAGACCCTTTGCACAGTACTGTGGGTAGGGGTGGGAAAGCCAGGGGAGCACGCACGAACCAGCCTGCACAGAAACTGAAAGTGTGCTCCCTGGGAGATGTAAGGGTCGACTGGAACATGAGCTTTTGGGGTTGCGGGGAGTTCAGTGACTTCATGGGCCAATTTTGGATCTACTGCAGGAGATCCAACATCAAAACATCAGAGCAGGTTGGAAAGCAGTAGTTTTGAATCAAGGCTGGAAAACATGGGCACAGGGAGCATTTGCAGTGGTCTGGGAGTAACAAGAAGACAACATCATCCAATCCTGCACTCAAGAAACAGTGAGTGGCCATACTGGCAATGAGCCAAGCAGAAAGTGTGGCTCTGTTCTAAATCCAGGAGGTGTTGCACGACCAATCTTTGGCCTGGTCATAAATCAGTTGGGAGTAGGGCTCAAGGTGTTATTTTTTGGTGAAGGAACTTCTTCCAGCTGGATTGGAAAGTATCATTCAAAGTGAGGTGCGGCAGCCCAGATGGAGTCAAGTGTATGCCAGAAGTTAATTGCTGCAATCCAAGCATTGGTTTCTACTCTGGCAAGGTTGGACTCTAACCTAAGGATAGTGTTAGCAACACATTTGGAAGTGGCAAGTGCAGCTCTGAAAGCTTAGGCTGTATGATCTCAAATGGCCTGAAGTTACTATATGGACAAGGGCTGCCTGAAATGGAAGTTGTGCCAGAACGAAGAGCTTTGAGTCTGTACACAAGTCTTTCTAAGGACACTTTGTAGGTCTCTGTTCTACAGTAGGTATGCAGATTCCAAAGCAGCTTTATAATTCCTACAGATAATATTTTTGAGCACAGATTCCATAATATAAGGTCATATGACTATTTTGATGTGCTATGCAATAATTCACTGTTTATATTTTTCCACAATGGGTGCTTGACCATAGACCACTCTGTAGAATAAAGTGGCACCCAACACTACAGGATTTTCCTGCTCCTGCTCTCAGGCTAATGAGTAGCAGAAAGGCTGCAGATGTCTTTCCTTTTCTAGGCATTAGGAAGAAGCTGCTTCTGGCTTCTGAATTTCCCCAGTCCCAGGGCATTTCCTATTAGCAGATGATCAAACATGAATGACAGTGATAAGGAATACCTGAAGAACCTGCAGCAAATTAACTCCAATTTTTGTAAGACAAATGGAAAAACAAAAAGGGAAAAAAGGAAAGTTGCCTTCAGAAGAACACATTTTGTTGTTTATTGCCTCCAAGTTTATTTTATTCCATGCCATGTGGTGGGAAGCTTGAAAAGAATTTATAGTATCATTGAGATCTTTTCTTTATGGGTCTGAATCTATAAAAGCCTCATGCAACCTTTTTCATTACTCGATTTCATTCACAGTAGAATGAAAGGTAATCATTGCAGCTATTCCGAAGCTCCCAAAAGCTGAATAGATAATGCAGATGAGTATTATTAGCTGTGGTGGATTTTGCAGTAGCTAGAGCAAACGATCTTCTAAAGTCTCTGGTTCCACTATTGAATGGTGAGACGCAATGGACCACTAAGAACTATTCCTCCTGCATGCCCATTCTGAGTCTGTGGATCATCGCCTGTTTCCTGGTTTACCAGATTGCTCTGAGCAATGAAGCAGATCAGATGATGGCTATAGGGATAGTGACTGAGGATTATATTTCAATAGCAAATACTCTCTTCTCAGAGAAGGTAACTGAGATGCTATTTGCAATCCAACCTCATGTGTTCTTGGAGGATACTTACAGTCTTAGTCTATTCCAGTTCGTGTTTCAGCTTGGCTATGAAATGGAAATGGCCTTGGTGATGGATGATCTTTACAAAGAACCTGACAGAGGAAGGACAACTGTGTTACTCTTGCTCAATGTCTCAATGTCTTTAGGCTGCAATATGCTATTAGATTAGCTCTGTGGCTTGGGGTTTAAGGGAAATGTTATGCAGTGGTTCAGTTTCTAACTGTAGGCAGATGCCAGAGGATAGCACTGGGAGACTGAAGGCTGGCTTCTGCTGTAGAGGTGCCCTAAGGCACTACTGTGACTCCCATACTATTTAACGTCTATATGAAGCCACTGAATGTGGTCCTAAAGAATTTGGAGTGAGGTGTGAGTGGTACATTGATAATAGCTAGTTGTATTTCTCTGTGATATCAGACTCTGAAGAAGCTGTGCACAGTCTAACTTTGTGTTGGAATGTACTTAATGAAGGTCTATAAACTGAATCTTGATAAGAGAGACACATAGGAGGGGTGATGCTCAGACACAGGAACTTGGGGAATTGCCTGCTCTGGATAGGATTGCATTTCTCTAAACGAACAAGTTTGCAATTTGTAACAGGTAGCTCAGGCAACTTCTACATCTCCTATCAGCTGGTACATCAACTGTGCCCATTTCTGGACAGAGATTATTTTAAATTTTAGAAAGGTGAGATTTCTTTATTATAAGTGCACTGGCTGCAATTTTTGTTATGCTTAGAAAGCACTATCCTATAATTTTCATGTTGCATTTCCGTAACTCTCTTTCTTTCTTTGGATTCTGCAGATTGTCAGTATTTTGATCTAACATAGTAATTCCCATTTCTTGGCTCATTTAGAGTTACACATTTCAGTCTTTCAATTCACTGGTAACTTATTCAAGCAAATGTACAACTACCTTCTACAAGAATTCACTGCCTTGTTCTTTGGAACTGTTCTTGGAATTGTTCTTTGATATCTAGCAATGAAACTAAGAAGTCCAGCTGGTTAAATTTATTTTATTTTATCTATTTATCAGAGTGATATACATAAATATAAATCCATATAAATGGAACTAAAAGGAACCTAATAAAGATAATTCAAATACATTTCAAACCAAGACTAAAATGGGATAGAAAGAAAGCTTTCATTTAAGAAAGTAAAAGAGAATGAATGGTAATGTCCATGGAAATAAATGTTAACACTTAGTTGGCTTGTATAAACTAGATGAGGGTATATGCTCAATCTTGTTTTTAAGTTAAGTCATACCAGAAATGTGTTCATGCACCTGTCAGTCATTAAAGAGACACATCTGCATCTAATTAAGATGAAAATGTTTAGAAAATCTACAGCAAGTGTGTCCTGCTTTAAGCTGGGTCTTGATTCCTGACAAACTCTTAGGATACACTCACTTTTTCTTTAAAAAACTGGCATTCAGTATACCTACAACAGTTAGGTGAGCACAGTGAAAAAATGAACTAAAATTAAACATAATTTTAAGACCAAACTAATGACAACAGGTACAACAACCAGCCTTAGAAGTGACAGTGAAAGTATTGAAATGGTGGACTCCTGCTTTTTAGGATCAACCATCAAGAGTGAAGGAACAAGCAGTTAAGTAATATACTGCAGACTAGCACTTGGTACAGCAGCCATGAAGGCCTTGGAAGAGATATTCAAATGCTGTGATGTGTTTATACCTACAAAGATCCAAATAGTGCAAGCCGTGATATCCCCTGTGACACTCTATGGAAATGAACACTGAACTTTGAAGAAGCAGGATAGAAACTTTTGAAATGTGGTGTTGGAGAAAACTCTGGAGAATACCATGGACAGCCAAGAAAACAAACAAATGGATTATCTAACCATTTGTTACAGTGAACTCTCCAAGTATTTTATAACTAGAGACTTGCTGGCCAGACACAGAAAGAGTGAGAAATTGTGACAGTCTGGACAGAAACAAGAGAGCTAATGGATGTGACTACAGCAGAGTATCTGATGTCGTAATGGAGCCTAGCCATGTTACAACCCATTCAATCTGCAAGCTCTTCCCAGGGCATCACATGCCCCCTCAGTTTTCCTCCATATCACCTAGAAATAAACCTGTTTCTTCAAGTGCTTCTGGGATTTTCTATGTTTTCTGATATGCTAGACTACCTTAATAGAATCCTGTGATTGGCAGGAATATATTTAGCAGCAGAGTTATAATGATGTCTGTGTTTGGTATAACTTTAAACTGCACCAGACTAAGGTTCCATTATGGCTGATGCTTGATTTTCCCCAATTTCCCTTCCTCTGCTGTAAAGGGTTTACCATCACAAAAGTCTGTCCTTCCAGTAGTGAGTTTTTAGACTGAAACTCTTTTTAATACAGCACTATGTAATGGTCCATAGAAAACCACATTGATTTCTTGATAACCCAAGCATTTAGAAATGGCTTCCTACAGAAATGATTCTCCCTCAGCTACTGATTGTCACTGAAATAGCCATCTCAAGCCTGCAAAGTTCCAGTGTTTGACTTACTGGGGATCTGCAACTGCATTTCTTCCATATTTATATTGCTTGACAGCTTTTACATAAGGTAATTTCAAACATTATTGCATTTATGGCCTTTGGGCTAAATGAAAGTTGAATAGCTTAATGCATCTGGAGTAATCTGGCACAATAGGTAGATGCACTTGTTTGAGTAATGGCCTTACTCTTTGTTAATAGCTTGAATGTTCTCCTTTTTATGATGGCCAGCTTTAAAAAAATTAAGCTCCTAAATAGAAATGACAACTACTCAATACAAATGTTCCCTAAGACCATGATCAAACTTGGCATGACAAGAAATTCCATAAGATGCACAACAGTTAAGACTGAAAGATTGATGGTCTTTGTTCCCTGGCATTCTACTGAAAATAGCAGGTATGAGCATTTTGAGAATGGCATGAAGAGGGAATGCAGACAGGTAACCTTGACACAGATCCACGACCAAGACTATCCACAGTCATAACACTGACAAAAATTCCCATAACAGAAATTCCACCTTTCAAGCATTTTAAAGGTATGCACAATTCTATCCTACCGATAGCAAAAGAGCAAACTCATAGTTTGAAAGCAGGCAATGTATCTGCAAAGCCACGATCAAGGACCAGGGAAAGTTTAAACCTTCTTCAACCGTCTGCTTTCTAAAATTCATCCTCTTTTAATGGGGATTCAAAAGAAGAAAAACAAATTTAAACATCCCTGGCAAATGTGTTAAGAACTGTGGCCGGAACAACTAAGAATTGTAAAAACCAAAAACCAAAACCACGTACTTGCAATTGAATCTTAACATTACATGAAACCATTTCATGGTATTGTTTTATTGAAAGAGAAATGAATTGTGGTGCACCAAATGTTGCTAGCTAACTTCTGTGGCAAATTATATTACTTCTAATTTTTAATTTTATGGATTATTTGGACAGGCTGAGTAAGTATAGTAAGATGTGTGGCCAAATCACATAATTACTAAGTTGCAAGTTTCTTTTGGTATGAGCTATGCTGACAAGCATTGGGTTATATTTTTACACCGAACATCTCCTTTCCCCTTGAGTTTTCCCCAGTGCAACAAACCCTCTTTGGGGCTATAATCAACATGCCTAGATTGTGGCGGCTACTTATCCAGGAATTGAAATACTAGAGGAATTGCTACCAGGTGCATCTAATGGCTTGTTTTATATGTTGTGTTTCCCTGTGTAAATTCTGGTCTGCAGACTCAAGGAAGTATGTATGGCAAAGCCAAGGAGAAGCAGAAGACATGCTGTGAAGACAGTTTAATCTAGTCTTCAGTTAATCTTTCTAACTTTGGGGAGCCAGTAAGCCAAGATAGGATTTTGAGATGTCATGGGTACCATGAAGGGAAGGGCCAATCACAAAACATTCATTTGCCATATCTTCTAGGTTCCCAGGATGCTCTTTCTTGCTTCAGCTTATCTCTGTCTTTTTTCTGGGCAAATGGGAACATTTCCAAACAAAGCATTGGGTCACATTTACTCATTCTTGCTTTTCTAAGGATAGCCCTGGTTTACTCTGCAGTATGTTAGTTTGCTTCTCAATTTATTCTTTTAAGTTAAAAGAATTACAAAAATTACAACAAAGCATATGGGCCTGAGCATGGGGGTAACAAGGAAAGTGGTGCTGGACACTGTTAGCACCCATGGGTTCCATGCTGCGGACAGAAAATTGCTACCCTGTGATCTACTTCTTCATGACTTCTTGATTAAAGGCAATAGTAATTTGGCTATCTTTAGACAGTTTGTTGAAGATATAGACTAGGTTATACCACACTAGCCAAACTAGATCAACGCACTGGATTTAAGGTGAAGTATGATCTGGGATGTGCATCAGGTGGCCTCCCTTGTCGATCTGTAAATGTATATTAAATATATAATGAATATAATATCTTTTAAATTTACATTCACTAAAATCATGCTTTATCACTGAAATCATTCAAGTTTGGCATGACACTGAAAAGACCTTACCCAACCCAAACCGAAAAGAAAACGTAATTATATCAGTTGAAACGGGTCATCAATTTAGGGCAGCTGCAATGACCATTGGTCTTCATTTTCTCTAAGATTGTTCAACCACTACTCTGCAATCCTGTAAAGCTACAGAGTCCATAAGACAAAAGCAGGTGTCTTCATACATGGCTACTCAACTCAACCAGATATATTAAAGCTTCATGGCAGTGATGAATCGGTTGCCATAATGAATGGCACATGAGACATTCTACAGAAGACCATAGATTGTGTCAACATTTAAATGAACTGGAAACTCTTTGTGATTCACTCAATCATCTGACAGGGTTAGGTTGAATTATGCCAAGGTTGAATTCCCCTAACCAGGTTGGTCTGTTTATTTGGAAAGATATAATCTGCCCTGCCATTTTTCTCCGACTGATAGATTAATAGTAGTAGAAGCTAGGTCAGTCTATTTTGTGGTTACTTGGCAGGGGAGAAATCTGATGTATGGAGGTTGGAAGGATGGGGGTTTTAATATGATAAACCTGACACCAGTAGTAGCTGTTGCCCCATGATGAAATAGCATGCAGCCTTCTGATGTTTTGCTTCTGCTGCCACAAAGTACACTTTGAGTTCTGTCAAGCTACCTTTATTTTTTATTGTTTCTTCTTATTTCTTATTTTTTCATTTCATTGCTAGAGTGTTTGTAGACTATAAAAACTAGATGAGTTTGAGATGATATTCAAACTGGAATCATGAAAAAGAGGTAGGGTGATGTTGGACTAGGTCTGGGGAAATCCAAGTTCTGGTTCACTCTCAGCTGTGGAGAGCCATTGCATGAATGTTGGCCTATCTCTCTCTCTCTCTCTCAGACCAACCTTTCTCACAACGTTATTGTTGTGGCATTAAATGAAAGATCTCAGCGTAAGCTATCCCTAGCTCTGGAGAAAAGGTGGGATATAAATCACAGGGTCCAATCTAGGGGTACCAGGTCTCAGGTGCAGAAGTCTAGAGAACCAGTTGATGGCAGAAAACCCTCTTTCCTGCCATCTGGGGTGGTCAGGATTTTTTCAGCCCAGATCTGATAGCCCTAGTCCATTTAATCTAAGAAATAATAATAAAAATCTTAATAGCATTATTTGGTAGAATTATTTGACCCTGATGTTAAGGAAATATTCTTTGTACCATTTTTGATATTGTATATATAGTTTTTTTTTAAAGATCTTTGTTGACAGTATACATCATCAACCACTTGTTACTTACCAACTGAGATTTATGTTCTAATGAATCATATCCCGTGTTGTCATTTGCTTTACACCAGAGTAATACAACCTCAATGATCTTTAATTTTTTTCTTTTTTTTACTTTTAGTATTGAAGGAGACATAGGTTAAGGTCCATCTTCAGTCATGGAAACTCACTTGGTGACTTTATACCAGGCACTATCTCTCAGCCCAACTTACTACACAGGGTTAGTTACTGTGGAGAAAAAAAATAGGAGGGGGAAGTGCTATGCACACTGCCTTCAGCTTCTCAACAAAATGCAAGATAAAAATCTAGCAAGTTATGAACAAAAGTATTATATTTATTTGACTGCAATATCTACTAGAAATGTGGGCTAATCAATGTGCATCACTGTAGTTGTACATATATATCTTGTACAATCTACATTTTATGTAGATGCATCTAGGTTCAGGAAGATTCCTTCCTTCCCTCCCTCCCTTTCTGGTGAGATGAAATTTCTTGAGCTCACCAGTATGTATGTACATATGTGTGTATGTAGCTATAATGTTTGGTTAATCAATTAATACATACTTTGTGTAAACAGCATCATCTCTTTTATCATCTAGTGGATAGGATAATGTTTTAGCTAGTTATATTCTTATGTGACCATCTCACTGAGCTTCAATATACATGTATCGATACAACAAATCACAGGCAGCCACAAAGAACGTGTTGATATGATACATACTTCATTAATGATGCCTCCACATCTGGCATAGATTATATGGATTCCTGCTGAGCTTTTTCTTCCTCTGTTTTTCAATTTGCCTTCTCCATAACCCACTATTAATTGAGAATCTCCAGGAATGCTCCAAATTTATGCCTAAATCAGAAATATGAGAGAGAGCTAGAGAGAGCAGTGAATGCCATGAATCCATTTCTCATTCTGGGAAATTCTTTGTCTGAACTTGCCGGGGGTTTTCCCCTACTTCCTCTCTACACTGGGGCTTCCAAAGCCAGGAAAAGCCAGCAGATGAGGCTGGCAGGATACATAAGGATTTTCAACACGTGATTTTCTTTCCAAGGTCAGTTTCCAACTCTAACCCCAAAGGAGAAACCTGGACAAACATATGACTCCTGGAATTGCCACCCCAGGTGCCAGAGAAGATCAACCTTCTGAATTTTTACTAGTTAGCCTATGAACCTGAAACAAAATCTGATTAAAGAAAAAGAGGAAAATGTCTAGTTTATGCTTTGTTGATTTTCTCAGCCTTAGATGATTTTAATCCCTTTTATATCTCATTCTTTATTCTTTGCATTTTTATCTTTGCCAGGGAAAACCTTGTTTTTCCTTCAATTGTTTCCAGTTGCTATAAAAGCTGCAAATAGAGTTCCATGAGCTTTTCCAATTTCTGTGCCTAATCCTTCCTGCAACAGCTGTACAACCAACACTTTTACCAGGATTTTAAGATTAGTTATTGGAAAAGAAATCTGAAGGAGGGCCAACGTATCTGGCAGATATCAGCCCAGGAGGATAACAGCTGAAAAAACCCTGTTGAAACAAAAGTGGTGTGACTCTTACCATGCAGTCATACATTTAGCAAAGAAAGCAAAAATGTTGTGTTTGGTTTCTAGATCAGCATCCCCCAATCTGAGCACCCTCCAAAAGTGATGACTTCAACTAAAATCTGTACACTTGGTTGGTGTCTAGATGGGGAAGTCTGCTCTAGAAAGTAGGAGAAAGTATTAGATTGAGAAGATCCACATAAGCCTTTAAAGATGAGGGAACAGATGAGACCTGGAATATGCATTGGGAATTTGGTCAAGTTAAAAACCTGAGTTGGTCAATTCAGGCAGGATTCAACTCAGCCCCATAAATCATTTCTGTATTTCTCTCCCTCCTTTCAAAGGATGGCACAAATTTAAAAATATATTCAAAAGAAAAACAGCTTTGGAAATTTCACATAGCAGAGACCCCCCGACAGACCCCCCCCCCACACACACACATTGACATAAGCATGACAGATTCTTATACTCAGCCTTGAGCTGGATGTTGAGGGTCTTATGTATATTTTGCCCCATCTCAAAGGGGAATTTGACAATTCCAAATTCAATTCCTAGGAGCTCCAAATGAAGTTGGAAACATTCCTCCTCCACATTAAAACTACATTTTTCCAATGGGCTGTCATGCTTGACTCCTTAGAGAGATCAGGAAGCCTCATTTGGATAATCAGCCCTGATTATGTTATCACTAGAAAGCAAGGCTCTCTGATTCTAGGTTAGGCCAAGCTCCTCTTCTCAGAATGGAATGGCAGAGGAGCTTCTTAAGGTATACAGGACTGCTCTGCTCCCATTAACGCAGTGTTGTCCAAACTTGGCCACTTTAAGATGAGTGGACTTCAACTCCCAGAATTCCCCAGCCAGCCATGCTGGCTGGGGAATTCTGGGAGTTGAAGTCCACTCAAAGTGGCCAAGTTTGGACAACACTGCATTAACGTGATCAATAACTGATTCTGGGTACAGAATCTCTGCCATCATGAGATGACTGTAAACAGGGCATCATTTGCTTCCAAAGACCGAGAGCTCAATGAGCCAGCACACTTTAATTACCCATAATTTTTTAAATGTCCACATATTATAAGGTATTTATTACTCAAAACATTTTTCCTCTGTCAAAACTTTAAACTGGCTCTTTTTAATCTATATGGTTGAAACAGAAACCTGCATGTGGGCAACGTTCAAAGGAGAGATGCACAGTTTCCATCATTACATTCCCTGACATCTTTAACTTGGGATGCCTTGATTGATGATGTGCCATTAAGTTGGTGTTGACTCTTACTTGCCACATAGATACATTTTCTCCATGTTTGTCTGTCCCTAATCTGGTCCTTCAGGCCTTCCAACGATGCCCCCATTGCGACTGTAACAGAGTGCATCCATCATGCTGCTGGTCTTCCTCTTCTTCTCTTTCCTTCCAGCTTTCCCAGTATTACAGCCTTCTCTAGAGAGCTAAGTCCTCACATAATGTGTCAGAAGTACAGTAGGAAAATTTGAGCCTGGCCATTTGTTGTTCCTTGGCCTTTTCTAAAGCCAGCTTCGACATCTGGCATCTCCTTTTCCATGTAGAGCTCTGATCTGCATTGGATGATCCTAAGCATTGTTTTGCTAGCATGAGATGGAATGCCTTATGTTTAGTTTATAAAAGGATATTTTAAAAGGAAACCAAAATGGTTTTTGGTTAATGGAAATCATGACTACATCCCAGGGCAGTTCTTCATGGTATTCTGAATCTTGATGTATAGCAAAATATCTTGGATTCTTTAACTAAACAAAGATATGGCACCTCTTGTGAACAAGAGGCTGCGCCCAGTGTTGTGTGAGCAAACATTTACTTAACCAATGGACCTGTTTCATCCTTTTTCCTCTCCTGGAAAACCTTCTAATTCATCTTAAGAATTATATTGTTTTTCCAAGCTATCATTTAGTGAAGTGGTTTCAATACATATGATTATGTCTTGCTGGCAAATTCTTTTTTGGCTACATATCAACAACTTTTTGATGGATTCACTTGTTCACAGTGATGCATAGGAATGAGTTCTGAAGTCACATGCTATGTAGACTGATAGCATTGCATGACTACTTGTAGCTTTCCTCAGGCTATCTTTCTGAACTAGCAATAGGAAAATGTACATAAAGCAAATTAGAACTATGAAGGGAGAGAGAGGAGGGTATTTTGTGGTGATTCAAAAGCTTGGTCACAGTTTTTGAACCATTTGTGATTTGAGCAACCAAAGGACCAGATGACCTTCTCCAAGCATTCCTTGGATATTTCATGATTCCATTGCTCTCAGATGCATCTTAGGGTTAGGGTTCTACTCTTCTACTCTTCTCATATTACAAACTGTTTTTGAAAGTCACCTTGGTTTTGGAAGTATTTTCCCACATAGTGTGAGAGACTGCCCTGGAGTGCACCAAAGTAGCTATTCATTTGTATCTTACTTCAAGACTGGTTTAGCAGTTGTCCTGTATCAAAGTCTTATTTATCTGTGAAGAGAGTGACTTTGTCCCCTTTATTTTCCAATGCCTAAAGTGGATGGGAGGGGGAAAAAATACTCTCACAAATGGCAATTCGACAAAAATCTTTTGCAAAGATAAGCCAGGAAGATGGAGACATGTTATTCATATAGAAAAGAAGAAAGAAGAAAGAAGAAAGAGCAGGTGGTATAAGGAAAAGAAATATAATGACCTAATGTCTTAGAGCAAGGATATTGTTTATCTAAGTTAGTACTATATCAGAATATGGTCCCAGGTTCTATTAAAGGTAATTGGATTTTTCCTCTATAACATAAGAAACCATTTCTTAAAAATAAACTTTTACTATCTGCAGAAGGTCAGAGTTCTTAGGTATTGAGGTATTGTGTGAGTCTCTTATTTGCAGTGTTTGTACTGAGTTTATAATTCATAAATAAAATAAAATAAAATAAAACCACTAAAGGCAAGTGAGGCAAAATTGGTGTGTCTAGGGATCTGGTTTTAGGATCTTTTTTTGTGGCTCAGGAGGCAGCAATATAAAAGTATAGAAATACATAGCCCTGATTTACAGCATACTGTGAATACACCCCTTATCTCCTATAAATTAGTTTTCTTGTTGCACAAAAAGTTGGTTTGCTTACTTCTCTACACTACCTCTTCTAACTTGGCCTAATGCTTTATCTGTGGGGAGACTTAGCAGCAGTGATATGCAGAGTATTGAGACAACTTTGAGGCTACCAGTCATCTGTTCATTAGAATTCACAAAATACATTGTGATATAAAGAATCCTTTGCTTGACTGGGCACATCTGTTTTTGCAGCTCAGAACCTGAATTACATTTCAATGCAAAATGTGTAGAATAACTGTGCATTTTTGTTATAATTGTCATTGCACTGTACATACTGGAGCCCGCTGAAATTCAGGGTGAGGTCTGACCCAAGGCTTCTACAGATCTGGCTGTTTCTATTCCTGTGACTGAACCTTTCACTTCAGTTATGGTTGCTGTGGGTCATCAGTGGGTCACAAAGTGCTCAGTAGCCTTTAATGCCTTTAGCCCCACCCCCCACCCCCTGCAAATGCTTTAGTTTGGAAGAGGATCACAAAGCGAGATAGAAACAAATTTACAATTAAAGTTTTGTAAAACATTGATGAGAAAGTTTTAGGTCAGAATTCACTAAACTTGGGAGGCAGCGTCACACGCTTGCAGGAAGCTTTCCTCTTTGGACTTTCTGTCAGGTTGGGTTTGCATCATCTACTTCTCCGTTTGCTTCCACTAAACTCTGCCTGCGTATCTATAAATGTTTCACAGATTAAAAACAACCCATTGTTTCCCAATGTTCTCTCATTTAAAGTCTTAGAATATTTATAAACCTTTCATGTCTCTCTTCTTAATTGATTTTTTTCCTAAACAGAAAAGTAAACATACCCTTGAATCAAACTCAGCTGTTGGTAACTGCATCTATACCATTTGCCATTACTTATTTCGGATATCTTTTGGGTGGGGGAGGGGAACAGGACTCCCCATCCTCAACTAAACAGGCTCCCATATTGCCATCTTTCTTTACCAAGGAGCTGATTGTAACAGAACCCTGTTATTATTTTTCTTGCTCTTTTCTGTCTCCTCTCCAGTCTTGCTAGACCATTTTGGAGTTGGTATGCTAAACTCCACATATGGCAGCCCCACATGTTTATATCAAAGCTTCACGAATGTGATCCTTTTCCAAAGACAAGGATCCAGTGCCCTGTTTGCAGTTGGGATATTCCCTTGAGCTCATCACCCCAATTTCAAGACCTCTTTCCTAGTTAGTTCGGGGATGGGGAGTTGCACTAATTGCATTTGTTACACTAACACTGATCCTTATGTACCATTTTGTTGTCTATGCAACTAATTTAGAGAGATCACTTTTGGAAATCTTTGAAAGGTCTTTTTTATTTTCATCTGTCTATATAATTGGTTCTTGTTAAGCAAATTTAATCTGCTCAGTTCTCACATTAATTCCAGATAATTTATAAATAAATTAAAGCTTATTTTTCCCACTGCAGATCCTTGAGATGCCCCACTCCTTCTACTCTTCTACAGAAGATCTGCATATTTTTTTATATTTTTATACTTCTTACTCTCTAAGTCATCAACAATCCATAGACGGATGTCATTTTAACCCATTGCTTCTAAATGTATTCAGAAACTTCTGATGAGGAAATGCATCACAAATTCATAATCCTAACATATACAACACAATATTTAATTATAATGAAGTACTCTTGTCATCTTAATTTTTTTTTCCTAAGGAAGAGATTCTTATGAAAAGGAATGTAGATGTCTTACATTTAATTAGATTGCCTGCACTTAATGACTACAAATTTTCAGGGTCAGAATAGAATGCTTGTTTACTACATTGAATGTAATGATTAGCTAATATGTTTAGAATAAAATAATGTTCAAATCTTATTTTCAGTTTTATAGCTAGCATCCTAATAGAATGGTTTCATTTGTACAACATTCTTATCTATGTAGTTGAACCATAGTTTACTGTATTGGTCAAATTTTCTGAGTTTGCATGGCATACTCAACCATAAATGAACCATCTAGGCTGGTTTTTTAATTTAATTTAATTTAATTTAATTTAATTTAATTTAATTTAATTTAATTTAATTTATATAATTGAGAGGTCACATGACTGTAGGTGACTCTGGGCAGCTTACATTAAAAAAGTAAAGCAATTACAAAAAAACACGTTGTAAGTGTCCAGAAGGCAAACTCTATATAACAACAAAAACACCCTACAGAAGCTTAACTACTACTTTGCTCCAAGGCCTGGGAGAAGTTAAGCTTTCAATGACTTCCTGAATGTCATCAGAATGGGAACCATGCGGGTCTCTGGGGGGATGTCATTCCAGAAGGCGGGTGATATGAGAATATAGACATGCTTCCTGGATCCCCAAAAATGACCTTGCTTTACCAAAGGGACCTAAAGTGCAGCCACTCTGCTTGATCTCACCAGACAGGCAGAAACAACTGGAGATAGGCGGTATCTCAGATAACCAGGCCCTGTGCCATGAAGGGCTTTATAGGTGATAGCCAGCACCTTGGAGCAGTGGTTCCACGTGGGCATTGCGTGGCATGTGTCACATGAACATTGTATGGGTTTATACAACATGCTGGCTAAAATATGTGTAATGTGGACACACCTAATGGATGCTTATGTCCTTTGACAGAATAAATGGGTTCATGATGAAACTTAACCCCTCCCTGGCTACTAAAAGGATAGGAGCAGATGTTGGCATTAGTCAATGTTGATTCTCAAATTTTGTATTATATTGTGAGTAGATACCTTTTGAGTTTAGTTTAAACTGATAGAGTATAGTTGAGTTATATCTCTATTGTACTTTAGTTCGTTTATTTCTCCAACCTGCACAAAGATAGATCTTAAATTATTATCTTTAGTAGTCTTTATGCATTCAACTTGTATACATCTTATAGTGCTCGATATAATTCAAGGAAGAAAAAAACACACACTTTATCCAAAATCTTGATAACAGCATCACTTTTCTCCTACAGAATCTTCAATTAAAATTAGTGTTCTATCTCTAACTGGACACATCTACAGCTGGATGAGTATCAAAGAATCTTCTTATTAAAAATACATAGTTTGTATGAGTTCTACTATATGTGCATTAGATCACTTGAAAGAATGACCACTGACATTAATCCAGATGGTTTATATTACTTAATGAAGTTACACTGGATCTGCTCCTTTCTTTGGGGCCAGGTTAGAAGGTATTGATGTGGGGGGGGGGGGGAGAGATCTAGCCCATGGCCCCTTCTCTATAGGGTCCCTCAGGGCTTGATGCTCTCCCCACTCCTATTTAATATTTACATGAAACTGCTGGGCCAGATCATCTGATAACATGGGATGAGGTATCATCAACATGCTGGAAGTTTTGTCTCAGTAAAGGAGGTTGTGGGGCTCTGGATGGGAAAGAACAGGCTTTAGCTCAACCCTAGAGTGGCCGTGGGTTTTAGGGCTTCCTAAATCCAGGGTTTTTCCATTTTTGGTTTTGGATGGGGTTGCACTCCCCCACACAGAACCAATGTGCAAAATGGAGTACCTCCTGAACTAATGACTCCTGTTCAAAGACCAAGTGGCAGATGTTGCCAGAAGGGCTTCTGCACAACTTCATTTTTTGTGCCACTTGTGCCCCTTCCCGGACTGGGAGGCACTGTTCACAGTCACTCATGCCTTAATCACCTCCTGAGTGGATTATTGCAACGTGCTCTATATGGGGCTTCCCTTGAGGACCTTCTGGAAGCTGCAGTTGGTCCAGTTATGGATGCACCTCAGTACACCCACATTACACCTCCGTTCTGTGAGCTGCACTGGTTCTCAGTATGCCTCAAGTACATAACACACCAGACTTAACTGTGATTGAAAAGAAGAAAGTGTGGATAATTGATGTGGCAACACCAGGGGATAATAGAATAGAACATAACAAATTGGAGAAAATCACAAAGTATCAAGATCTGAAAATCGAAGTCGAAAGATTATGGCATAAACTGGCAGTGGTGCTCCCCATGGTTATACACTGGGTGTCATACCAAAAAGCTTTAGATGGCACTTAGAAAATCTGCGCATTGACAAAATTTCCATCTGTCAATTACAAAAGGCTTGGATCTGCACATATACTACGCCAATGCATTACGACATCCTAGGATCTTGGGAAGAACTAGATGCAAATGAAGGCCAACACCAGCTAAAGAACTGGAAGCTGTGATTTCACATTGTTGTGAATAACAACAACAACAACAACAACAACAATAATAATATCTTGTCTCTAAGAAGTTTAGAGGAGGATAAATGGATATAACTGTGTCCCTTTCCCTCAGCAGTTTCCCTTTGTGTTTCTTTTTCTCTGGTAACGAATGTCTCAGACAGGCCCAGTCTCTGCCTGGCTTCTTCTGAATTCAAGAACTATCAGTGTAGGCCCCAGAGGAAGCACTGAAGATGTGCTGAGTGCTTTTTACAAAGCCTACCTTCCTTAATTATCGATGAAGAGGAAGCCACAGCTGCCACCAACAGAGGAATCTGAGAGCACAGGCTCCTTGACAGGAGAGTTGCCAACACCTGTATCCCAAATCATGAATAATAGAATCTACCTAAAGAAATGCAAACAGGTTCAGTATTTTGTCATAAATATGGAAGAGAGGAAGAACAGCTCTGTGTTTAAAGAGATACCTGAGCTTGCTATTACATCCTCTAATCTCTCATTTTTCCTTAAATCTCTTCTGCACAAGACTAGAGACTGAACTCACTGATTTGCACAAAATGAAGAATGTTAACATTGGCAACAGGCAACTTGTACAGGATCTTAGGAGGTACACCAATCCTCTTTAAATGATGGGCGATTTTCTTTAAAAATTAATGTAGCTTGCAATGAATTGTGCCTCATTTGGGCACCTGATAGCTGAGTGTAATAATGCTATCATTCCTAATCTTATTCCCATGTCTCTTCTGTCCTTTAGAGGAAAACACAAGTTATAAATCTACATTAGTAATATCCAAACAAAGCAGTTACTGTGAAAGGGGAAGCCAAAACATGTTTATACATCACCACTTTCCCCAGCCCTCAATTCCTGTCATTCTCTTTCTCACTCATGCTAGAAAGTAGTAAAAAACCAGGGAACTGGCATATTTACATAGCTGTAGATATGAATAACACCCCAGCAGGATGGAAATCACTAGCCAACCTTGGCTGATCTAGAAAGCTAAACAGTTGGCCCTGGTTACCCTTTGGATGGTATGAGGCTCACTGGCAAGACCGTAACCAAAATTGTAAGACGCTTAACGTGGCATTGCTGGATCAAGCTCTAGGCTCAAACTCAGCTTAACGCTGTCAGACATATGGCACGGCTAGAGAAGAAATTTTATTGTACCCTGGAAAGAAGCCGTTAGAAGAGTTAATTGCCATCTGTCAACCTGGTGCAGTTCCTTTTTATAACTACTGTTAGTCTAATTCTGGTGCTTATTTCTCTCCCCTCTTCCCATGATTTCATGGATGTTTTGCCCTGTGCTGCTTACCCTTGAAGCTAGGTGTCTGACTGAGAAAATGTGGGCCTCAACTAACTCCCACATATGGGGGAGCCAGCTGGGTTAGAAAGTAGGAAAAACATCCCAGAAGGCAAACCACATTCGTACTATGTTGAGAAACAGCATGGAGATTCCCACAAAAGTCACTGGGAATCAAGCTCAACTTGAAGGAAACGTCCGCTGCTTAGATATGAATGATGAATATCACTAGTTAACCACTATCTAAAACACAGCATTTTTTAAAAAGAGCTTCTCCTCATTGGCATTTACCTACTGAATGTTGAATACATGAAAAATATTTCTATATTATAGGGAGGAAATAATATGGCTTAATGAAAAACATGGGGAATCTATCCATGTGAAGCAAAGTCCCTTTTCATTGCTTGCACTGGGAAACATGGGGCAAAACTGATGAGGCCACAATGAGGCAGTAGCAACTACAGGGCAAGATGGGACAATGGGGTATTGCAGTGCAAGCCCTGCTTCTTTTGAGTGTGCAATATGAACACATGTACAAAAGGGGCAGGTTTTGCACCCCTATGCTCCATCCACCAACTTGGCCTTCTGCAGACACCCCTGAGATGGGTTGACAAGGCCAGTGTGCCTGACTCCACTCTCATCCCCAATATGAATGCTGATTTGGAAGAGGCTGGCTGATAAGATATCTGTCCATAGACACAGACACAGACACAGACACAGACACAGACACAGACACAGACACATCCCCTAATTCTTGAGATGTTTGGATTATCTTCCAGGAAGAGAATTGTTATATTCTTGCAAAATATTGATTGTGATTTTTTTTTTTTAAGAGTGGCAAAGCTATTTCATTAGTTTTAAATTCTTGGATTTTATTTGGTGCACCTGGATAGTATGTTGATTATATTTTAATATTTTCTGTGCAATTTGTGTTTGGATGGTCAATTACATTATCATTTCTGAATAACTACAGGAGCTGAACTCCTGAATAGGGCATGCATTTGGAATGAATATTAAAGCAAAAAACAAATACACTGACAGATTAATATCTCTCTTACTACAGGGAAGTGTGTGTGTGTGTACGTGTGCACTTTTGTGTGTATTTGCATTACACAGACATAAATATAGGTCAATGCAAATATAGGTGCAGATACTTTGGGGAATTATGGAAAGACATTTGAAAACATTCTTGGCTGAAATGTTTATTGGAAACTTCCCATTATTATTGTTGTTATTCATATGAATATTAATTTGATTTACATCCTGCCTTTCTACCCAGAGGATACTCATTGGTTATATTAATTTTAACGGATCTTGCTTCCATGCAAAAGCTTTTGTTCTTTATTTAGATTATTTCAAGCCCATTTTACTTCCCTAGCTGAATTTTCAATCAGGATAAGTTAAATGATTTTAACAATAAATACAATTACAAACAGAGAAACTAGATGAAAGCAAAAATGAACATGGAAACTCTTGTAATGAAATTATGACTACAAAAATTGTTTCAATGTTATCTGTATTTAGCCAAGAGCCACTAGAATATACATACACAGAATAATGCACAATACTCAATATTTCACAACATTTAAAAAACCTATTTAGAAACAACTGGAAAGTTTTATTGCACGCTAGCTAAACAAAACAATATTGTAAATAAATACTAGATAAATGTTTCTTAACATCAAAGTTAAAATCTGGGACAGTCTGTTAATATGTTTGCTTTTTTAAAAAATCTCAAATCTTTATTTGGTCAATGACTAGCATTAAAAATATTTAAAATATTTTCTTAAGGCCTTGTTAAATGAGCATTGTAAGAAATAATTAACATTTTTTTTCACATACTTGTGGCAAAGGAAGCATTCTGCTACATGTGCAGTGGGCATCTTTTGAAATCCAAGTCTAGTAAAAGCCCTATGAATTAGGGGATAGGATAAAATCTAAAAATAGGTTGGTTTGCAGTTTTTTTTTATCAAAACATACTATCTCAATAAATGGAAAATAACACATTATAGCCCTATCTTCACCTTCAACGTGACCATAAATTCAGTTCCTATGAAAAGAATAGAGATCATCTGTCAGATCAACTTCCAGAAAGTATTTCTGCAGTAGGACTTGGCAGTGTGGTACCCACTCTCTGTTTCTCAGTGGTTTCAGCTGGCGTGCTCCCACTCTGATCGATCTGTGACATTGTCTCAAATACCGCAGGTCAGTCCTACATTCGGTAGGTGGCCCTCTTCTCTCTGTCCTGAGGTTTGCTTTCATTTAGGGTCCACATTTCTACCCCACTGCAACCCGGAGACTCTTGGCAGCTAACGCAGAGTATAAAACCACATAAAACACCCAGAATAATATAATTAGAAAACAGCGAAAGAACACCATCCAAACAGAAAACAGAAAATAAAGAGGTCACGATAAAATCAGGTGGGGCTAGCCTGATCTCAGCTGGGAGAGATCCGGTGTCAGCCCTGCCACAAAAAGCTTTGGCTCCTCACTTCAGCCTCCTGGATCTCCCAAAAATATGGTATCAGTAGAAGTGCTCTCTGCTGGATGGCAAAAATGGTTTCAATGTTATCTGGCTGGAGTACTGGCCCAACCAAATATAGGCCACTACAAAGGTCAGGGTCAGGATTTGGCGCCCATTACTGGTTTAACTTCTACCTAGGCTTTATGAGGCTTGATTAGAATAAAACCTGCAAATTAAGCTCAGCAGAGATACGAAACAATGGCACTATATGCACAAATACT